>CM067376.1:192471575-192869317 GCA_034510155.1 Eucriotettix oculatus | reverse complement strand
TATATATATATATTGTGATAAAAAGGGGGATTTTGGTAAGGTTGTGGCGTTATGAGGCGCAGTTCGGCCAACAACAATGGATAGTCGGCCGAAAGATGTTTTTCCCCGCGGGGAAGGCCCGGCTTGCCTGAACGATGGTGAACCCCCGCGGGAAAAATGAGGGCGGGGAACCCCGAAATGTTAAGAAATAGGGGAAGTCCCGCCAGAAGCTTTATAAGGGAAGCCGATGGGTGGCTCGAGATCAGACCCCAGAAGGGAGGCGAGTGCAGCAGACCGCAGAGGGAGCGAGGATCAGACGTCGGAGCAGAGAGCGCAGAAGGGAGCAGACGATCAGAGTGCGTCAGATCGTGGTAGAGACCTCAGAGTGGGGTAGAGCAGAGCAGACCAGAGCAGAGTGGGGCAGACCAGACCAGATCAGACCCGAGAGGACGTGGCTCGACCCCAGTAGGCAGGCGAGTGATCAGACCGCAGAAGGGAGAAGAGTGGAGCAGATATCCAGAGACGCACAAACATTCGAGAGGTGGATGTTTGTTGGGCCAGTAATTGTGGGTAAGCGATCTAAAATCTGTGAAACTTGCTCATTGCTCTGAATAAAATTAACATTCAATTATTTTCTTTCTATTTTCAGCTGATGCATACTCCATCTCTTGAGAGACCCAAAATCCCCTGGGATTAAGCCCGTGTCTTCACGTAAATTAATAAACAAAATTATTAAAATTGATCAAATATTTGTAATTTAAATTAATAAATGTTTTATATACAAAAAAGTATATTACATTTTGGCGCCCAACCGTGTGAGCTTACGATCTCTCTCAAGGGTGAAGTACTGCAGAAGCTATTTTTGTAAAAGGTAATCTTTCCAGAATTTAGAGTTATAGTTTTTTTTTGTTTTGCTTTCTTTCGTGTTCCTCTCGGTTAAAACTTAAATTCTGGGTTTTGCAATTTTTACTGTGCAATCTCCACAAGTACGCAATCTTTTGCTTACAAAAATTAATACATGTTTTTTTTAAATTAATATTTTGGGGTTTTCTTTTGTTTGATATATGCTTCTTAGAAGTAAAAAACGTGTGTTTAATATGGAAAATTCACAGGAACTAGAATTTCAGTGTGCGCAGATTGAGAATTTGGAATCCGAGGAAGTGATCGGTTTAAACGAAATGTTGGATGAAAGTGATAAAGGGCAAGCATCAGTGACAGAAAATGTAGAACTCAGCAATAGGGATAGTATGTATGCGATAGTGGAAAAGAGTGATAAACATAGAAGAGACAGTACTAGTTTGGATATTGAGATGCTGATGAAATTTTTGGATAATAAAATGGATGAGATGAAATTAGAAAATAATAAGTTGGGAGAAAAATTTGATAATAAAATGGATGAGATGAAATTAGAAAATAATAAGAACATGGCTGAAATAAAATTAGAAAATAATAGGTTGGGAGAAAAAATTGATAAGAGTATGGCAGAAATGAAAATAGAGTGTAAGGAAAATGTAGAGAAAATGGCTGAGAAGATGGAGAATAATTGGAAACAGTTTATTGTAGAATTTAAAGGGGAAGTAAATAAGAATGTGGAGGAGATAGAGGCAGTAGTGGAG
Organism: Eucriotettix oculatus; assembly: GCA_034510155.1. Taxonomy (NCBI): domain Eukaryota; kingdom Metazoa; phylum Arthropoda; class Insecta; order Orthoptera; family Tetrigidae; genus Eucriotettix; species Eucriotettix oculatus. The sequence goes on along the minus strand of CM067376.1, from coordinate 192,867,722 downwards.
GAAGAAATTATTCAGAACGAGGTATCTGAGAAAACATGTGATGATAAACATATTGATTTTAATGTGCACGTAGAAGAAATAGATAAGGAAGAAGTAATGTGTAATTTAGTCGTTGATAATAGTCAAAGGGAAATGGATCTTAAACAGTCAGGGAAAATAGTTGAGAGAGGAGAGAATCCTGTGGCTATTGATAATGATATGCAGGGAAATGTTAGGAAACAGCTGAAAACAGTGATAGCTGAAGTGTTAGAGACAGGAAAGTTGTATAGTTACAATTTGGAGAAGAAAATGCTGAACTTAGCAGGGTTTGAAAGGGAAACTCTACGGGGAAATAGGGGAAAAAGACACAGTTTGGGTCATATTAGTGTAAGAATAGATATAAAGTTTATTAAATTTAAACAGAATAGGTTCGATCTATATGCAGATGAAATGTATGAGGGAATTTTGGGAAAGCAGTGTAGAGGGAGAACGCAGGATCATTTCGCTATGGAGTATGGAAAACGCATGGCAACAATGATAAGTAGTTTAAATTATGTAGCGACCTGGTCAATTAAAGGATTGAGGATTCATTCAATTGGTGAGGTAATTAAATGGTTTGGGAAAATTTTGTTTATATGTCAATGGGATTTTAGGCTGCATAAAGAATATGGGCAACCATTGTTGTTGTTAGAGGAAAATAATAGCACGGGAATATTTGGGGTACATGAAGATTGTGATGATGGCAGGGGTCTATTGCCATATCAAGTGATATGTTAGATTAGAGTAAAGAAACTCTAGGAGAATCATTACCCTTTAATGATTTCATAATTGGCGATTATGGGGACTCCAGCTATAAAGCATTTTCTTCCATTTCTGATGCTTTATCTCTTCTATCCATCCTCTATGCTATCTTCTAGTAAACAACTCTAGGAGAATCATTACCCTTTAATGATTTCATAATTGGCGATTATGGAGACTCCAGCTATAAAGCATTTTCTTAAATTTCCGATGCTTTATCTCTTACATCCATCCTCTATGCTATCTTCTAGTTAGGTGATTTTGATGGGGAATTCTAGATAGTTCAGTTGTATTTTGTCACGGGTGTTTTTTTTTTGTATTGTAATAGATTTTGGGGATGATTTGAGATAGTGTGACAGGATTTTAGGTTAATTTTGGGAATCAGCTATTTTGGTATTGTCTTGTTCTGTCATTTTGTTTCTGCACAAAGAGTATTTTTTCGATTTTGTGGGTTTATGTGGTTGTTGGGCTGTGGAAAGAAGATTATTGATGTGGATTTTATTGTGGGGAGAAATAATTAGAATCCTGTCTGTTTGGAAGAAATTAAGAGTTGAATTAGTGTGAGCTTATGAAAGGAATCTGGTTTGAAGTATACTTGGGAAATGTCAGCTGTGATTTGGAAGGTGTTTCGATTTATGGTACTGGAATTTGGTGGAAAATAGCAGTGGGACCTCATAGTGTTATTGGAGGATATAAAGGATTATAGGAATCAGTCGTCGTATTATAAGGAAGTATAATAAGTTGAAAGCGTCGTATATTAAAGTGAAGTGAAGGATTCGTCGAATTATAAGTATGGAATAGTATGTGAAGTCGTCGTATTGGGGGTGGCATAAATAAGTCCACGAGATTAATTTAGTTGGTGATTAGCCCAAATAGAAAGGGGATCACAACAGTGTAGTAAAATCATTGGTTAAAATAAAAATGTTAGATGAGAATGTGTCACTAAAATAGACCAGCTGGTACCTTGGATTTTAAAGATTGTGAATTGTCAGAGCTGATAGAGAAATAATATGGGGGGAATATTGAAGGAATTTTATGAGCAAAGTGGTGACTCAACGATTATTATGATAAAGAGGCAGGATTTGAGTTAATGGGGAGATAGGAATAGTTTACTGGGTGGAAATTGAAGACTTATTTGTTGGGAAGTCATAGAATGAGAAACTATTGTTCAGAAATAGAGTGTTATCTTTTTTTAAATTCTGTTCTATCAGGAGTTTGTTTATTTTGATTAATTGTACTGCTGGATAATTAAATATGGTATGGGGGCTAACAAGCTATTTTAGTTTTTATTGTTGGATAAGTAGCAGTATTAATTAGGAATAAAATTTTAGCTTCTGAACATTTTACATTTAGGGTTTTGATAAATGTCACAGGAAGGAAAACATGGAGCAACATTGAGGATTGTTTTTGTTTGAGGGATGATGTTAGAGGGCAGTTCAGCCAGATAATGTTGTTGTAAACGTATATGATGGCATGTGAATACTGAACTGTGATGCCAAGTTTCTCAATCCTGGCAAGCTGAAAGTTTCGTTCCTGTGAGCGGGTAAATTTAAATAATTTATAATTCAGAACAGGATTTTATTTTATCAATGGGGGGTCACCAGGCAAACGTGTAAGTTTATGTAAGCCACGTGTTAATTTGTAATTTTATTCAATTTTAAGTATAAATCAATAGGAAAGATTATTTTAAAATTAAGTTGAAAAGAGTGCTCAATCAATTTGATTAATTTGTAATTTCTCCGAGCACAAAAATGATTGTAAAGAATGAGCAAGGGGGTTAAAGATAAAATATGGAGATAAATTTCTCAAAAATTTTTGTAAAATTTTATTAAAATTGATCGGGGGCAATGTGATAAAAAAGGGGATTTTGGTAAGGTTGTGGCGTTATGAGGCGCAGTTCGGCCAACAACAATGGATAGTCGGCCGAAAGATGTTTTTCCCCGCGGGGAAGGCCCGGCTTGCCTGAACGATGGTGAACCCCCGCGGGAAAGATGAGGGCGGGGAACCCCGAAATGTTAAGAAATAGGGGAAGTCCCGTCAGAAGCTTTATAAGGGAAGCCGATGGGTGGCTCGCGATCAGACCCCAGAAGGGAGGCGAGTGCAGCAGACCGCAGAAGGGAGGCGAGTGGATCAGAGTGCGTCGGAGAGGGGCAGACGAGACCCGAGAAGGGAGCAGACGGTAGCAGAGAGTGCATCAGATCGTGGTAGAGACCTCAGAGTGGGGTAGAGCAGACCAGACCAGAGCAGAGTGGGGCAGACCAGACCAGATCAGACCCGAGAGGACGTGGCTCGACCCCAGTAGGTAGGCGAGTGATCAGACCGCAGAAGGGAGAAGAGTGGAGCAGATATCCAGAGACGCACAAACATTCGAGAGGTGGATGTAATTGTGGGTAAGCGATCTAAAATCTGTGAAACTTGCTCATTGCTCTGAATAAAATTAACATTCAATTATTTCCTTTCTATTTTCAGCTGATGCATACTCCATCTCTTGAGAGACCCAAAATCCCCTGGGATTAAGCCCGTGTCTTCACGTAAATTAATAAATAAAATTATTAAAATTGATCAAATATTTGTAATTTAAATTAATAAAATGTTTTATATACAAAAAAGCATATTACAATATATATATATTATGGTAAAGGCCCAGGGTAACCTTTGTATTTTTGGTTATTTTATTTTATAGAATTGAATACGGCTGCTATTATTAATTTAATTGTTAGAAAAATATTGTTAACTTGAATGGATGTTGTTACAATAGTGGAGTGTGGCTACAATGAGCCAGTTGTATCGATGATTGTAGTTCCACGGACTTGATTGTTAGCAGACCGTGCGCAAAAATGACTTCGAGGACTTTCTCGAATCAATTTAGACATTTTAACTGAAGAGAGTGCTAGTGTGCTCGATAGTAATTGGTTAGCAGGTTACTTGACCCAGTTTCGACAAGATGGCCGAAACTAGGTTTTGAGAAGAACAAGGCAGACAGTGGACGGACACAGAAGTGTGCGGATGTAATTTTGAATGTCTCGCTTCTAATTTTTAAACACACATTATTATATTTACAGCTATATTATAATATAATCTAAAAACTGACAGCCGAGTGCTTTGTATCTATTTGTCACCTCGTGTAAGGAGCATTCATTCAAAAGCGGCTAATTTTTGCATTGTACGAAAAATATTTTGGGCGCTATTAATTTGATAGCGCATAGATTGAACGTCTTTCAGCATGTCATGGGATTATCCGTAGGGATTGGTGTTAAACGCATTGCAATGTGACTCACTGAGTCTGACTCTGACATTCAACATGCAACTAAACATGTACTTCAATCCCAGAGTGGGCCGCGGTGTTGTTGGAAGACGAGAATGTTGACGACAGTAACACGTAATCATCTAAGATTTCAGACTGTTCCGAATTTATCCACCCAGTTAGTTGTTTCTAAAATAATTTTGAAGAGAATTTTTATTATATGGTTCCAGCGAACTAAAATAAAAATTAATAACTATTCTTTGGATTTTTTGCTAACGAATTTATGAAAAGTAACTTAACAGTTTTTAATCCTAGTGTGTTGCTTCCCTCTTAAACATATTACATAAGAAATGGTTTACACGATAATTAGAAATATTTAAATAGTTTATTTGCTTTAAAAGACTAATATAGTTCATAGTAATGATATTTACGTTTTGCTTAATACATCGTAGGCTTGGGGTAGTTGTCGTCTGTGATGTACTCGTGGAAACGATGGTATATAAAGGAGCGCATCGCATCATTGCGCATTTCTCGAGAGCTTTTGGATATTTATTTTTAAAATCCGGTTATTTTATTTTATATTGTTTCAGAGACAGATGTTTTCGTGGTCGGTCGCCATGCTGGGCCAAGCGGGGTTGTGGCGGGCCCATGTTTATAATTTTTTTTATCTTTTACGTACTTTTAGTGTCACTTTTTTCTCTTAGTTGTTCAATAAGACAAATACTTTAAGTCTCGAAAATAAAGTTTATATCACTTATCGTCTGTTTTGAAAAATAATTATATATTTTTTAATTATTAACCAATTCACAGACAATTTTTTTATTAATTCACAAGACTTTCCTTCTCACGTTTAGGACTTCATCAGGTTAACTTAAGTTTATGAAGAAAAATTGTACAAAATTACAATTTAACTATATTTTGTCAAAAATGAATCTTTAAAATTTCCATTTTATAAATTCTTGTCGTTAAAATAATTTTAAATTTGTCATTATACGCTAATTCTGTCTAACAAATACAATAAATGATTAAATACGCAAATTAAAAATGTTTCTAGCGCAGTAGAACTCTGCCCATTTAATTGGAGAATTTTAGACGAGAGCCAAACGAAATTGTTAGTGATACTGTCGAAAGTTTCGGCAGGAGGTAGATGGTAATATTTGCCCTAATGTAATGGAAGTAAGAACCGAGATTGAAGAAGTTCGTGAAACCGCATGGGAAGAAACTGTGCAGTAAATAGAAACCGTACAAATACAAATGGCTGAAAACTTTGGGCGAGTAGATGCGGACCAGGAAATCGTACTCCGCAAAGATTGTAATTTGTTAGATTGGAAATCATCCAGACTTTCGAGAAGATATCAAACAAAATATTAATATAAACACAAAATTAGAGTCCGTGAACATCCAACCGCGTGATGTCGAAGGAAAAGTATGTATCACGGAATGTGCAGAGAGTACTTCGGCACACGAAGCTAGTTCACACAACTAAGTCGGAGTATCGAAATTCAAAGAGTTCGGTGAGCATAACTCTTGCGTGTTTGTAAAGCTGGTTCAGGTTAGAAGAATTACCATGAAACCTTGTGTTTTCAATTTCAAAAGTATGCTAAACAGTAAAATCGCGAAGTGGATGAATGTGACATTCGAAGACGACAGCTATGATGGAGAAAAAGTCGCGTTTCTAAATAGGTTCTCGACCAAGCAAAGCGACGCGACGAAAAAATTATACTATACACGAAATCCGCTGAACAATATGGAATTAGTTCATAGTAATGTACGATTCGGAAACTTGTTTACCGAGGAAGCATGGATACGCATAGTAAACGACCATTTCAATTCGAACAAGGAAAAGTATGTATCCTTACCTCAGACGAAAGGGGCGTACGTATATGTAATGTTCACCCCGTGTCATTCCACAGACGTAACTAACTGTCGTTGACACTGCGCAAGTGAAGCGTCTTCAACGCGAACAGAAAACTGACAATTGGCGTGTGAGTGCAAATGTTTCAGAACTATGAACAAAGTGGTAAAGACAACAACTAGTGATAAGATGGTGAAGTGTTTCCTTTATTCCAGGAAAAAATGCTGGCATCCCGGATACACACACGCGTGAATTAAATAAAAGACTTAAGATAATTGTAAAAAAATTAGATTTTTAAATATTGTAAAAAAGATATTGTAAACAGACAGAGTCACATACCATTATCCCATCCTGTGTTATTAATTATTTGATTGTATATATTTATTTGTGTGTTTTTTTGTATATTTCAGGCTAAGTATATTCCTAAATTGTATTTATTTATTATTGTAAGTTATGCTATACTACTGGGTCCTCGCGAACATCTATCAAATTCATTTTGTTCACATTTTTTATATTTTCATATTTCGTTTTGCATAGGTTCTGCTTTTAGCGTGTATTAGCAGAGAGAAATCATTCGTTCTGGAAATAGCAGAAGACATCCTGCGCTGATATTGTTGCATCACATGCGCCGCACCTGCGTTGTCATTACAATACAACAATAGGGGGCTATATGTAGCGCAGTAAAACCCTGCCCATTTAATTCAAATTTATGGAATTTTAAATTAGATCAAATTTCATCAAGAACGTGTCACTGGCCAGAAGAAAATGTGTTTTTCCTGGCCCCGGGAGGGCGACTCGGAGATATACCTGACTGCGGGGTTAACGGTAAACTTACTTCTGGTTGAGGGATCGTTTATATTCGCAAATTCCTAGGGACACTGTTACCTGTGTCATAAAACATTTCCGCGTCGGACGTAGAACTCACGATGATTGGCATGGAAACGTCACGTGAGATGGCGTTACCCCTTGGGAAGGGGCATATACGGAGTTCACCTAAGAAGGTGAAACCTGGGAAAATGGACTGTATGGATTGCCAGGTCGAAGAAGCTGTAGGCAGTATAGTGTGAGAGATTGAAGTCGAGTAAGCAGCGGGACAGTATCAAGTATGGACTGATCAGTCGAGGAAGAGCGGAGAAGAACAGTATGTTTTGATCAGCCAAGGAAGCAGTGGACAGTTGAGGTGAGACATTGAAAAGTGGAGGAACCAGAGAAGCGGATATTTTGATCATTCAAGGAAGCAGCGAAGGATTAGGTGTTAACGACGAGGAAACCACAATGGAAAAATGAGAAAAAAGCTAAGTTTTCCTCCATTCCGGCAGCACGACTTCATACCATTATTTACCGGCAGCTTCAGGCTAAACCTGAACAACGAAAGAAGGAAGGCTAGTTACATTTTAATCTGCAACGAGACGCGCAGGCAAACAACACAGATTCGTCCAGTCAACGGAAACTGCTGCTCGTGGTTACCTAAATAATAATTTAACCACGATAACTTTAAAATCATCCCTTTTATATTTACTATGTATTTGTAACCTTCGCGCAGGATCTAATTTAACTTTTTTTAAATAAATGTATGTATTATATTTTAAAGTAAATTCATTTAAAATAATAATACCCCCCATAATCCTTTACTTGGTATATATTTTAAAGAAATTTTATCGAACTATTCCTTAAAGACATATTTTACATCACATTTTATAAGTTTTTAATTTATAATTTTGTAGTAATATAGTGAAGAAATTTACTCAATGAAGTCCTAAATGAAAGAAGGATATGTTGTGTGAATTAATTTAAAAATTATTGTCTATGAATTTTATACTTAAGTCAAATAAATGTTGATTCTCATTTTTTAAATCAATAAGGTTTTACATTATACAAACGATATGCAGGTGCTTATCTTTGAAAATGCGCTTTACAAGCTAAATAATAATTTATAATAAGCACTGTAATAGGCAAGCATTCTTTTATTGGTGAATTATCGTAAGATAACACAATTTTTATCCTAACACATATATCAATGTTACGTTAGTGTCCGATGACTGCTATCTATTTTTAGCTTAATTATCAATTTGGTTAAATGTGATGTTTTTTTAAATATGGTACATTATATTTTTTGGTAAAATAATTTTGTATTGAATGGAATTTTAAAGGTTTTTTGTTACTATGTTTAAATAACGTCTCAATATAAAATTTATTGCAAATAACAGTAAAGTTATCAAATTTATGTAATACTAGCTTGGGATCCGGCTTTGCCCAGGTAATTATTTATAGTATCCCGGTACATTTTTTAATATTTGGTCAACATATAAACTAAACCGACATCGAAAAAGTCACAAAATGAACCTCAAATATACTCCCAGAATCTCGAGAGAGTCTAAAATACCCCTGGTACAATATCAGGAATAAATTTATTTTGAGTACCTTAACGGAATAAAACTTTTGCCCCACTTAATGGTTAAATGTTTACTTAAATCGCATATTAAAGGTCATAATGTAACATAGTGACTCGCATTACACCGGTTTCGATACCAAACTCGATAGTTTTTTTTATTTTCATATAGCAATTACTAAATTTTAAAATTTACCTGACGTGGGAAATAAAACCAATTTATGTATCCATTGTAGCTACGATCCAAAGAAGTTTATTCTTTTCTCAGTCTTCTTCAACAATAGATAGTAAGTGGAATGAATGATATAGGAACACGTAATAGATTTATAACAATCAGTGTGTTTACCACCGGCTTTCAAGCGGCAATTCCAAGAAATTTTTTCGTAGAACCAATATATTTATTTATATTCTTATTATATGCACGAATATTTAAATCAAATTTACTTTTGTAATACCCTCAAATGTTCACTGAAATCCGTTTAACCGTTTCGGAGCCTATTCGAGACAAACATACGGACAAAGAGTCAGGCAGATATACTGACACTTCAATTTTATTTATTGGTATAGATAATGCTGTTGCAAAATGTTCTACGAAATGTAGTCTAGTATTGAACATTCTATGGTCCGCCAGCGATGGCCAGATAACAAAAGTAATTTATGCTGTACAATGTAAAATATCTTATTTTCTATCGTCCTTGCCCTACCCTAAAAATATATTTTATAAGAAGAAATAGTTGACTGCAAGAACGGAAAGGGCCAACATTTCACCGTGAGAAATAACGATTGCGGAGAGGAAGTAATTTACTTCCAGAAGTAAACATAATACGATACGGGTCGAATTTGTCAAAAAGTCTGTCACGCATAACGGTTCCGAACTGTTGTCCTCACTTTAGAAGAAAACCTACAATACGTATCTCTGACGTCCATGAAGTTTATGTATCTAGATCAACTTTTTGTAGCTGATATTTAAGATGGTCCCTTGCTTTCGCAGCGTGGGATATCTTTAAGATTTTCCGCCTTGTTAACAAGAAGAATACATTATTCAATCTTGAATTCAGCACTGCAACAATAACGAAACTGTACGTGATAATACTTCGTAACTATTTGTAATAAAAAAACATGCATAACTGAAATTGACTACGGTACAGGGATTTTATGAAAGAATGATTACCGTCGGCAAGCCGTAAATTTCTTACTGGCTTAATTGCTCCTAATTAAGCTTTGCAGAAATCGTGAATTTTACTTTTGTGAAACACACGAACTCATTAACCATCCATTTGCTAGCTCCTTTATGCTAGTTTTCCTCGAAGATTATGAATACATAATTGCATTTCCTCAAAAAATCATTAATAATTTATGTTGTGTGTTGGCATTAAATAATTATAAATAGAATAACAAAGAGTGTGAAGAGCTCTGGATTAAAATATCGAGAAAGAAGGCTTTTATACAACCATAACAGAAGATGGAACGCAGTAGTTGGTAAAAGGAGCGAAAGGGGAGACAGGCTAGCAAAATTATAATAGAAGATCAAGAAAAGAAAGCCGTAATGAAGACAGGAGTAAGACAAGGATGCAGTCTGCCGCCCATCCTGTTTAACTTAACGTAACGGGCGATGAAGAATGTTAAAACGGAATATGGAAAAGTAATTATACTGCAAGGAGTAGAAATAAAAACCTTACGTTTTGCCGACGATATTGTAATATTTGGGGAATCAGAAGAAGACTTGTAAACCATAATAAATGGCATGAACTTAGTCCTGGAGAAAGAGTTAAATATGAAGATTAATAGAGGGAAAACAAAGGTAATGGAGTGTAGTTCGGGAAACAGTGGAATAACAAAGGGTGTTAGATTGAGAAGGGATATTTTGAAGGAATCTAACTTATTTTGCTACTGCGGCAGCATAATAACTACTGATGGTAGAAGTATAGTTAACATAAAGAGTAGCATATCACAGGTAAGGAAGACTTTCGCGAAAAAGAGGGATTTACTTACGAGTAATATAAGTGTGAATATTAGGAAATCGTTGCTAAAAAATGTTTGTATGGAGCGTGGCGTTATATGGGTGCGAAACGAGGACGATAGGAGCTGCGGAAAGGAAAAGAATAGAAGCCTTTGAAAAGTGGTGCTATATGCGAATGCTGAAAATCAGAAGGGTGGATAGAACTCTAAACAGAGTAGGAGAAAAGCGAACAATATGCAGGACGTTGACCAAGAGAAGGGATAGATTAATATGCCACATTTTAAGGCACGAGGGTCTTGTAAAATTAGCACCAGAGGGATGTGTGTGGGTTAAGAACAGAAGTGGGAGGCTAAGGATGGAATTAGCTAAGCAGATTATGGAGGATGTGGGTTATGCTAGTTATGAGGAAATTAAAAACTTGCAAAAGTTATTTTAGCATGGGGGGGTTGCAGCAGTCCAGTCTTGGGACTGAATACTACAACAACAACAACAATATATATGATATATTATTTAATTTTTTGATACACTTCAGTGATGGGTTAAGTGAGATCAACAGGAATTAACTTTATATCAATAAAAATATAAATAAATTTTTTTGTCAATAATTCATTAGATGTGAATTCCAGGGGTAATAAGATCACAGAATCAATTATTATGGAACGTAACTTAGCCAACCACATTAATTTCCAGTAAAGCCACAATAATGTTGTCATTTTCCAACTGTCCCACTGAATGAAACCACAGGAATTCAAGTAACGAACTCCTTTGAATAAAAATGTACATTGAATGCTGTTCATGTGACATGTGTTTGGTAAGGTTTAATAATTTGTTATTTGCTACATAACTGTATTCCACAATTTCACTTGTGATTCCAATATCATAGATCATAAATATAGTGTTATTTCTCAATTCAATTACTAACTAAAAACTTAGAAAGCTTTTTAGTTGTTTTGTTATTTCAATAAATATGCATGACTTATTCTGATATTTAATTATTTTCATTCAAAATATCTTATAAATTAAAATTTTAAACCAAGCCTCCGTTTACCTTGTTTCTTGAACAATTTTATAGTAAACCAAATTGTATGAAACAGTCATAGATTTATATGCCGCAGTGGAAGAAGATATTGTGAAAATCTACGAATAAACTGAAGAAGTAATGAAGTATGTCAAAGGAAACGATATTTTTATGATAAATGACATTGAACGCAGTAGTAGGAAAAGGAAGAGAAAGTGATGTAGTTGGCGACTATTCATTGGTAAAAGGAGCGAAATGGGAGACAGGCTAGCAGAATTTTCCATGGAGCACGAATCAGTAGTGACAAATACCTGGTTCAAGAATCATGAAAGATGACTCAACACGTGGAAGAAACCGGGAAGCACGAGTAGATACGAATTGAATTTCAAAATGGTGAGACAGCCTTAGGAATTCTACCCAGGAGGAGATATTAACTCCAACCATAATCAGTCGATTATGAAATGTAGTCTGAAAATGAAGAAACTCAATAAGGTAATTAAAACAAAGAGATGGTAATTAGAAAACCTGTAATCACAAGAAGTGCTTCAGAGTTTCAAAAAAGAAAACAAGATTAGGTTAATTGAGAAATAATAAATAAATAATATTGTAGACTAATGGGCACACTTGAAGGAAGAAATGATTGGAGCATTTGACAATGATAATAGGAAAAATAGCTCAGACCTATAGGAGGGTATGGCTGACACAAGGAATAATAAAAATGATAGACCAAAGGCGTAAATATAAAAACGCAAGAGATGAAAATGGTAAAGAGCAGTACAGACGACTGAATAATGAGATAGGTAGGAAATACAAAGCAGCCAAATAAGTTTGGCTGCAAGAGAAAAGCAAAGCGATTAAAGATTTCATGGTGTAAGTGAAAATAGATGCAGCTTATAGAAAAAAAATCGTTTTTCTTTGTTTTAATAAAAATAACTGTGGAAGATAGTGTAAGTATATATAAATAAATTTAAATGCTTCACACTGGAGTTATTCAATATTGCTTACTGTCTGTTTGGAAATGCTCGTGGAATCTGCGCCTTTGTTGTCCTGTGATCTCTGTCCTGTGGCCGTTCTGCCGGAAGTACTTGAGAAATTCGCCTCCTACAGGCGCCAGTCAGCTGTACGTTTCCAGCAGGCGGAACGAGGATAATTCTCAATCCTCCATATACGTGAGAAATTGTCTCAAAATTATGCTCTGCTATAATAAGAATTGTATTTCAATGTTAGGATTGACTATAAATGAACTGTTTATAATATAAGTTTAAATAGGAAATTGATTTCTGTTGCATCCTCAGATATTGATATCCAGAGGATATTCCAGTCATCCGTTTCCAACGGTTGTAGTCTTTATCACAAAGAAGTTTCCTGTCGATCATTCAAAGATTAGGTTCCTTCCTTTCCCCGTTTACAAGCCAAGAAAAGTCACCCTCAAGACATTTCAAAAATTGCTCCACACGTTTTCCACGAAGTTTTAAAATAGTTTCTATTATCTTCCGCTATTTGTTAATTAAGTAGATTCAATAAGACAAAGTATATAAACCTTACAAGAAAGAGTTGTATGAGTACGTACAAGTGACAGAATTAAAATGAATCAAATACAAATTCAATTGGGTCATTAAAATAGTATTAGATAACATTCATTTTCTTTTAATTTTTCCACGTTTTAGCTGTCACAAAGCAACCTTTTTTTTTCAAATTACTTACGCCCCCAAAGGACGAGCGATCTGAATTTTTCATCATTTCTTTACTGTATTGTATACTGTAATATTGAGTTTAGTACAATTCTTGAAATTTATGGCTTAAAATGTTTTAAAAAATCAAGACAAATGTAAATGCAGAGAAAATATTTTTATAAATGTAAGCATATAATGACATTCAGGTTCCTAATTTATACGAACTAAAATTTGTGGATATATCCGTCATATGCTTAAGAAAAGTAGGCATCATATCCAAAACTTAACAGTTTCAATGAGGAATATTTTTTTGGAAGGAAAAAAAGGAACCGATACTATTTTTAACTCCTTTAAAGGAAAGGGATAATTTTTTACTTGTTTAATGTATAGCGTGTATTTTTACTCCCTCTGGGATACCGGACGAATGTAAGAACCTGGAATATGTTTCACTCTCTTACTGCATCGAGATTTTTAGCCTCTCTTATGATGCCGTGCTTGCTTCATATACTGGCAGAAACCTAGACTATTTAATACCAAATATCATCCTGGTCCACTTGAAGCTACCTCCCTGCCACATTCCAAACGGTGTGGGTCTATTTAAGCCCATCAATTAAATAACGCGTTGACCAAGAGATTATTGTCTGATTATATCATTTTCTGAGTTAATATAAATAAAGACTCGGGAAACGCCGTGCATCAGATATTTAAAATGTATATTTCACATTGCAAAAGAACCTCAAGTGAGGAAGCTGCACATTTAATCGACATACACATAACAGAATGCTTCCATCGCGTTAACCTAGACTAGACTAATTTGAGATACGCAGACTCGCAAACCCTTTAACATGCTAATCGGCTTCCCTAATACCAGGGAAGCGTTCAAATATTTGCGTGTAGTAATTTCGCTCTGCGTCCTTGTACACTAGCCGGACAGCTCAGAAAATCAGTTCAGATATTTTATATACCTTTCTATTTAATCTTTCTTTCACTATCACTGTATTCAATAAGACTGGAATCTAAGAATTGAAGTAAGCGCATTACTAATTATCAACGATCCCGGTGTATATTCTGGATAAACAGTTCTTGGGCTTCCACGCGGGTTAAATTAGTCTTAAGCCACGACGTTTCGATGACGTTTCTGGCATCTTTCTCAAGTGAAATTGAAACAGAAATATGGCAGAATACACCATGGAAACGTCTTGGCTCAAGCTTATTTTAACCATCGTAGAAACCCAAGAACTGTTTATCCCACATTACTAATTGTTTGGTTAGTAAGATTTGAATGACATATCTTAAGGAACACGGGGACTGAAATTTTGGCCAAAATTTAAAAAAAATCGATTATCTAATATTTATTTACTTATGCCAATAAATTCAGTAAACTCAAAAATATTTTAATTAATATGTTTGATTATAATTGAATAAATTATTACTGTTTTTTAGAAAAATCTGCTATTCTCAGTTTCATGATTTGTGGTACCAAAAACCTTCTATGCATCACAATTATAAAGGTATTGTCTTCATTCTCTTTGTACGTAATCTACACGCTAAGACCTTCTAATACAAGTATTAGTTTTTTAATTGTTCAAGTAGTATAATTTTTAAGTAACCGTATGAAACTATTAGTAAAATAATGATTTTCTCTTCATAGTTTTATTTAATTTCAAAAATAAACCAGAAAATTGATAACAAAATATATTTAAGTTCATAACGCAAGGAACATTTAAAAAACTTCCAAATGTTTTTAAAAAAATTTTTAAATTATATCAACTTAAAACAAGTTTAGAAAAACAAAATTTTGTACATTGATACACATATGCGTTGTTAAGACACAGTTAAATTTTCAGCTCAGTAGCAGTTCATTTACAGGAATTTCAGTCCTCGTGCTCCTTAATCAAATCCGAATATAATTCTGTATAATTCCTTGAAAATATTCTCAGCTTAAATCTAGTTCAGATTTTTTTTGATTTCATATTTTTACGAGGTCGCCTTGTCTTTTATTGCACTTGGTCCAACGTTGGACGAGCTTTCCAGTGCACTTTGGAAAACGAAACGTTCTTAGTTTCCATTCTATTCTCACGCGTTTGCTCTCTGGTTCTAACAGATGAATCCACCTTTCATCTCCAATTATGTTTCATTTCAGAAGCGTTTCATCTTCATACGAGAACGAGGGCTTTCACGGTGATACATACACAGTTCTCAATTGACCCGGTTGGAAACCCGAGAACTGTGAACGTTTCATGTTTGTTTGCATGACGGTTCAGTAGGTGCTGACAGATTTTCACTCGTTTACGCTTGTGATATTTACAGAGTTGTTCTGGAATCCATCTCGCACTGACTTTGTGGCAGAACATTGTCCCTGTATTTTCTGTTAGCGCAGAGCACAAAAAAAGAAAACGTAAGGCTGTTCTTCTCTGGTGCAAACATTTGGCGGCGCGGTCATTTTTACGTCGTAATAAGGAAAAGAGGACTGTTGTGATAACGCTGTAACCTAGGCAAATAAAAAGGTGTTATCTAGGAGTTGCTGAGCACACAAAAGCGTTAACGGCGTTTCCCAACGTGGGTCCCTCACCTCTCAGGGGGTAAATTTGACTGTTCAAGAGGAAAATTCGAGGTAAGTTCGTCTAGAAGTTAAAAAAATCCAGATGTTACTTCACGTTGAATATTGAATATATTACACCATAAAATAATTGTTGTCCATGTTCATTTGGACTGCATATCCATGTGATATGAGTGAGACTTGCGTATGCAGAATTAAATTATATAATTTGTTACTTATTGATACATATTGTTAACTGTACTCACACAGCTAAACAAACAAAAACAAAATCCGAATTCTGAACGTTTAATAAGGCAGATTACTAAATAATTAATAATACGGACAAATATGTCAGCAAACAAATTTAATCATCATTTATTATTGTGAATACAAGGTTTCATCCATCATAAATTTTACAAAGACTTATTGAGGTATGTATAAAAAAGGTACGGAAGCACATCCGTAGAGCCAATCTGAAGACAACTAAAGGAAAATTGCAGATAATTATTGACTTACCCTCGTATATACCCGTAATACGTTTCTTACAATATTAAGTTGTTATTGGTTTCATTAAGACTAAATGGCCAATAAGCCAATACCTGATTTCAACTGCTCAGGAAGGGGAATTATTTACTTTGCAGTAAAATGATTGCGCATTTGTTTGTGTATACTTTGTGTATACTTATGAACTGCCTTTAATCAACGTCAAATACTTCGATATCAGACATTTAATATTCCTGTTCCCGGACGCACGCGTAAGATGAAAATATATCAGTGTCTGCCTACTGCCGATTGGCATGACTGATATATCTACAAAGCATGTTTTATGTGGGCAGCATGCCAGCGTCATGTTACTACACAGAGAAGTAACGGATCATCAGACCGAGGGTGGCAAGTACACACATGGGGAGGAACGCCCACGGCCACTGCAAATGCATTCCGCCTAAGTACACAGACCTAGTTCTACTTAAATTAATCAACAGCAGTGCAAAAACAACCTTAAACAGCGCACCAAACTATTGCAAGTGCCACAAACCGTTTTATTGTACTTCTTAACGTTCTGTTCACCTTTATTCGTTTAATGGTCTATGTTGAAACCATAATGCAGTTAATGTGCACAGTCCACCTTCATTCGTTCGTATACTCGTTTCTAAACTCAATACCATTTCGCTACCTACAAGAACGGAGAACATGGATACCGGATCATTCACTGAAAATAATTTTTTATAATTCAAAATGGACTTCAAGCACTAAAACATTAATCTGAGAATGTTTTGTACTTCTCAGATATTAACTTTCATTAGTTCCTGTCCAGTATTTTGTTTCCACGTCCATTCTTGTATTTGTTAGTGGTCTGAGCTAAAATACCTGCGCTTCCTAGTAAGCCATTGGTTACTTTCCTCTACCTTCCACATCTCCCCGCTTTCAATACTATTCTAATGCTATTAAAGGCGAGTAGCCGCTATCAGAATCTCCCTAATGTAATTGTAAATCATCAACATCCTGTAGGACACCTGTGGGAGCTTCCTCTCGCAGGTGTTTCTGCACAGGGTGCAGCCTCGATATATTTCCAATTTTAAGGTCCTCACAAGCCGAAGCACCTTCATCTCTTTTGGGAGGTGTATGCATTGGGGTCGAAGGCCTTGGGCATACGGTAAGATTTGGCCGCTAATCCCATAGGATCAGTCAGCCTTCTAAAACTGGTGAAGGCAATGCTGCGACCCTTACAGTAAACTTATGTCTCGTCATTCGGAAGGGTGTGAGAATACACCCGACCTATATGATACACATTTTCTAGTGTTGTCCCTGCTTCTCCTTTAGTTGAGTCACCGGGACGAATTCTTAAACTATAGCCCGGGGGTCCTAGTCAATCCTTATACTAATTACTCGACCTTCCATTTGCCCCCCTATTTAATTGCTTTCCTATGACATTAAAGGGGAGTTGCCTGTTTTAGGATCACCATCATGTAGCCTTTTACCAAAATAAATAATAATCGTCAACATACGCATTGATCAAAAACAGAGTGTATCAAAAGGGACTTAACAACTTTGAAAATTCATACTAATTTATTCTTTTAGATTACAGACATGATAATAGTGTCATTTTACAGCAAAATATATCAAGTTTTGACTTCCGAAGTACGAAAGTACAGAATCACCATGTCTGTAAGTTTTAAAAAAAGAGTTAATATGAATTTTCAAAGCTGTAAAAGTCCTTTTTGATACACGCTGTATTTATCGATTTGTATTTTATATTTTCTAATTAGTTTTGAAAGCCCATTTATTAAATAAGATTACATTCGAATCACAGGTATCCAAGTTATAGAAAATTGAACAGTACAGTTCTGAATCGGAGTATTTATCGACCTAACTGATTCTCATCCCATTTTAAAGTAATAGTTGGATTTTTCGTTCCCGTATTGGAAGGTAAAGTAATTAAATACATCATATAAAGCACCACCATGAACGTGACCACAAGACTGATGAATCAGATGCAACATAAGTAGGCCTATTATATTTCCAATGACGTAGAAATAATACTTACAAAGAAGTAATAATGGCAAGTCCGTAATGTACTTAAGCTTCACAGAGAGAATAGAAGGTGGTCCCAAAGTTAGCACCTCCGTCCCTCCAGGAGGGTTCTGCCTACAGGCTTCATTGATGAATGACTATATTTTGTGTTTTATTTAAGCTTGCATAAACTGCGAGGTCATTAGTGACCAAACTGTTTAAGGGTTACAAACATTACAATTAAACTGGTTAAAATATATCATAACAGTTGATTGTTTTAAAATACTTCATCAGTTTTCCTTGGTAGTCCAATGAGTTATTTGTTGATTAGCCTTGATTTTAAAAGCGACCAGTTTTTAACTTCCAGAGATGGGCTGGGTTTGGAATGGCGTGTTTCCATACATTAGAGAACATGTTGACGAAATTAGCACAAAATGATAGGGGAATATGGGTGGTGGTTTTTGATAGCTTATTGACGGAGATGTTTCCTTTTATACCCTAGTGCTCGGGATTCAGACCAATACAATCCTCTTTCCTGTTGTATGGACCTTGTATAGATCTTCAGTGATAATCGAAGATAGTTCTTGGGAGTTGTCTGCGTTGGCTGTGGTTTTTAAGGCGGACAGTGAGTCTAACAGAATTAAGTGGTTTACTTTGGAGGACAAAGAGCAAGCTTCATGGCGTAGATTCCTGCAGTGAGGAAGGATGAATTGGGGTTAAGGGGCATTGAGCGACGGGTATTAGAAGAGATGATGACAATGATGTCATATTCTTGAAGCTGTCAGTGAAAATGTGGTATAAGTTATTTCACATAAGCATGGATTTGTGAGTTTTGTGTTCCATTCTTATTGGGAGAGGTTGAACTTGTTATGCTCTATGAGGGATAAGTCGATATGGATTTTTTGGATGCGCCATGGGGGAAAACGAGATATTAGTAGGTTTTCATTGATGGGCACCTTGTATGAATTTGAGAATTTTTTGAGGGCCTGGGAGGGTTTGCGTTTTTCTGATTAAAGGATTGTGGAATGTGAGCTCATTTAATCCAGGTTTGACTGCCATCAATTTTCTTCATGGTCAAAATTATGTTGGGAGGTCCCCCACCTCCCAACATAATTTTGACCATGAAGAAAATTGATGGCAGTCAAACCTGGATTAAATGAGCTCACATATTTTATAATTTCCGGACCGGGTGCGGTATTGCTGATAGTGAAGATAAGCTGTGGGAGAGTAATTGGGTCATTCAAGGAGGCTGCATTCAAGTATTGGCTGTTATTGGAGGTGGAAAAGGTAGCTTTTCTTGATGACCCTTGAGATTTTTGATCCTGTCACAGTATTTTTCTGTTGCTGAATTCGATGTAAAAGTGGCAGTAAAAGTATCTGAAAATTCAACAAAGTTTTCTGACTATAAATTTACGATAAAAAGACGACCAATAAGAGCTCTTGGGCTTCTTAAAATATCTAAATATTTTGGAATTGGGAGCAGAAAATACATCATCAATCAGCAGACAGAAAATTTTGATAATTTTGACGTACTTTTTTATTCATATTCATAAACTGTTTTGCGTGGAAATGCTAGCGACCGTTGAAAATCAACGATTTAACTATCAGGAATAATTGCATAAAATTTAACCCTTTCTGTCTCTTTCTGGAAATATTATTTTTTGATTGGTCTGTAAGAAAACCAAAATTTACGTAATTGTTTTCCCAGTTGTAATTTCTTCCTAATTAGATCTCAATAATTTAATATTTCACCTGAGACAGGTTCGTCCCTCAAATCTTCAAAAATCGTAAAATCTTTCATTTTCTCAACTAGACCTAAAGAATTCAAAATTGACCCGTGATTTTTAGGACTGCCGTTTGTCAAAACTTTTGCTGCCACCTCATTCGCTTTTACTAGTGAATTTACTTACCTATGTGATAATGGTCCCAACAAGCAGCATTCAAAAATTTGGCGAACAAGAAAATTGGAAGCTATTTCACGTAATCTGTTACTCTTTTTTTTCAATAATTTTATCACAAAGTTAAAAGGAGGAATAGGTGAATTCTATGAGATTAAGGATGGGAAGAGATAAAATTTGGATAGCCAAACATTAATATTTATGAAAGAGTAACAGAAATCAAGTAAAAGGTATAACATGCAGATCTACACTTTTTACACGGTTTCTTTGCATTTTGTCTTCCTCTGCTCTATATTAATGAGTCAGGAAAACAGTTCAAAGCCAGACTTTAAATGAACGTGATTAACACTGTCTCCCAATTAAGACCTTTAATTTGGAAACTGGAATATCCCATGTAATATATCATCGATGGCCCCTACCCTGCTTGCTGGTCTCTTTAAAGACACCTAAAATCATCTTTCATACATAAAGCAGGTATATATGTTTGTACGGAGTGCTTGGCGTGTAGGACCTCGTTTGAAAATTTTGGCCGATACGTCTTTTTTCAGTACGGTTTTTTTTAAAACTTAAGTCTATAACTTGTTTCTTTATGCCCGTTTCCCATATTCTACATATTCACACGATATTAACCATCATATATGGTGTACTTCTCAAAGTTGAATAATAATAAAGTACAACAGATTATTCATTCTAAATTCTCCTTAAATGCTAATACAAATTAATAATTTTACAATAAATTTTAAATTATTTTAAGTCCAAAAATTACTATGTTATCCTGAGTTTTATTTAACTAATTTTCGATCTCCGTCGGGATCACTTATGGGTCTCCCGAATACGAACAGAATGAGTCTGACAGACTACTCGTTTGAGAATGGCCGTTTTTAGCGACCTATATTAATTTCAACTCTCAGCTGAGCTTTATGAGGATGTTAAATAAATAAAAATATAAACTTTCATGTAAATTTCATCAGAGGACCTAAAGAGAAAAAGGAAAGGAAAGGAAGTCCAGGATCAACGAGCCTGCAAGGCCACTTTTACAAAATATTCATTAAAAATATTGTTATATCAAAAATGAATAGATAATAAATCTGTTTCCAAGAGACTAACAGAGCCTGAATGATGCATCGAACTTACCTCGATGCCAGATGAGCAACTGAGTGGTCCTATAAGCGGGTACTATAAGCGTCGGTATTTGACACTGCATTGGTAGGGAGGGTTTGTAATAGTTCCTGGCCAGTTGCACCCGACGGAGGGTTCAAGAATTATCTTACAAAATATATCAGGTAATTGTAAATTAACAGTGTTCATTAGCAATGGTGAGATTGCCCCTGGGAAAATATGAAAGACTAATTCAGCAGTTAATATTTATTAATTCAAATATCTCAACATTATAGGAACAAATAAATTCAACAATTGTCAATTAATATCGTTAATATCAAATTCATAGTAATTTGAATATAAATTATTTAATATAACTTTCATAAAATTGTATAAAGCTTGATAAGCCAACGCTTGATATAGTTTTGGTCCCGCCATAGTAGAAGGCACTTGAAGAGTTAGAGCCGCCTGCCAAACGTCATACGACGGTGACTCTGATGGTTCGCTCGCAGGTGTCGTGGTGGTAGACGCTGGGCGC
Organism: Eucriotettix oculatus; assembly: GCA_034510155.1. Classification (NCBI taxonomy): domain Eukaryota; kingdom Metazoa; phylum Arthropoda; class Insecta; order Orthoptera; family Tetrigidae; genus Eucriotettix; species Eucriotettix oculatus. The sequence goes on along the minus strand of CM067376.1, from coordinate 192,846,222 downwards.
CGGGGAGGCGGGCGGCGGGCAGGCATCGTCGGCGCCTAGGGGCGGCGCGTGGCTCGCAGGACTCGAGATCACCGTCACCACCGGCGTCTCTGAGCGCAGCTTGCCGTGCTTGTGCTGCAGGATAAGGCTGACAAAGAAAGACACTTAAGAATTTGCTCGCAACAGGCTACCAATTGGGAACACACACTGCTACTCACCTACGTAAAGGCGACTCTACCGAAGCAGAGGTCTTGTCATCATGAGATAAATCTCCAACCCTAGAAATATTAGCAAGATAGCAATATACATAACTGTCTTGGTAGTTAAACTTATTAATAATAATTTAGTTTTAGAATATAAAAACAAAATTAATTTCCCCATTTCTATAGTAGAAAGTATTATTCGCTACGTGTTAATGTATGTACGGTAACCTAATTACAAGGAGCAGGCGACTAATTAAGCTCTAATCAAAGAGGGCGACGGTTAAAGGCTTGGATATGGTCCAATGAGAGGTGATTAGTAAACAAAACTTTCCGCTCTTTACCATGAGTATTAATACGAAAGAGAAATTGAAATCAACTAATAGACTTAAAAAATTTACATTTGGAATAAAATATGAATTGGGAATTTATCATAATTCTATGTAGAAAATTCAACTTAAATAAAGTATTTTGGACAAAGATAAACAGACGACGAATTTCTTTCTCAAAAATAAGATGACAGTAGGAAACAATAATTATTAATTACCCAAAGATACCTTAAATGGCGTGTTGATGTTTTGCATGATAATAGTAGAGTATTCTAACGGCCACGCATTTAAAATTGGCCCAATGGTGACCAAAGGTGAAAAATCTACACCATTAAATAAAATTAAAGTGTCTGCTTATCTGTATGGAACTTTGTCTCGAACAGGATCCGAAAAGGCTTAACGGATTTCAATGGAATTTGAGGATTTAAAAACAGTCAAGAGTTCAGAGGATATTAATAAAAATATTTATGAATCCACTGAATTGTTGTGCGAACGCCGGCGTGAAAATCAACGGCGAGTTATGTCTTATTAGGCGATCCTATACCATTCATATGACTTAATGTGTTTTGAAAAACGTAACTTTGGCAGCAATAGAGAGAGGGGGATGGGCAGGGCGAATATTCTCACTTTATCTGTGGTTGCAGGAGGATTCTGGCAGTAATAAACCTATTATCGACAGAGAGCTAACTCCCCGAGAAATAATAAATTTCTTTGGATCGTCAGTACGATGTATACGTAAATTGGTTCTCTTGGTCAACGTCCTCCATATAGTTCGCTCTTTGAGATGAAGAGGAAGTCTATTATGGACAATGAGATAAGAATAATAGTTATAAACTTTCTACTAAAAACTTTTTTTACATATTTTGTCACAATATTAATTTTTTAATTTTATCACCCCACCGTGAATGGCCCTGAGTTAGGCGTCAATATACTGTTGTCTTCTTTAATTGTGTTTTATAGTCGCACCAACATCTAGGGTTATTAGCGACATTCTAATTAGGTTACTTATTTCCTTTAGTCGGGATTACTCATTCAGTTAAGTTGAATATATACACATACGACCAGGCCCTTGCCAGGAATCGAATCCGGGACCTCTGTGCTCTGAGTCTGTGACGTTAACCACTAGACCTCGTTGTATTTCTTCTTTTAAAATAGTACCACCATATTGTGTATTTATTGGATCTTCATTTAATATTAAAAATGGTGAAAATAAAGTGTGAAGAAATTAGTAATTACGAAGTGGATATTTCTTTATTAAAAAGTTTTATATTCTTTCCATCAGTCAGGTTGAAAATACCTGGAATACCTCACGGCATTATAAGAGCAGATATTAGACCAGTTCGTACGCCTTGCGTTGGCATGCGTATCATTTGTGTGGAACATGTGCGTGCATGTTCCGAGAATTTCGTCAACTGCTGAACTGACGTCGGCATTCTCGTAAGGTATTTAAGGGCACTACGTGGTTGCAATGCGTAGTCCATGGCCAATAAAGCTGCAGTTGGCTTTTATCGGAGACGCTTTACCCTCGTGAATTCTAAACGTTACTTGCAAAGCAGAAAATTTATCCCATGAACAGGGCATGTAAATCCATCGTTGCGTTTCACAGTTTCATAACGGTTCGATTTAACACCCGCAAACCATTCTCAATGGTTAAAATAACATTATGTTGCACATGGATTTTTCGGTACTGTTAAAATATATTGTTATGTAAAAGATAACTGTATTTTTAATTAATGCTTGTCAAACTTTGAAATAATTTATTATTGACGCAAAACCTATATGTGAATTAAGCAAGTGAATAGTTACTGAAATTCCGACTATTATAAGTCTTATCTCTTATAGTAACCCACGTAAAACATGTGCCAAGTTATCGAAAAATACTCAACCATACATGCAGGGCACAGAAGCCAGTGTATTCATCTACTTATTTATTGAAATATTCTTCCATGCGTTTCAGTTTACTTTGCCGCAAAGAGTTGAACTTCAATTATACTGGGCGCAATTATTAATTAAACATTTAGTTACCTGAATGCTATAGTACTAACCCAATACCTTTCCACCCTCTTTGGTAACAAATTATAACATAATTACCTCACAGAAATTGATAATTTATATCTCACCAATCTTTGTTCTTATAGTTTTCACGTTAAATATTAATCATTATATCTAACCCATAGGCCTACTGTTGGATAAATTTTAATTCCTACTAATAAATAGTGAGTAAATATTCTACAGCTACGATGGCGTTACTATTTTGCATATTTCATTCATTCTCAAGTAATTAAAATACGGCCACTCGAAATTAATATTTATTGAGTGAATCGTTAATATAAATACATTGAATGTCATGTTGAAACTAAATTGATGGCACAAGCAAACTTTTTAAAGATTTATTTGTCAAAAAATTATAAAAATAGAACCGATAAAGCATATTAGGCATTAGTTTCCCAAAATGGACACAGATTGAAAGAAATCAATAATTATTGGCCAGTGGACAATTTTTTTACTCGAATTTTTTTTAATATTATAATATGTTGTACTTGTAGTTGTCAGTCCTTAGAATGATCTGGTGCAATCTTACATGCTAACCTATTCTTCGCAATCATTTTCATTTCTACATAACTCCACAACCCCCATAATCTGCTTAGCGTATTCCATCCGTAACCTCTCTCTTCCGTTTTTCCCTCACACACATCCCTCAGACACCAATTTTACAAGGCCCTCATCTCAAAATCGTGCCCTGTTAATCTATCCCTTCTATTGGTCAAAGTCCTCCATATTGTTCTCTCTTCTCTTATTTTGTTTAGAACTTCCTGGATAGTTACTCCATCAACCCATATGAACTGCTGCATTATTTTATAGCGATACATTTCAAAAAATTCTATTCTTTTCCTTTCTGCAACTCCTGTCGTCCACGTTTGGCCACACTCCATATGAACATTTTTAATTATAATTGTTTGAAATTAATTTATTAACTGACTTTTGTCAATTTAATTCTTCATTATATTAAATATAGTTAATGTTTTCCCAGTCAATTCTCATAATATTTTTAAATTGACTTATTGTCACGTTTATTGTTTGATGTGACTTGGTTGCACCGAAAAATATTATTTAGGAAGCGATAAAATTACCTAAGGTTAAAAATATCATTTTTATTTCTTTTGAAAGTGTAAATATTTTTTATGTATGAAAAATATTTTAACATTGTTAAAGAAATCATTAATTTTCATACCATTTTTAAAGTATGTTACGTGGCCTATTGATATTTATTTAGAAAATAGCAGAACATTATTTTCCACATATCAATCAGTTTTGTTACGCCTCATACCATTTTCCACATAGTCAAACCGTCGGCACTTTGTGAATTTCCTCTCTTTAGGTCATGTAGAAATGTTCAAACAATGTATTTGTATTGGCATCTTGTATTTTGCAGTTTATCAGTAATTCGTTTCTTAAATATAATAATTACTGCGTCCCCAAACATTCATCATTCATGTTTAACACAACAAATGATCAAACAATGAAATATGCACGAGGAATGTGAAATAATCCGTAAAAAATACCTGTGATAATTAAAATATTATAAAATAATATTTGTTCAATCGTTGGGCCAATAAAATTCTAACATCTAAGTAGAAAGCTTACAACCCATGTTTAATAATAAAATTTTATAAGAGTATGTAGTAAAATTTAATCTAAATAAATAGTAGCTAAAGAGCTACACGTTGATTAAACTCAAAATAAAATAAAATTAAATGGAACTTTTCGTTTAAAAATAATTAATATTACAAGTTTTATAGCACATATTTGGGCGTGTGTTATGCCAAAATTGTCTCATGATATTTTTAATTGTACACATTTTCAAATTAATGTAACTAATCAAATTGTCTAAAGTTAGCAATATCATTATGGCAATTTCCAATTTTTAATACGAAAATTCTAGGTTGAGTACGAATTTGAAAGAATGTGGTTCATATAAAAGTTATCCAAGCCAATTTTCCGGTTCATGAGAAGAAAATGTCCCAAGCCTGATTACCTGGGAGGACAGCAACGTATCCAGTCTCTCCAGCCCCAATCTCGTCCGAAGTCTTCTCCATCCTCCAAAGTCTGCGGGAGATTGCGATGGAGAGTCTCCGGCAATAAAAGGCTGCAGAAACTTCCTGCGACCAGTAGAGCGCCCATCGTCATCAGCGGAAGAACAAGCATCTCTTCACCCTTCACGACAAAATTACATACTAGGACTGGGCTATATGAAAGCATATATCTTGCAACCTTCAACATGAATCAGTTTCGTTCAGTCTTACTATATATTATATTATAAAATTCAAATATATAATAAGAAAATTAGTACGTAAAGTCTTGAAAATGTATAGCAATTAATACAAAGTATTTAATCGAATCTTATTTTCTTAAGAAAAAAATCAGTTATTATTCTAGCGACGCTTCTGAATCATGTCGAAAGAAGCAAATATGTATTTTTTAGAATTTTAACTATATATTCAGAAAGAACTACTATTTCAATATTATCTTCTAATTCTCTAAGCTAATACAAATTCACAATAAATACTAGGTGTTCGTATCTTTTGAAACACAGTGAAATTATCGCATATCGATGTATGCGCATTTGCATAAAATCGTAATCACTTTTGGGAGTTTTAATTTCTCCTTTAGATCATGTAAAAGAATGTGGTTCATGTAAAGTTATGTAAAGTTCATGAGAAGAAAATGTCCCAATCCTGATTACCTTGGAGGACAGAAACGTATCCAGTCTCTTAATTTTTTTTATCTTTCTTTATTTTCTATTTATACATTAAAACAGTAAATTCTTTTTATGTGACGTTAATAAGCAAATGTAGAACGTCACATGAGATTGTAACATTCGCGAAATTTGTCGGAGCGCAAGTGGGGATCCGGTCATTTGCTAGACAGTCACTTGCCCGACCACTCGTTTTTCCGTCGAAAGGACTTTACTGAATCGCATATGCCGGACTGCTCCACATTATAACGCCCTTGCCTGTATATGTTTATTTCGCCAGTCTATCTCACAAGTCAATCTTCTCAAATAATTTCCCTCTCATACGATGGAATCTTCCCTGGGCGCCAATGGTCCCTATTTTACCGCGATATACCACAATCGCAATATGACGTGTGATGGCGTTACCCAGACCTACGTACCCTTTCTCTTTCTCTCGGGTGTGATTAGATTGGATCCTATTCAATCGTTTGTTGGGTATCGAGCAAATATTGGCCGTTTACTAACCTGTTTCGGAGTTTAATAGGCGGGCTGTTTCGAATAATCTCAAATCTGGCAATCATACATTATTCGGGTATCCATACGTTAATTAATTAAACAAATAATTCCGATAATGCGTTCATTCATGCAGAGTTTTTTTCTAATAGGATATGAATGCATATAGTACTCATCGTACATTTGTAAGTGCCCGTTAAACAATATAATTATTAATTAAATCCACAGTTTCCTGGGTACCTCCAGCGATTACTCATCTCTCCGCACCAACCTCCCTGGTTTCGCAGATGAAATTCTTGGATATTAACACCGCGACATTTAATTTGTACAAGTAGCTTCATCAGAAACATGTAATTATATGAATCACGTATGATATTATAACTGAAATATTAAGTATTCATGTCAGTATTTTGACCTGAATCAGCACATAGGAGATATTCTTCCGATATAAGGAATCTGTATTATAATTTTTTACGTGTGTCGACGTATGAAAACACAATCTTAATTCGATATCAATTGACAACCAGAAGAAGTAACACCCTGTCTTATTATATTAAATACTATTTATTATTAAAGTAATAATACTTTCTAATCAGCAACCTTCTACATCCCCTTGTTAATTCCCTTCCAAAGCTATTAAAGGGGATTCGCCTATTTCAGGATCACTGACGTGTAGCCTGTTACCCCTCCCAAAAGCTTTCTAATTAGTTAATAAATATGGAAAAAATTTTCCTTAGTTGCAGCGTTGATGAACAAGACTTACTACAAAAAGGAGTACCACAATTTAATTTAATTTAATTTTTGTATTGAATAATATTGCTACTATAAAAGTAAGTCTTTGACGAGGAGTGGTATTTAAACGACGAACTACGAAAGCTTGACTAAATCAGTCAGGAGACAATAAAATAACTTATTTCAATTGTATTTTGATCGAATAGTAAATCACACACCAGGTAATTGAGCAGTGGAATGAAGACGGGTCCCAACATCCCTACGACGGAGGACGTACTCATCCCCAGGCCCCGAACCACTGTGGGGTACAGCTCCGAGGCCAGCAACGGAAGCACCACGAACGAACAAGAAATGCCCATCTTCCCCACGCAGTACAGAGCCAGAGTCACCGAGGCATCTGAAAACAGATAAACATTCGTAAAAATGTGATAAATGGGATAATCAATCAGATATAATTTATGACACTTCAATGATGTGCTGGAAAACTTTAAATTATTCGAACCTTTAGATTTTAAATAGAAGAACAGTCGGTACTTAACGAATATAAGGATTTATTTGAGCGACAGGATTCATGATGGTAATACACGTGGTAGCACCTCCCATTTAGTAGAGTAGAAAGGACTGAATGGGAGTGTGCGGCGTAGTGAACAAGTTGTTACAATGCCGTGTCGATGCGATGGTAGCGCCGCTCTATCGGTAAATTGTGTAAGAAAAAGTTGTATAGCTGAAAAGTTATATTGCGTTGTGTGTTGTGACAAGTTTGTTAAATTTTAAATAATCAATTAATGTAGATTCATAATGTCAATTATTATTAAATGTGGGTTTCAAGAAGTGAATGTGTTTTCAGTAAAAAAATCTTAAATAAGGGACGAAAATAGCTAGAAAGCAAAAAGGGATGATTTGCGTATTACTACCGGCACGGTTTTGAGATCTACTCCTGGGGTATATAGTGAATAAATCATGAGATTACTTACAAACCGATTGTGCAGGTATACATTTTGAAACAGATAACAGAAAAGTTAACGAATATTATTTAAGCAACCAAATCTACATGTAAACAAATTAATATTTTTTAAATGGTTAAGCGTTTTCTGAAATTGTAATTAATATTTCTTGTATTTTATAAAATTTATATTTAAATAACAATAATAATAATTGTAAAATGTATAGAAATTTACAAAATATCCTTAATGCTAATTGTTACACTATAGTTTAATGAAAAATTATTTTTATGAATTTAATAATGGAATATATCACTTTACGTAATTAAATAACATATAAAAAGTTATATTTTATCCCCAATATCTTTGCCACTAAATTACATCAATTATTAAGGATTTGTTTGATAAAATGTCTAATTGGAAAAAAATTTAATTCACTAAATATTAGAGATTGCTCAAAAACATTTGTAATTATATTAATATTATCGAATACCGTTGAAAAAAGTTACGATGTACGCGAGCAATCCACGCCTTTTTCCGATCGGTTCCCCACTACCAATTCGGAAAGCTATATAATTTCAAATCTGGATTTTTTTATTTTAGTATGGGGACACTGAGGAACGTAGAAAATTTTTTCAATTTTTTTTTTCAAAGTTTTTCTCATTTTTAATCATTATTACTTTTCAAACATCAAACGCAATGTATATTGCCGGTACCACCCATATACTTACTCAATTCTCCACCAGGTAGCAATGGTCGTCGTTGGTCAGGCGTATAGGAAATAGTTCATCAAAATGTGACTATCTGTAACCACTTAAATTAAATGTGAAATTTTCTTTCGCGTCTAATCGTATAAAACGATCGCAAATAAAGTAGCAAAACTAAGGTCGGCTTAGGAACAGCCGAGACTCCCAGCGACAATGGAAATCACATCTTTTACTTTTGATGACACTGCATCAGTAGAAGATCATTTAAAGGCATCACTATTTTGACAGAGATCTTAATTCATTTCACTCTATTATTCAGGATCCGATCCGATTCAATGTGAGACAAATCGTACGGGATCTCTGGGCAGAACGGAATAGCGGTGTAGAACGAAATAACCTATATTTTTTACTGGTAGTTATGGAGGTTAGTAATAGGGGTGGAATATTGTAAATGGTCAAGGAAGAAGTCCTTGCAGCCGACTTGACCACATTTTGACTGCACATTGTAAATGAACGACTCTTTTGGCGTCTTACATCTGTGACTTTATAATTTTTGCAGCATTTCGACGAGAGATAATTCAAAAACCCATCATTCATAACTCTTTAATGGTATAAATTCGTAAATAAGGTGTATTTAACTGCATATAAGTTATGTATAATGTTAAAATCTGCTTGTATTAAGGCTTGGTAAAAAAATCCTAATCTTAAACTTGCGTGCGGGGAGGAATGCGTGGGGCACAACGCGATACAGCTGTATACACAAAATTTAATCTGTTCTACAAGAAAAATGGTAAAAACTGGAAGATTCATGAGTTACACGAGGCTGTATCAAAAAAGAATACATTTAAAAAAAGGAACAGAAGAAAGAGAAAAATCCTAGGAAAGACTGTGCAGTTGCAAAAGAAATCTCTATGCCAAAGGAAAATTTGATAAAGCGATCAACCGTACGAAAAATAAATATAAAAAGAGAAAAAAGAGGTGTTAAAACTGTTAGATTAAAATTTACTATCTCGTACTGCCCCGGGGCTGAAAGGGAAATTTAAGTTTATTTTTAATAATTCATCTAAAATCTAAATTCGTTGTTTTTACGTTTTATCGATATTACGTTAAGCAAAAAGTAAAATAAACTAATTTTTTATACCTCGATGAATTGATTTTTCTTTTTCCATAATTTTACAAAAATTGTTAAAAAAATACGTGTACCGATCCGCTTCAACATCCCTCATTTCCTAAATGTTTCTTATTCAATAACTTTGAATTAATATTTTTGTAACAGTTTAACCTGAAAAAATGCGTTAACCAATATAAAATACAATGAGACTTTAATAACTTTAATTAGGCTTAAAGTATATCAACAAAATTCACATACAATGTTTCTCCACGACTTTTGTACTTCACTAGTTTAGGCATTTACAATTAGGTGATAATAAGGCATTATCATTTCTGTTTTAACACGTTGTTCATTATTTTTGCATGATTCAGGAGCCAGTAAAAAAATGCATCTCGCAACCATATAGTACGTTAAATTCAGATTTGTTCGATTACGATAAATTCAGAGCTTACATCTGCAGTGCTGAATGCTCTTGACGAAATCACAAAAAAATTGAGGACGGAAACCGGGTTTCATTAATACTATTTTCCAGTAGAAGTATTATATCATCATTTGAAATAACGAGAGAGAAAGTAGCCAAGTTTAGTGAATCTGTAAAATATAATTGACAAGAAAGTTAAGATTCTTGGAGTTCTAATTTGTGCTAGACATTTAATTAGAAATTAAAAATCACACATATTACACATAATAAATAAATGCTTCACACAAAAATTTGAGAGGATTGTTTATGAATTAAAATTTCCATATAAACCTTGAAATTATACGAATTAGCTATAGTTTTATTCATCTTTCATCTTCATTGAAATGAAATAAGTTTGCTAACCTAATTAATCATAAATAAATTTTATTTAATAAATAAATATAGTAAAGTCAATACAATGACGTGTACTTTCATAATTTTTCTAATTAAGTGGGCGTACTTATTTATATTAAATGTTTATTTTATGATGTCTTGGCTATTACATATATTTTGATTTTAAATTTGATAAACATTCCTAACGTGTTATATTTAACAAGTACCTATAAATGTAAAACAAATTTGCTTTAATAATATGAGTTATTTCATTATTAAATTAGGAGATAGGGTATCAAGAAATATTATTTGATTAAGTAATTATATAACGATAAGCTGAAATATTACAGGTTGGATTATTTTACCGTTAGAGTACTTCAAATCAAAACTCAGCAAAAAGCCTTTTAATTCTACCTCCTGACATTTAAACTGAAAATCCAATTTAAATTAAAGCTTAATTAGTACAAATAAATTTAATTACAATTCTGTGGCAAAACGCCGCCACGTTGGCCTTGCTGTGGTTTGTGAAACGAGAAACTCCTCATCTAGTCGGTAGGAGGATTCAATTTCATAGTGAATGGAGATTTATCTAAAAATAGTCGATGCGTTAAAATTCCTAATCTTTAATCACAATTATTTGAAAAATTGCGATGTTTAATTTGCTGATATTAATAAAGAACATATTATCCGCTACATCAATTTTATAAAAAGCAATAGGCAGTTAACCAAGTATCAACAAACATTTATTCTTCATATTTTTCGATAAATGAAAACGCCATATGGTAGTCTTAAAAGTGGATTTAATGAATAACAAGTGTAATTTCAAAATATACCACTATTATTTTAAAAAAATAGCTATAATGTTCAAAGTTTTATTCCAATATCAAATACGTACGATTGAAAAGGAAAAGTCTCACAGGAGTTTTACGTTTATAATCTGCAGTAAATTCTTTGGTTATTCACTTTTTTCGTTATTATTATATCGTTCAGTAATTCAATTAACGTCTGTTTCAAAATAATAAAATCAAATAAATTTACGACCAATTAGACAAAGTTTTTATTTTATGGAACCAACGTTTCGTCACCATATTTTGGACTTTCTCAGGTAATCTCTTCAAATGTTCAATTCGATGAACAAATTTAAGCCAAATGTATAATAATATATACTTGACTGCCATAATTTCGGCCGTTGTAGGTTGAAAAGTTCTGATTTTTATACTTTTGGCGTACTTTTGAACATCAAAATGCAACATTTGAATAAATCGCCTGGAGAAGTCCAAAAAATTGCCACGAAACGTCGGCTCCATTAAATAAAAACATTGTTTTATTGACCGTGATTTTATTCGATTTTTATTATACTGAGTATACTGAAATAGAGTTCCGCTACAGCGTGAACTTAGTAATCCCGCGGATCTTTCTTTATTACAAGAGGAAAAAAATGAACTTCATACAACGTTTGCATAACTGATCAGGTCAAATGTTTCTGGTATATAAAATCAGTTATCTAATTTCCATTTCTTATCAACTTAAATGCTGTAACTCTCGAAACGCAAAATATGGAATTTCAGAATCTGAACGTTCCACAACAAATTTGAATCAGCAATATTTTTAAATTTATTTATTTTAAGTCACGTGAACCTTGAGGTAATATCCGATTGCTTCATTTTTTCCGTTACATCTTAACGAACTAAATTGATGATAATTTGTTACGGAGCGTTTGGTCGGTAATTCAATTTACTGTATGATGTCACCAATTGCGTTTATACCGTTGTGTTAGCCAAATAGATTATTGGTGATTCGGTTTATATTTCTGTGAACTGATGTTGAATTACATTCGAATATATGCTTGATAGTTACATGTTATACGGTAGGAGTTACCGAAAGGAAGAGAATAGATGCCTTTGAAATGTGGTGCTGTAGGAGATGACTGAAAATCAGATGGGTGGATAGAATCATTAACGAGGAAGTCCTAAGAAGAATAGGGGAAGAGCGAACAATGTGGAGGACGTTGGCCAAGAGGAGAGATATATTAATAGGCCACGTTTTAAGAAATGAAATATTAGCGTTGAGAGAAGTGTGTGGATTAAAAACAGAAGAGGGATGCGAAGGATGGAATACGCTAAGCAGATTAGGGAGGATGTGGGTTGTGCTAGTTATAAGGACCTGAAAAATCTTGCGCAAGATAGGTTAGCATGGAGGGTTGCATTAGACCAGTCTTAGGAGTCAATACCACCACAACAACGACTATTCATAAACTTATATGTTTATTACAGCATTCTCCATGTGTCGGTGTATTTTTAGGTAAAATGTGTTCATGTGTTTTGTTAACGTGTAGGTTTACAGACGATCTGGTCTCTTCAGTTAAATAATAGGATTTGCAAATGAATGATTTATTATTAAAATTTCGTCTGCCTTAATTATTTCATTCTCATAAATTATTTTCCATTCTATCATTGAATATCTGTATTATTCATTTTACTGTTTTATTTTACTTAAATCTATAATTTTGAGCTGTTTCCCCAAACAGTGGTTTCAAAACTACAATGTAGTTAGTATTTTATTTTTCGTAATTTATTATGTAAACGAGTTATATGTATTCAAACCTGGCAGTTCATATCTACCCATAAGTGTCATGAACAATTCAAACTATTTTATGCTTAGTTTAAATTTGCTTTAAAAACGTGTATTTCACGGAAATGCCTGAAGCCAGTTAGGAAGTTGAGTTTGCTCAGCGAGATTTGCGTCCATAAGCCGCAGAGAGACGTATTCTCGAGGCAGAACAATATTTACACTGAACCCCTTGTAGTAAACACCGCTGTACGAGACAGTATTTAGAGTACCGTGATGCTAGAAACCTCTCCAAAGGCGTACTACGCGTTTGTGATGGGAAAGACCAGGCCGGGCGGGCGGGACAGGGCTTCACTTCTCCGCGGCGTGGCGTTGCTGTGCTGTGCTTCGTGGTCGTTTTCCTCCGGCGACGGAAACGTAAACGTTTATGGGTCCCAGAGCTGCACATCTGCCACTATCTCATGCACGGATACCACGCTTTTTTCTCAGCAATTTCTTACAACGTTGCACGAGGAGAAATAATGTAACGAGACACATTTTGAAAGAATGTTTCTAATTGCTCCATTAATATCTTTACCCTTCATTTCCGGGATCGGAAATTTATTTGGCGGGTAGGCATTATAAAAAGAAAATCACGTAAATACACTGATATTGTACATAAATTAGCTTATATAATTGTTCCCCTACCATTATTTACCACACCAAAGTCTTTAGTTTCCCCTTACGTGATATATATTTTCCCCCAAAAATATAATTAATCGTTAATGAAACTAATTATAACTTTTTCATGACTAGAGTTAGGTTTTAAAAAGAAATCAGTAGGAGTTAAATGAGATACAAACAGTACGTAAATTTTCAATTCATATAATAGAAAACTGGCTGACCTTCTTGTCTAGTGGCTAGTGTGGCTGCCTCACACCACTGAGGTACCAGGTTCAAATCCTGGCATGGGCTTCGATGTTTGTGTTGTTTCAGAAACAATACTTTGAAACCTCTACATGTATATTAGGTCCTGTAATCGTGTAAGTCGCTAATGACCTTGCAGTTGATGCGACAATAAACCAAAAAGAAAATTAGAAAACTAAAATTCAAGTACCAAATAATTTTCATGAAACATTTTTCTGCAATACATTAATTTTCTGTAGTTATATACTGAATTACCCAGTGTTTCTCAGGTTCATGTAACTAATAAAGCTGGTATGTAATTAAAGATACGTTTATTACAGTACTTGAGCGTACACTACATTCATAGTTCTACCTTTCTCTGCATGAACAAAATGACTTTTGCTTGAGCCAACCCTAAGGTCACCAACATAGAGCTGACCATGACGAAATCAGGACTATATACATATATACAGTATTTGTTGTAAAAGTTTTTTTAATTTAATTTTTTTACCTGTGTTGAATGTCCCTATCATATGCATAAAATTTTATTTGCTTTTAAAATTGAGTTGTTGTTGTGGTAATGAGTCTGGTCTGTTACAATTCTCTATGCTAACCTGACTTCTCAAGCCTTGTCATTTCTACATAGCTACAACATCGCATATCCTCCCTTTCAGCTTAGCGTATTCCATCATTCGCCTCCCTCTTCTGTTATTACCCCTCTAATGCTAATTTTACTAGTCCCTCATGTCTGAAAACGTGACCTATTAAGCTAAACCTTTTCATGGTCAAAGTACTCCACATTGTTCTCTCTTCTCCTATTCTGCTTAGAACTTCTTAAATTAGTAAATAATAAATATTAAAATTTACCTTAAGCGAAAAATGAAAATTATTTACGGATACATCGTATTGTCGATCCAAAGAACTTTATTTATTTCTCAGAGAATTAGCTGGCTGCCAACGATAGTTTTAGTTCCAGAATATTCTGTTTTTGTATTTCCCTTGGGTATGTCAAGGAAATATACATATTCTCTTTGCATGAACTTTAGAGGATACTGCAAAGAATCATATGAGCGATGAAGTTCATGAATCTTACATCACGCTCTCCAACAGCTTCATTTGTCGTAAGTATTGCCACTTCTTCTACTTAAGAAGCATTGAACTATCTGGCACGATCTCCAGCACGTATTGTCCCCTTATATGATCCTCCAATCGACTATGGGTCCTAAGAATACGTTTGATGACATTTTCACTTTTTTCACCTATATACAGTATTACTGCTATAAAGTTTATCTAATTTAATACTTTTAACTGTGATGTTACTATCAGCTGCATTATATTCTATTTTGTTTTACAAATGAGAAATGACTAAATATTAAAATTTATCAGTCACAAAAAATAAAACTAATTTACGTACACATCGTATCGGCGATCCAAAACGTTTATTTCTCAGGGAGTTAGCTCTCTGCCAACCATAGGTTAATTATGAAGCTAAATCATATAAAATATATATTATTATAGATAATAATATAAAAAAACCATACATTTTATTAGATCTCGATGCGTCTATGGACACGAAAATTTTCACGTAAAATATTTTTCACTTTTGTCAAATATATAACTTCAGTATACACGTATGTTGAAAAAATTTAAGATCATGGTTAGCTTCGGGCCCTGAGGAGTGCCAAATTTGGACCAGTATTTTGGACGCTTATTGCTGTGGCATACATACTGCCGCACTAACAAAGGTTTTTAGATACATGGACGACTTAGTTGATTGAAAATTTCAACACTAAGCGTGAGGTCACTTTTGAATGAATGTACCAAATTTAATCCGATCCTTGTGTTTGGTGCTTGCAGAATTTATATTGGGCTCAAATTTAATCAAATTTAGTCTCACGTCCATCATATTGGAACAGGTGGGATGGCCATCGTATATAGTACGTACTGTTCGTTCATTAGGCATAGTAAACAATACTCTCCGAGTAAACTATAGTTTATATTACTTCAAAATTTTAAGCATCACTCTATAAAATTACAACAGTTAAATAAAGTTATTTTAAATTTGAGATACCAACAATTTTTACTGTTTTACAAGTATAATCATAGAAGTGGGTTAGCATTTAAATTTTAGACGAGTTGATTTTCTAATTATCCCCCTGAACAATTGGGACACGCGTTGGGGAATATTGGGTTGTATTATGTGTGTACGTAATCGCTAGTTGGGGGCAATGCGTTCCGAGCTCCGAACAATTCTAACTCGAAAACTAAGTCATAAAAATATTATGCATCGAAGACTTCGGGGAACATTGTAATCTTCTCTTTATACACCTGGGAATAATAAAGAAGCGTGCGTCCACACTTTTAAAATTTTAAGATTTTATAAGGCCTACAACGAATATCATCAACACGTAACCAGAAGCCGATCATGACCTCCATTGGTTAAACGTCGTCTTCACCTTTCAGAGTAGTAACTATAGTTCATAAATAAAACTTTATAACTATCCATCGAAATGTATAAAAAAAATTGAACAGCTTTAATCAGTGCACCGAAACTTGTCAGTATCTTCTTTGATTTATTGAGTTTTTAGTTCCCCCTGCGTAGAAGGAATTGAAATGAGAGTACGAAATTACTTTAACAACCCGTATTTGGGAATCCATAAGCCGCTTGCGTGCCACTCCTAAATTTTGAAACATTGTTGAAAAACAATTTTTTAATACCGTTGGATTCCCAAAGTAGCCTGCTTCTCCGAAAAGTGACTCATTTTACGATCCTAAAACTGTAGTTGATAAATTTAAGGAACATTTTAGAGCATGTTATCAAAAATATTTTTCTGCTCATTAGTGCCCATTGACAGCAATCATGTGAGTGATGAAGAGACAAGAAATAATGAAACACATTGAATTACTATGGAGCACACTAGTAAGAATTTTGAAGGGGAGATGAATACCATATAAAGAAAGAAGGTTTTTACATTACATCTACAGAAGGCAGTCAACAGTAATTACAATTGAAGATCAAGAAAAGAAAGCAGAAATAAAGAAAGAAGTTAGACAATGATGCAGTCTATCACCTGTTTAACTTATATATAGAACCGACGATGAAGAAAGTTAAAACGGTTTTTCGCAAATGAATCATAATTCAAAGAGAATAAATAACAACCCTACGGTTTTCCGATGATATTGTAGCATTAGGGACGTCAGAATAAGACTTGAAAATCATAATAAATGGAATTAACATGACCCTGGAGAAAGAGTTCAATGTGAGGATTAATAGAGGAAGTACTGGAATAACAAATGGTGTTATATTGGGAAGGGATATTTGGCGGATGTTAAGGAATTCTGCTCCTTCGGAAGCTTAATAACCAGCGATGGTAGAAATATAGTAGACATAAAGTGTATGATTGCCCAGGTAATGAAGGCTTTCGCGGAAAGTAGAAATTTACTTACGGCTACTATAGGTGTGAATATTAGGAAATCATTGCTAAAAATGTTCCTATGGAGTGTAGCGTTATATGAGTGCGAAACGTAAACGGTAGGAGTTTCAGAAAGGAAAGGAATAGAAGCATTTGGAATGAGGTGCTATAGGAGAATGCTGAAAATCAGACGGGCTTATAGTGTCATTAACAAGGAAGTTCTAAGGAGAATAGGAGGTGATCGAACATTATGGAGGACGTTGACTAAGAGAAGGGCCGCGTTTTGAGACATGATGGTCTTGTAAAATTAACATTTGACGGAAGTGTGTAGGGTAAGAACAGAATAGGGACACCAATAATGGAATACGCGAAGTAGATTAGGGAGGATGTGGGTTGTGGTCGTTATGCGGAAATGGAAAAGCTTGCGCAAGATAGGTCAGCGTGGAGGGTTGCATCAAACTAGTCTTAGCACTAAATACCATAACAACAACTGTATTTAGTTTTAAAATTTCTTGTACAAGACGCATTCCATTTTTACTGCATATTTTTAGCAAGAACGTGTGGTCTTTACATGTATGAATACGGTATTATTATTTTCTAAATTCCTATAACACAATTTTGGTAGTCACTTAAAAGTCTTTCATGTTATAGTAGAGATATTGGGATAGACTGATATATGTTAGCAAATATAATAAATACCCAAAAAAAAGCAGTGCTCTTTTAATGACGGCTTTTATTCAAATTGCCTTGTTCCTGTTACAGGAGCATTTGGCCCTGATGCTGGCAATAGTCATCTGTAAATAATATATGTGACAAATAAATACATAGGGTCCGAGAGGGAATTCAAAAATCAATTTTACACATAAGTTCTAAGTTTTGTATTTATTTTGTAGCGGCGGTAAGAAGGGGGAAGAGACAACAGGCTACATGAAAGTGATCCTGAAACTGGAATTGAAAAGGGGTAAGTGGAAGATAGAGTAAGGAGGCTAAGAGTTGACTAGGGTCCTAGGACTACAGTTTAAGAATCCCCCTCGGTGATTCTCCTCAAAGAATTTCAGAGAAAACCCCAGAAAACCTGCATCACGGTAGGTTATGCTTTTTGGTACTATTCTGACGTCCTGCTGAATGACGTGATTGGAGTTTGCTTTGGGATCGCAGCAATCCCTTCTCTGTGTATCAACCTGTTTTGCTCCAATGGGGTCAGTGGACAACTCTTACCGAATGCCGAAGGTCTTCGACCTCCTAAAAGAGATTAAGGTTTCTGGACATGTGAGAACCTTGAATTTAGAGACAGAACGAGGCATCGCCGAAGGTAAGTCCCAATATCCCAATCTGGAGAATAACCTTCGAGTAAAGACTCACACAGGTATCCTCGTATACGTTTGTGATTAGAAAATATTTTTTATTTAAATGCGTTAATACTTTATATATCTGCGGAAGAATTACTTAACTTCCAATAAGTAATTAGTTCAGATTTTCAGTTTCCCTCTCATGATCAACGTGATTCATGTTTTATGTATTTCAAGACTACTGTTCTCTTTTTCGGTTAAATTGCTTAATCACTACTATTGTCGAATTCTCTTGCAAGAAGTATGGTTTAATTTGGACATCAAACGTAGATATGAAGCACGTTGAATATTTCAATGGTTGACAGAATACATATCAGTTGTGTGAATAAATTTCATTGTCGTAGCTTTGGAAGTGGTTCAAATTATTTATGTGGACAAGGGTCGGCGATTTAATGTAGGCCGCCGTCGTTTATCAACCCATGTCGCAAGAGTCTCGAATCTATGCAAAAGACGATACTTTAACAGAGTGCGAGATGCTGAGAGTTCCTTACAACGGACGACAGAATAATATAATGCATTTTTACGCTCTTAACTCAGCGGTAGAAAATAAATTAAATACGTGTTTTCTTTTATTAAACTCCGTGGGTAAGTTCTTCGGCGTCATTCGGTGGCGAAGCCCATGAAAAAGACGAACTCGAGGCAGAAACTTAGATACAATCAACTTTCCTCAACCTTCAGTATCATAGACGTGTTCCTACGCGCATATATTAATGCACGGAAATCACAGACCAAGATTTTTAAATTGACTTTATTTTATCATACATTTAGAGTATAAGTAATGCTTATATGACCTTGAAAAAAAGTCTCATTCATCACTATAGGGGGCAAAAGAATCAACAATCGATTCAAAGAGTTGATTCTTTTCAAAGAACCGTTCTCTAAAACGACTCAGTAAAAGGAGCTACGGATGGCTCACTATTCGATTCGTAGAGCCGCGAGCGAGTTACGTAAGATGTAGAGTAGTGAGAAATTTGCGTGAGTCGTCGAGTCTTGAGCAAATCGCCCAAGTGAGTCGATTCCCTGAGTCGGCTCCGGGATAAGATACTTGAGCCCACTCGTAACATATTTTGAAGAGATAGGTTTAGACACTTTTATATGAGAAAGTACGGTAAAGTCTTAATTATTGCTAAAATTATCATGAGGGAAACTTAATTTTGATTTGTTATTCTTACGTCCTCTCTACTTACATAGTTAAAATATTATTCCCAGCTTTATTTTTGTCCTCATAAATAATATTTTTATGTTCTCAATTCACCAACCCGCTCTCTAATAAAGAAACACGAACCGTCTTGTGTGGAGGGATGAGATAAAAAGGTCCTAATATTTCTCCATTAGTGTTAAAAAAATTGTTCCTGCAGCATTGGATCCTTGTGAACGGATATTTTCCAATGCGGGGCAGATCATGACGGAAAAAGAGTTGCCTCACTTCCTAAATGCTTTATGTAAATAGCAATATTAATTTTGTAAAATAGTTATCACATGCATGCAAAATATTAACGAAAATAGTATCTAGGAGGATGGGACGTCAAATAGAATGCGAGGACAAGGGGGACAAGAGAAGCAATATTGACTCTGCATCTAGTTTTAAAAGACAGGATTAGAAAAAAACAGCCTACGTTCATGGCATTTGTAGAGCTAGAAAAAGCGTTTGATAATGTGAACTGGAAGAGACTATTAAGGATTTTGAAGAGTACATGAATAAAATATCGAGAAAGAAAGCTTATACATAACCTCTGCAGAAGGCAATCAGCAGTAATTAAAATGGAAGATCAAGAAAAGGAAACAGAAATCAAGGAAGTGGTAAGATAAGAATGCTGCATAACTTGCATATGGAACTGGTGATGAAGAAAGTTAAAACTGAATATGGAAAATGCATCATAATTCAAGGAGAAGAAATAAAAACTATACTCTTTGCCGATTATATTGCAGTATTAGGGGAACCAGCAGAAGACTTGAAAGTCATAAGAAACGGCATGAACGTGGTCCTGGAGAAGCAGTTCAACATGAAGATAAAGAGAGAGGAAAACAAGGTAATGGAGTGTAGTATGGCAAACAGTGGAATAACAAATGGTGCTAGATTGGGAAGGAATATTTGACGGAAGTTAATGAATTCTGCTACTTTGGCAGCTTAATAACAAGGGATGGTAGAAGTATAGTAGATATAAAGAGTCGAATAGCACAGACAAGGTAGGCTTTCGTGAAGAATAGGAATTTACTTACGAGTAATATAAGTGTGAATATTAGAAAATCGCTAAAAATGTTCATATGGAACTTGGCGTTATATGGTTACGAAACGTGGACTATAGGAGTATCAGATATTTTGAAATGCGGTGCTATAGGAGAGTGCCGAAAAACAGATGAGTGGATAGAATCACTTACATGGAAGTTCTAAACTGAAAAGGAGAATCGCGAACAATATGGAGGGCGTTGGCCAAGCGAATGGATTGATTAATATGCCACGTTTTAAGAAATGAGGGGCTTGTAAAATAAGCATCAGAGGGAAGTGTGTGGGGTAAGAACAGAAGAGGGTGGCCAAAGATGGAATACGCTAAGGAGATTAGAGAGGATGTGGTGTGAAGTGAAAATGAAAATGCCTGTGGAAGACGTTGGCATGGAGGGTTGCATCAGAACATTCTTATTGCTGCATACCACAACAACAACAACATAGCTATACAAATATATTTATTGTATTTTATGAATTAGTGACATAACTATTACATAATTCAGTTATAATTTTTGTGTGTATTTGTAGACTCAACGTTGATAAAGGAATCGGATAGTATTCAGTCGAAGAGTCATTTAAAAGAATCGACTCGTAGCAATGACTGAATCGACTCTGAACCACTCAACAAAAAATTCGGTCTAGCCGTCACTATTCACCACACCCAATTTGATAATGGACCAATAATTGCGCTATTCAAGCATTTGAACTCAGAAAAAATTTGCTTGTATAATCGTTTTAAACGCATTATCGCTGTTACTGATGATCAATTTAAAAACATATTTGGTCGTGTTTATTATGGCGACACATTCCATAATGGATAAATAGTTCTTCGGTTTCCACCCGGGTCAAATGAAGCTTAAATCACGACGTTTCGATAGCGTACTCTGCCATCGTTCTCAAGTTAAAGTGCACTTTCAATTGAGAACAATGGCAGAGTAACCCAAGAACTGTTTATACAGAATATTCAGTGGGAAAATCTTCGATCTTTGATACATTCCATATTGTTCTATGAGTACACATAATCGTTTCAAGTTAGGAAGACGAGTGACAAAGTTACGCCACGCTCTTGCACGTCGGTTCCCGAGGCGTTTTTTTTTTGACATGATTAAGGCTTTTGTCTGTGCAGTTTCAAATTACAACGGAACAAATAGCTTCCGCAGTATTATTTAACATTGCGCAAGTGTGTTGTTAACTGTCTAATAACCCTGTCTCAACTTATCGATAATAATAATAATAATAATCATATTCCGTAGATCCTGTAAAGAGGCTAAGCTTCAAGGATCTGTAATGAGTCAGGGTGTACATTTATTACATTATTTTATTATATAAAAGATAAATATACTTATAAAAAAAATTTGTAACCAAATAGAAAGGCGATTCCAACATTATAAACTAATTACTCGTCTCCGATTCTTCTATAAACTACTTTACTGAATAGAAGAAGTGGCTAAGCAAAAATGAGGATAATTCAGCCTTAAATTTACCTTGGTTATCGGACAACTTTAATTCTATGCGGAAGTCTGTTGAAGATGGATATCCCAGAATAATGAACACCTTTCTGCGCAATTGACACTGTTTTACATTTTTTATACAGATTATTTTGTTTCCTTATATTGAAGGGATGAATATCAGAATTATTCAAAACTAAGTGCCTATTTGTGATTAAAAATAATCAATGAATAAATGTATTGGCACGTCAAAGTGAAAATACCTAACTTTTTGAACAGAGTTCTGCAAGAAGTTCGTGAGGAAACCTGACATATTGCTCTAATAACAAGTTTTTGACTAATAAAAATCTTATCTATGCCTGCTGAGTTGCCCCAAAATATAATACCATATGATAAAGCAGAATGAAAATATGCCAATAATGACTGCTGCAGAGACGCAAACATATTATCAAACAAAAATGAAATAATCCCTAACACTATATGCTTTTACAATTGTATTATATCCCTTTAATAATGAATAAGATGAGACTTCATCGGTGAAATTTGCATTGTTACATAAACATAGTTATTATAACTTTACTATAACATTCTCCCATCAACTTAAATATATTTTATTAAAATAATTGTGTTTTCTCTTTAATATTTCTCGTTATAATTTTTGAAATGAGAATGCGTTCTTTCAGTAGCTTATTAAATTTCCATTTCCGCTGATATCCAATTTCATTCGAACGAAAATTATTTTTTTAGTTGTTCATCAATATAGAAACCGAAATTAACATTTTTATGCGCAAATTACATTTCAGACCTTGCAATGAGCCGTAAAACGAATTAACGTTTGTTATTAATATGCTATATCGGTGTGATTAAAATTCTTTGTTGTTCGTGAACAATAACAGTACCTAATATGTTAGCTTTACGTGTTACTTCCAATTCATTTACCTTATTTTAAAGATATGTAATGCAGTAAAGGATATTTCCAGTTTAAAGGGGATTGAAATACACAGTTATTGTGCAAAGGATATTAAAAGAACAAAAAGAGAGGGGAAAATACTTCAAAATAATTGCTCACGTGTGAAGATTGCGACTTGAAACTGTTAACTTATTTAATTAATAAGTGAAATGGCCTGTTAGTTAATAGGATGTATGCGTAAAGCACGTGAATTTTTTAGATTTCAGCCATTTGTAATGTACATCATTTCAATTTTATATTCTTTTTTATGTAAGATATAAAACAAAATGAGGGTAATTAAGAATTGAAATATCATTTTAAAGGTCAATGAAAGAAATTAAATTCCTTTAAACATATTATATTACCACTCTTATAACGTTACACTGGGTTTGGGTACGGACAATATAACAGCAAAAATGATCTTAAAAATATTTTAACATTAATACGCGTTTCACTAGTATCGGTATGAAAGAATAAGACACGTTTCTCGATACCAATACTTCAGCGAAATCTGTGAATGAGCACACGTAATTATCCAGACATTCTCACTTCAGAATTTCCATTCTTCACCGATTTCCTAGCTAATATTGTGAAGAATGTGAATAGGAAATTGTCGGTGAGTCTAGTCAGGTTTACAAGAGTGGAGGAAGAAGGTAAGAGCAACAGCAAGGTTTGATTCCGGGTCCGGCCGAGTTTTTTCCATTCTTATCTTCTAAATTTAATTTCAATCCCGTTGGGATGAACTTCAATTGATGCAATTATTCTCTCTTTGGCTAAAAGTATTGTCATGAATCACACTCAACTGCCATTTTTCTAATCGCTGGCCCGTATACCTATTTATTTAATAATCATATTTTAATATAAATACGGGTTTGTCGTTTCCTTGAAATTTGTGTTTTATCTGCAGTTGTAAAGTAAGTGGTAATATTTTGCAGTTTTGATTCAGATAAGATAAACTTTAGACTGTCGTTTAACCTAAATTATATTTACAAGTACTTTCAAGACTAATAGTCTGAGTTTTATTAAAATGGAGGCTTAATAATAAGTTATGTATTCTCTTTGAAATTCTTATGCCACAAAGCTCGAGAGCCATAATATAATTTTTTCCTATTACAAGTTATGAGTTTTACGGGAGCCAAAAGCTATTGCATTTTTCTCAGATCTTTCTTCCGTTTCATAATTTACTACCTTTTTTGCAAATTAAAAGGATACAAATTCTCTTTTTCGACTACTTATGAAGAATGAAATATAAAATAATTGTAAACATTTTCTTGTCGCAGAAAAATTCACTATGCGATTATTTTTTTAAAGAACATATTATTATCATTACCTATCAGAATCGAGGAAAAAAGTTAAGCTCCAATCATTAAACTGTTTTATCGTTTTGCAATAAGAAAAAATTAGGATATTGAGTATTAAGTATTATAGGATAGATAATTTGTCAATAGTATTCAATATTCTATTTTCTTTCAAGATTTATGAATAGCAAAAATATGGTGATTCTTTTATCTTTATACAATTTTTCATGCAGTCTATTTGCTGCTAATATTCGTGGAGTCCACTGCTATGAAATAGTATAAAAACCGATTAAAAGAGTAAGTGCGGAAAGGAGATTGAGGTAACTAAGTGATAAATAGGACAAGGAGCTACAGTTGAAGGATCTTCCCGGAATATGTCTATATTAGATGCATGGAAGACATTACAGAAACATATACCATGTGTATCGGGCTACAAATAGTTGAGAAATTCCCTGTCTATGGCAGTAATGGGGTTTACTGAGGCGACGTGGAATTCTCGACACCATACTGCGACAAATTTGGTGCCACCTGTCCAATTGTTCCAATGGGAATGGTGAATAAATCTTGCCAAATACCCCAGTTCAACTATGTTTACGCAACTGTAACAGAGGTAAAATATTAATGTTTTAGGGAAATAACCTTGGAGTTATAACCGGGCGGGCTTGTAAAATTACGTTCTTTCGTCGACTAGGATAACACCACAAAAGTAAGAACAGTAAATACTCAAATCTAGTAGAAAAAAAATTGTGGTGTTCGTTGATTACACCATCAAAATATTGTTGTACAATCAAACAAACAATAATAATAATAATAATGTATTTAATTTGAATAGAAATATAACTCAAATTAAGTTATAGTGGAAAACATATAAATTTACGATATCAATTTAATCATTAGCTCAGTCGGTAAAAGCAAAAATAATACTCTACGCAGCTTCTTAAATGGCTGCTTCCGGGAACGCGGGTGACGAACGATATAGTTGAAAATTAAAATCGCGAATCAGACGAGAATGGTTCGTGTGGAAAAGCTGGGTAAAATGCCGTTACCAGATGTTAACGCCTGATGACGCCGTTCTTCGTTTTTGTTCGTATGACGGTTGTTCCTTTGCTGGGTCACGTCTTCTTCATATTAAGATTCTCTAGCGCCTCTCCTTCAGATCAAATGTTATCTTTTTATTTTCTGTACTCCCACAAAATGAATCTCTTTCTTAAATGTGCAGAAACTAAATTTTATACATGTCGTCTTGTTCTGCCACTGCTTCGTCTCTCCCTAGCGTCTCTCTCAGGCAGCCTCCCTGCACCAACTCTCCACCTAATCTCCAGGCCATCAACAATGTTGCAGACGGTGACGTTTTCCCACCGACATTTCTCACTTACTCAGCCCCACCAAGTCATTCTCGTCTTCCGTCCTGTATACGTAAATAACAAAACTAAATTATTTTTGCTTTACCCGACTGTAAGGGTCATGAATCACCACAAGCTGTTTAGACACCAGAACGCGCCCAGGATGAAGGAAACCGACGGACTATTGCCACCTACCAGTCAGCGGAGATTTTAGCAGGTCGG
This sequence comes from Eucriotettix oculatus, assembly GCA_034510155.1. Taxonomy (NCBI): domain Eukaryota; kingdom Metazoa; phylum Arthropoda; class Insecta; order Orthoptera; family Tetrigidae; genus Eucriotettix; species Eucriotettix oculatus. The sequence continues at coordinate 192,820,483 of CM067376.1, read as the reverse complement.
AGAGATTTTATATAAAAATTATCTGGATCATGTGCCACAAAAGCCATACCCCGACCCATACCCTGTTTTGTAAATAGCGCTCATGTGTGCTTTTTAATTTGTTTAAAATAAATCGTTTGTCATTTCAAGATTAATCAAATTTTATTTAGAGCTCCCATCATAAAAAACTAATACATTAAATAAATGCGTAAAATCTAAATAAAACAAGAAGTCAGTTACAAAGTATTACTTACTGTTTTGCACGAGGAAGGTGGCAAGGCAGGCTGCTCCCCCGACAGCCATGCTGAGGCACAAAGTCCATCGCCGCCCCCACAGCTCCATGGCGGGCCACAAAAACAGGTACGTAGGCAGCTCCACGGCTCCTGCCAGGAAGAAATTCAGGAACTCATCTCCACCCAACACGGGTGCGTAGTAGGACAGGCCCACGTACACGCTAGTATTAGTGAACCTGAAATGCACAATATTATACATGAATCTCATTTTATTATATGACATAATCGTAACTTCTTATCTATGTTTCAAAACGATACAGCGTTTCTCGCCCAGATCCAAGGGTTCCTGCCCCGTATCTGTGATTCTATAGCGACGATCACACTTTATCGTCTGTAGATGGCTGCTATAAAAGTCTCTGGTCAAGTCAGAAATTGTGGGGGACTTTATCAGCTGCGAACACTTTTAACATTGTTACCCTCACACTTTCACCTTATAATAAGTACTTTCAAGGATAAAAGATACTATATTTTGATTTTAGACTAACGAAAGATATTTTTGACAGATTAATATTGTGCCGTTATATGAGTGTGAAACGTGGACGATAGGAGTTTCAGAAAGAAACAGAATCGAATGTTTCGAAATGTGGTGCTATATGAGTTTGCTGAAAATCATATAGGTGGATAAGGTAAAAGACCAGGAAGTCCTTCGAAATCATACTGCAAGGAAAATAAATAAAATAACTACGGTTTGCCGATAATAATTTTATTTATATAAAAAATCTATCAATTTATAAAGGTCCTGCGTGCTATTACGAATAAATAAATTCAAAGGGACGATATTTAAATCACAGGGTTAATTATATTCACTGGGGTGACCACGTGAAGAAAAGATTTCATTCTCTTGAGGAACCTGTTTTGTTTTCATTCCTGTCATGATGCAGGTTACTATGTCACCGAACTTACTTCTGGTTGAATTGTAGACCTTCCTTCTAGCGGCGGAAAGTGTGATAAAGTCGTACTGCCGGTGATTGAAGAAAATACGGTTTTTCCTCGTTCTTCCCTCAAGCCTTCCTTGTTCTTAACATCTCACGAAAAAATTTCCCAACTATTGTTGCACACTCCAACTTATTCCTCCTTTTCTAAACACATTTGACTCTCTAGCTTTCTCCTTCCTTCCAAGTCCTGATCAACTATCCATCTCTACTTACCCGCCCTCTCACCGTTTAGCACCACACTGCTCTACCTCCTCGTCTTCTAAGCGTCTCTCACCATACTCCATATTTTTCAACTGTTTACCTCGCAGCTCAACTCCGTATAACCCTACTCCAAGGGAAAACACTATCCCACGTGACGTTTTTTCTGGAATTCCTTGTGAATCTTGCGTCCGAAGCGGGAAAATTTCCGTGACAACAGTGTCCTTCAGAAATTTAGAAGGTGAACGCTCCGACAAAAAACAAGCATAACGTTATAAATACGCAGACAGACATGTCTTCCGACCGCCACCCTGGTACCGGGAAACCCCCTTCTTACCTGTCTGTGGCCCGTTACAATGTTATTGCTGAAGTTTTGTATCATTCAAAATTTCATAAATTGGGATAAAAGTGGCGAGGGTCCAACCGCGCTACATAGTATTAGGGTAATCAGAAGAAGACTTGAAAGCCATCATGAATGGCATGAACGGGGGTCCTGGACAAAGAGTTCAATATGAGGATTAATGTAGGAAAAACCAAAGTAATGGAGTGTTGTTTAAGAAACAGTGGAATAACAATGGGTGTTAGATTGAGAGTTGCAGAAATGAAAAATATAGAAGCTTTTGAAATGTGGTGCTATAAGATAACGCTGGAAATCAGGTGGGTGAAGAGAATCACAAACAAGGAAGTTCTAAACAAAATAGGGGAGAGCGAACAATTTGGGGGTTTTTGACCAAGAGCGGGGATTGCGAGATATGTCATGTATTGAGACACGAGGCTCACGTAAAATTAGCATTTCAGGATAGTGTGAGGGGCGAAACCGAAAAGGGAGGTAACGGATGGAATAGGCTAAGTATATTAGGGAGGATGTGGGAGGTGGTAGTTATGCGAAGGCTTGCTTATGATAGGTTCGCATGCAGGGTTGCATCAGACCACTCATACGACTGAATACCACAAAATTTCGTGTGAATCATTGGGTTAAATGTATCGATTATTATAAATTGTAACAATGAATTTCATGTATTAGGTACTGAAAAAATAGAATAAAATAATTATTGTCTTGTTGTAATGATTCCGTTGAATTTTGTAGTACTTTTTTTAATGAATTACTTACTTGAATTTTTGGTCATATTTTTACTCAGAGCATAATATCTTCTGTTAGCCGCTTAGCTAAATTTACATTTTCAGTAAAACAATTCTCATATTGAGTAAAATATACTAATTATAATCTCTGTGAGTGAACATTGTCGATCACATGACACCTACTATTCTCTCTGAAAAGTGTTCTTTGCTATGCATATTGAGGGAGAAACGATTTCTTTATATTCAGAAGACCACTTTGTTGTACTTAGAGACACGTCCAACGTTCTCATCTCGGCGGAAATGATGGACGGTTTCCGTATTGATAAAAGAAAACAGAATGGCTTCAAGACTAACGAGCTCGTCTTCAAAATCCCAGAGGAAATCATTAGTGTCAATCTCTGTCTATACAATGAATCCCTTCCAAATCAAACAAATCATTATTCACTTTTTATGGGCTCTTCTAAAAAGTTGAAATCGCGTCAAGAGCTGATGTTTCAGATAGTACCGATAATAAAGAATTTTAACAATAGAGCATTCTTTTAATGAACACAAGCCGTTATAAAATAGGATTTTATTTATAATAACTAGTAAAAATATCTTGTTTTTGACCAATATACATCTTCTGGTTATAGAATTTTATTCAAATCTTTATCCGTGAGGTATTATTGGCAAACTATAATTGCTATTTGAAAGTTACAATAAAAAATGAGAATGAGATAAATAAAATATAAATTTAAAACTTTAGAATGAAAAATATTGATTTGAATTATTATAAGTTCAGATATTACTTTCATTTAATTTATAAGCACAATCAATAAATATTTGCCTATTCAGAATATTGTACGTGTTGTTGAAAGTTTTATTATTCAATCAAAATCTCGGGCTTTACTCAATTTTATTTTCTTTAAGCCTCTACTTAACTCGGCTTTAAAAATACCTTTCGGCTACACATTACTATGAACAAAAATCTAATTTTGTAAGTTTCATCGTAAAATTATATTTATATAACCTTCAATTATATTTAATAATATAAGATCATCGGGCGGAGAAGCAATGTCTCGGCAATTCAGGATAGTTTGCGAAATCTACAAAACAGGAAGAATCCAGGAGTTTTTAGTAAAAAAAAATTACTTATACCCATACCGAAGAAAACTGGGGCTGATTGATGCGAACTGCACAATTAGTTTAGCCTCCCGGGCATGCAAAATATTTTTTTTTTTGGTTAACAGGCTACTTGAGGGTGATCCTGAAACAGGCAACTCCCCTTTAATAGCATAGGAAGGGAATTGAAAAGGGGGGATGCGGAAGGTAGAGAAAGGTAGCCAAGGGTTGACTAGGGCCCCCGGGCTATGGTTTAAGGATCCTACCCAGTGTTTCACCTAAAGAGATGCAGGGAAAACCCTAGAAAACCTGCATCAGGTAGGTCGGGCATTGGGTACTATTCTCACGCCCTTCCGAATGACGGGAGACGAGTTTGCTGTGGGGACGCAGCATTCCCTTCTCCGTGTCTCCACCAATTTCAGGAGGCAATTGGCCGACTGATCCAATGGGATCAGCGGAAAACTCTTGCCATATGCCCAAGGTCTTTGACCCCAGTACATATACCTCCTAAAATAGGTGAAGGTTTGATAAAAAGTACCCAGAGAGAGTGCGAGGCATCCCCGACATGGTCAGGTGAGCCCCGCAGTCACTCTGGGCTGAAGCGCCGGCGAGAAAACTCCCGCAGCGCCTTCCTTCAAGGATATGCAAAATATTAACCAAATAGTATATAGGAGAATGGAACGTCAAATAGAATGCGAGTTAGAATACGATAAATTAGGTTTTAGGAAGAATGTAGGGACAAGAGAAGCAATATTAACTTTGCGACTAATTTTTGAAGACAGGATAAGAAAAATCCCGCCTATGTTCATGCATTTGCAGATTTAGATAAAGCGTTTTATAATGTGAAATGGAACTCACTATTAAGAATTTTGAAGAGCACTGGAATAAAATATCGAGAAAGGGGGCTTATACACAACCTCTACAGAAGACAGGCAGCAGTAATTAGAAAGGACTAAGACATGGATGTAGGATGTTAAAACGGAATATGGAATAGGAATCACACTGCAAGGAGGAAATGAAAAGGCTTGCGCAAGATAGGGTAACATGGAGAGTTGCATCAGACCAGTCTTAGGACAGAATACCACAACAACAACCTTCAATTGAAAAGTAGTAGGTGTGTTTTATATTTTACTAGTAGGTGCTTGACTCCCAATTATTTAACCCGATATATTAATCTAATTTTTTTGCAAACTCGTGATTTAACTGACATCCAGGGCGTCACTTTGTTGTATATTTATCTTTTCACGTCTACTTATCCGGATTTCATTTATTCTTTGAAATTTTTAGCTGAAAGTATTTATTGCGACACGTCAACTATCAAACTTATAAAATTATAAAGATTGAAAAAATTCCTTATAAAACTATTATTAAATACACTAAATAAAGTCACATATAATGTGAGATTATCAATAATTTTCACTTATTTTGCGAGCTCTTGCAATTGACAATTACAATGATTCTTGTCATTAAAATGATTATAAGGTCTTACAAGTTGTATCTTATCAATCTTTAACATTTCCTTAATCGGATGAAAAATGTTTATCTCGAAGGGGGACATAAAATGATACGAAACTCGATATCCCCACCCCAAAGGAAACCAATTTTTTATAGGAAACCTTGGTTTTCTAATGTCAAATACCATTCATTTGAATTCATTATTCATGAAAATTATTTCGCAGAATGTGGTTTCCCTTTGAAAATTGTGACATAATTCGCTTCCCCACCCCGTGGGAATGGGCTGACAATTATGGAGTCATTAAGAAGCATTTGTAACATTATCAAACACATTTGATTTTATTCTGCTGATCTCATGCGTGTTTCTTGAGGTATGCCCATTTATCAACGATTTTTTACCTATTTGGTTTTTGTGAGTTACAACGCCATATATGAGTGAAATAACTCATATTGTAGGTCAAATTTTCCTGGAAAACCCGAATCTGCAAATAAAATGAGGGTTCCCAATTTACGTTTATTAGCTCTTACCTCCCTCAACCCCAGCGTAGGGGGTTGAATTTCGTATTCCCCTTGAAGACAAACGTTTTATTTTACACACTTTTTTTGATCCGATGTATCGTTCTCGAGGTATTTCAATGTCTTCAGATAAACTGAACACTCTCCTCTCTCTCTCTCTCTCTCTCTCTCTCTCTCTCTCTCTCTCTCTCTCTCTATATATATATATATATATATATATATATATATATGTCGGAAATGCCTCGTACTCACTCTGTTTTTTTTCTCGAAGTTCTCACATGCCGAGAAACCACGTATTTTAGGATCGAATACCTTGGGCGCTGATTCAATTGGATCAGTCGGCCAACTGCCTCGTAAAACTGGTGGAGACAAGGAGAAGGCAATGCTGCGACTCCACAGCAAACTCGTCTCCCGTCATTCGGAAGGGCATGATGAAGGTTTTCTAGGGTTTTCCCTACATATCTTTAGGTGAAACACTGGGATCCTTAAACCATAGTCCGGGGGCCCTAGTCAACCCTTGACTACCTTGCTCTACCTTACATCACCCCTTTCAATTCCCTTCATATTCAATTAAAGGGAATTGCCTGTTTCAGGATCACTCTCATGTAGCCTGTTAACCTAAAAATAATTAATTTAATTTCACAGAAGAAATAACCTAAAATTTTAATACAAACACACTCGTGCTTATGATTTGCATACGATATTTATTTCTTCAGTGAAATTAAATCAACTTTTGAAGATATATGTATTTAATTAGCGACTGACTAATACCAATATTTTAATCAAAATTCTAAAGTAATGTTAAATTTTAAACAGATGGTTCTTATTGAAATAATATTTCAGTCTTTAATTAATTGCGTTTGTAATCTGTAATTGTGACCTGTTTTTGATTTATAAAGCATTATGTTTTCATTGGCATGTGTGATGTTTAATCACACCTATTTCGAGAGCAAAGGTAAAATTACTAAAAATTGGGTGTTATCACTAGCAGCACGCTATCCTTTACTGTAACACGTTTCACCCTCATAATTTAGATGTATCATAATGCAAGCTTTGTTCTCGTGCATTCTCATATTTTATAAGATGAACGCATCTTGGAGTGAAATTAAAAATATGATAACTGATATACGCCGACACAAAAATTTGCGTCATGATGAGTTTCACTGCAGAATTTCCCAAGTGTAAACGTATATAGGCCTTCTTCATTTCAGGAGCTGCGTAAAGAATATATAATCGCTTATGGAGCACGAATACCACACTCAGGAAACAGTTCGTTGTGGATTATCTTTATTACCACATATTAAAAATCCAAGGTATTAAAATATGGAGAAATAAAAGATATGTCAATAATACATTGTTTGTAAAGTAGTTTTGTGGAATCAACTAGTACAAAGTAAACGAAACTGTGAACGTATAATAAATTTTATTTCTCATGCCCACCTAATTTGATTAAAAGATAACTGGATTGTTTCGTCTGAGCATGAACTCAACATTTAAATTTTTTTGGAGGATTATAGATGTTTGACGGGCAACGGATAAACAGGTATAAATAGATATTTACGTTATGTTCCTTTTGTATTTAACAACATTATCTGATTATTTAATCTTTACACAAACTAACGTCAGTGTATCCGATGCACTGTAGTTGGATTTATTTTAGCGTATATTCTCTGAACCATTCGTTATACAGATAATACTATGTAGCAATACTACATTTAATTCCGAAACAAAGCTTTGGTACCTTATGAAAGCTTATCTAACACATTTTCAACAGCTTTTGGGTTTACTTTGTCCGTATATTCTTTGTGGAAAATCGTATGCTGCGATATGAGATTAATGTTTCTACACAGTCAATTAAACCTAATGAATGTTTTCATTTTATTAAAGATCAAATTTAACATAATTAAAAGATGGGAATATTTAAAAAATATTTTTTAAAATGTTAATATTTCAAGGTGATGGCGCTACTTATTTTAATCGCTGTACCGGCTGATGTTGTCTTTCTTTTTCGTTCATGTAAACATTTGAGAGTGAAAATACAATTTTGATAGCTTCATCACTCAACGAAATCTAATAATTTCTCACGTACAGCCTAAATGACGTACTTGCTGGGGCAAATGGATTTCAATTTTCAGGCTGTCGAAGGAGGGCGGATCAAATTGGCTCCCTTTCCTTTTACGAGCTTAAATTTGCTTTCCTCAATTTTCGCAATAAATAGATCCGTTATCCGAATATTACTGCGCAGATTAGTGGCTATATCATTCGATTTAATTCATCTTTTTAAAATACCAATTAAGATATCATCATTGTCAGCGAGCTTTACAAGTTAAAAGTTTATATGAATTTAATCTATATGCACAGTTTATTCCAAGTACTTATACTTAGTTGGGCGAAAATTACGAAATACGAAATATATCACTCATTTTACAGACTAGCGAATAATTACACATAAATGTTTGAAATAAGCATATGATAGTAAGGAAGGTAAATTACCAGATGAAGGTAACGATGAGGGTTTTGCGCCGCATGTTGGCCGTGCGTACGAGATCCAAGACCCCGTAGCGACGCTGCTTCTCCTTTTGCTGCACGTGTCGCTCAACCTGGAACCTACGCTGTAAATACAGAAAAAAATCACAAATGAGTGCACAAAAACTTCCTTTTTATACCAGTTTTACTAGAATTTATCCATAAGTGCTTAATAACATTCAGGAAATATATATGATTAAATTGCCTGTATGAGTGTAATGTGTGTGTAGGCTCCAAATTCAAATATAAACAAGTGGACCAATTTCGATCAAATTTGATACACGTGTTTTTTGACTCGGAAATCAGCTCTGTCGGGGCAAGACACGGTAACCATCGCTAGGGGCGGAGGGGTGGAAAATTTTCAATATTTACACACGGATAATATTTCCAACATATAAATATATCCTTTAATCAATTAATTTGATAGCGTGTCCTCCGATATTGCTAGCGTATAATTTCAGCCTAATTCATAATCGAAGGGGAGTATTATTAGGGGTGAAGATGGAGGGGATAACATAAAAATAACCAGAAAACAACCGAGATTTGGCTCTAAACCGGTGTAATGTGAGCCTCTTAGTTTAATTTTGACATTGAAGTAAGATTTAAGTTATAGTTCATCACCAAAGATTTTAACGAATGGAACAGTTTCGACCAAATGTTCAACACGTGTTTTAACGACCCGGAAATAAGTACTGTTGGAGTAAGGCGCTGCTACTACCATCCAGGTGGTGGTGGAGGGTTTGGTATGGAATCGGTGTTTTTTGTTTTTGATTCTGACATTTAGCAAGCAGTTTAATTTTAGTCATTATCAGGGGAGTAAATTAAGTTCTGTTACAATTAGCCCTAGTTCAATCCAACTTAGTTAATTTGTTCAAATAAATTATTTTAATTTTCTTAAAAGACTGATTTTTATTTTGTATAAATAAAAAGTAGTATATATTATAAAATATAAAAACAAATTTGGTTTTTTCCACGATTTAATGTTAAAAATATTGTACACACCTCATGTAATTTAGAAAAAATGTATATAATAAATTACATGCGGGTATGTATAATTTTTTTAAATTGACAATTACAGTCGCGTCAACAGTGGACGTTATTGGCGACAACAGAAAAACACAAATTTACAAAAGAAACAATAAAATGTTATGCAAGGAGTGAGAAAAAAACTGACACATTGAGAACAGAGAAAAAATTTTCACAAAGGATACACATAAAAAACAGATAAACTGCTTAGATTTCTTCCAAAAATCCAATTTCTACAATAAAATTAAGCAGGCCGTGAATATTTAATGGAGAGGTACATAGTTTCTCTTATATCTACCATATTTTTTAACATTAAAACATAAATAATTGCTTTTATATTATATTAACCAAATTACATAAAAACATATGTAATTTTTAGAAAAAATTGTATACAGAATAAAAAAAACAAAAATGTCTTGCCAATTCTGTATGATTTATTCATTATACTACGTCAATTAGAATCTGTCGGCCACTGGGGCCATAGTCATCCAAAACAGATGACTGTGGCCCCCGTGGCCGACAGCTTCTAATTGATGTGACATAGTATAATGAATAAATTATACAGAATTGGCAGGACATTTTTTGTTTTTTATTCTTGAGTTGAACAACTGTCCTTACTTATCTTTAAAAATTTGTATTTGAATTTTGTAGACACCAAAAGTACCCGCTGAATAAATTTTAAATCAAAATTAAAATATAGTTTTGGCTATTAATGTGACTGATAAACATAAGGAAAAACTAATATCATCGAACTTAGTTTATATGTCACGTTTGTCCAATGTAAAATAACCCTAGCTTCTTGAAGGGTGTGGCTCGGGTGCTTCTCTTATTTTCTTATCGTACCGAAGTTAATTATTAGTATACCGGACGTAATTTTTTTCTTTATTAAGAAATAGTGAGTGTTTCCTAGTCTATTCGGTTATCGGAAATACTTTTGACACTCTCAGATTACTGGTGACAATTTTTATCTCTTTAATGTACCCGTAGTATTTATTTGCTCTTATAAAGTGTTAAGGGAAATTTTATTCACATAGTTTATGAAAATATTTGTAGCCCTACTATGTACCGGGAATATGTTTTACTCTCTCGAGATACAGGATTCGAGATCCTCTAGAATACTGAAAATACATTATTAAGTTTCGTAAAAATTGTAAGGTACTTAGCAGAATTTAAGTGTATTTTACAATGTGATTTAACCCAAAAAGGAAATTTACCTTAAAGATAAAAACTGACATTTTCTACGTTTTAAAAGAAACTAGGCGATATAAATCTTATGTAATTATTGCTAGAATGACCAGGTAGTCGAAGAAATCTTTATAAATAAAAAGGGAAAATACCGAGTAAGATACTTAAACGATAGCCCGGGGGCCCTAGTCAACCCTTGGGTACCTTTCTCTGCCTTCCACATCCCCTTTTCTCAATTTCCTTCCGATGCTATTAAAGGAGAGTTGCCTGGTTCAGGATCTCCCTCATGTAGCCTATTATCCCCACCCTCCCACAAAAATAATTAAATTTTAATATTGAAAGAGCATTTAAGAAAATATTATTTATTGTATTTTAATTTACGTACCTTACAGTTTTTATATTAATATTTATTAATTAAATAATGAGTGTACTAGTATATCATTAAATATGTGACATTAACTGAATAATTTTAAGCTGTTATTTAATCGATTACGGTATTTATAATTTTCCGATAAAAATTGGAAAATGTACTATATAAAAATTTAATAAATCCCCGCAAAATTATTAAATAATGGTTTTCTTTATTAACAAAGGAAAGGAGAACAAAAATGCTGGCGGGGGTATTTTCATGTCATTTCTGTCGATAAACACCAATGGAATCAGCGGCAAAAGTTTTCCCATGACTATTTCGGGTAAACAGAAGGGAAATACTGACTTCGGAGAGTGGACTGAACGGAACAGAGGAAGCTGACTCCTATTTTCCTAAAGGCGGCCATTCTCAGGAAATTTTTCGCTGTAGTGTTATGTAAGCAAAGATCAGAATTATTCTTTTGTTACAATTCTCATGAATGGCATTCAATAGATTTTCTTATTTAATTGTTCAAAACTTGCGATTTTCTTCTAAAAACACTGAAATAAATCTATAATTTTGTATCATAACGGTTACTCGAAATTTTCATAAACGTTGTAATTAAAATGTCATATAATTTTAAATTGTTATTTAAATTTTTTAAATAAATTCGTATATCTATACAATTTAAAGCATTTATATAAAATTTCCTCATAATATAACTTTGGAAATGTTTATATTATTTATAATTACAGTGATTCAAATCGTAGGAAAACGTTTATTTTATTTGTATTCATTTTTGGTAAAACGATATTGTTTTACGCATATAATTTTCCGAGCAAAGGTATTGTACCCTTTTTATGTTTATAGTCGCACCAACTGCAAAGTCCTTAGCGACTGTGCACGATTGAGGGACCTTATATATATATATATATATATATATATATAGGGGTAACAAAGTATGGTTTTTCAAACAACACAAACATGCCGGGATTTGAACCCGGGACTTCTGTGGTGCTAAGCAGCCACGTAAGCCGCTAGCATTGTGCTTTCTTTGGTATATTTTGTTGACTGGAGACCTCAGTTTTATGTTTTCGTGAAATAAATCTTATGAGCTCATACAATGAAAATAAAGTTCTGTTGTCACCAAAAGGCTCACAATACGGCCCTGTGGTTATTTTAATTTTGGTAATACTTAATTTATTTTTCATCCCATTATATAATTTCTTTCGATTAATTGAATTTTTTTCAATAAATTTCAGTTATAGTTATGTCAAAATTTACTTCAAAATTGATAACTACTGTTTTCCTACACATTCGTTCATGAAGCAGCTGTTCCTTCTAGCAAGCTGCAGGTAACTATCATAGCAGTTCGTCATTTCCTGTGTTGTAACACGGGTTACAGACGACACCGTAAGTGATATCTCCCGGGCGTTAGTTCAGCTCGCAAATAATATAAGATAGGTACTCACTCGCTCTCAAGGAAAGGTTGCCTGTGGGAGTTTTCTCTCGCATGTGTTTCTCCCCAGATTGACACCTGACTGCGTTGGGAACGCCTCGTACTCTCTCTTGTTTTTTCAAGATTGTCACATGCCAAAGTGCCTTAATCTATTTTAGGAGGTGTGTCGAAGACCTTGGGCAAATTGAGAGTTTTCTTTAGATCCCATTGGATCAGTCGGCCAAGTGCCTACTAAATTGGTGTAGACGCGGAGAAGGAAATGCTGCGACCCCAAAGCAAACCCGTCTGCCATCATTCAGAAGGGCGTGAGAATGTACTCAATACCCTGACCTACCTGATGCAGGATTTTCTCTGCATCTATTTAGGTGAAACACCGGGTAGGATCCTCAAATATAGCCCGGTGGCCATAGCCAACTCGTGGATACCTTGCTCTACCTTCCGCATCCCCCTTTACAATTCCCTTACTGCACTATTAAAGGGGTCTTGCCTGTTTCAGAACCACCCTCATGTAGCCTGTTAACCAAAAAATAATAATAAACACTATCAAAAACCACGTTTGCCGATGTTGATTGAATGAACTTTCTTCACTTCTGAACTTTTCCTTTCTGGTATCCGTTATACCATTCTAACTCTGACGCCATATAAGATTTGACCGCAGTCAAAACGTTTTCCTTGAAAATTTATAACGGTCTCTTCGCATCATTTCGGAATATTTTACATAATCTGGACTGCTTGAGAAGTTTAGAATCACGTCTGTTGTTTCTCTTTCCACTGTGGGCTTTTCAACATACACCGTTAAAATGATATGCTATTTAATCATATCAAGAACCTGTTACAAATTAATGGATCAGAGCTGACTTTTGAAGACAAATACTTTAAGAAATTGACGAATTATTATTACTTTTTCCATTTAAAAATCAGACAACCCGAAATAGTACATGACTTGTAAGCAACATCAAGATCTGTGTTTGTTTTTCAGATTTATGCGACCTAGTGACAGATTGTACCTTATTCTTAGAAATCTAGCATCCAAGTGCTAATAATACAACAAGTATAATTATTCCTTTGGAGGTTACATTCCAAGACTTAGAGCGAAATTTTGTCACCATTAAGCTAATTGATGCACTCTAAGCCACCGAGTTGAAATGCATGCATGAGACTCTAGGAAATGAATACAAGGAAGCAGCGGGGTGTTGTGAAACTTCAGGAAGAAAGACAAAAGTTTACAGTTGGTGGAATAACTCATCGTCAAATGAACTTCAAAAGACGAGACAAGAAATACGTGACCTTAAGGCCCCCAACACAACGACATATTTTTTCAAGCAGGATTTTAATCACTGAAATGCGACACATTGAATCTTAAGACAAACCCCACATTTGAATCTAAGTACTTGAAGTAATTAAAAATATCCAACATTCTATTTTGTGGGTGAGTCAACTGTTGCCATTGAAAGTGCATCCTACAAGTCACAAATGTCATCACACAGTGGTGATCATTTAGTTGCAGCTTACATTCATTACGGATCGGAATACAGCTAGGACGACGTTTAACATTGAATTATATGTTTCCGAATTTAAAGCACTGTATTAGACTTAAAAAAATTCCAGTAAACAATTAAAAGATAAATTTTAGGTAGAATTTAAGGAAGATTTCATTGAAAACCGAAATGATATCGGTACTATGGCCAAGTATGATTATTATACTATTTTTTGACATAAATATATTAAATAAAGTTCGCGTGTATTTTCGGCACGCCCCTGGGTGCATAAATATACAATTTTAAAAATAAATTAAGAATTCTATCATACCTCCTGAGTTTTGGAACAATTCATAAAATTGACCATCAAGAAATCTGTTGCTAATTTTTGAATGGATCCAAAATTTTCAGCGCTTCATTTTCCGATTAATTTTGAGGTACAAACGAATGCAGTCTCAGCGACATCCTTTCTAAAATTGAGTGAAAACATTTATTCGTTCACTTTGTGTGATCTGTTCGATGGAAGTAACTGAACTAGTGTGCAAGTGACCAAACTCGAAAGGAAAACGATTTCACTTATAAACTGATTAAAAAATTATGTTCCACTAACCATTCTCGAAGGAATTCACTTTACAATGAAAGCGGTACTTTATTAAATAAACTATTCTAGCATCGAGTTAAGTAAAACTTAAGATTTACAGAATACGGCAATGGGCAACGATGAGTACGTTAACGAAGTTGAATGTGTGGTGTTAATCATAAATTCATGTCCATGGCTCCGTAGAGTAAGAAAAAATAAAAGATTAATGGAAATAATGGAAAGGCTAACCTATTTTATAGTGAGACATTCAACGTTTTTAATGTTAAGTAGGTAATTTTTTAAAGAAATATAAGGGAAATGCTTTAGGAAATCCCCGAACAAGCAGAGTAAAAGAAATGCAGTTAATCATAAGAAAGTTCTCAAAGGATCCCTGCAACAATTCAGAGTTCATTTAATATAGAATGAGGAATTTAATTGATAACTTGCAAATTAGCAAAGTTTGAGATTTCAACTTGAAAGAATGCAGCGTTCACGCAGCGAACCGCAGTCCAGTCATTGGAATGACGTTGGGCAAGTAACAAGAGCCCGATGCAGGTTTTGAGGGGTTTACCCTGCATCACATGTGTAGAAACTTTAAATTCTTTCTCAGAGGTTGTAGTTAACCCTTTGCTGCCTTACTATCCCTTCCGCATCCCCACTTTAAATTCCCTTTCTTTGATGTCAAAATAGAGTTGCCCTTCGTCGTACAGTCTGTCACTCCACAAAAGACTAGTATCTTAACGAGTAAGATACTACAAAGTCAATTTTAGGGACGAAGTCATGCAGATTATTCATTACTTATTTATTCATTAATTGAAAATTACTTCAATTTTAGTAGCACTTCAGTTCCGATGAAATGGGAACGTGAAACAATAGTTAAAAGGCAGATCTGCTGCTTACGTTGTGGAAAATAAACATAGTAGTTCAACAAGATTTGGTTTGAAGATAGGACGATGGTATTCATTACGATAGCTAATAGGAGTCGTTGAAAAGTTTGAATGTGTTATAGTCTAATTTACAGAAGAATAAAAAATATTAGTCGACATTGTACTTAAATATAGCTAAAATTACTTAATTTAAATGTGTGGTAAATAGTATATTGTATAAATATACTTAAATACATATATGTTTATTTGTGCGTCTTTTGTGTAAAATGTATGGCGATTCGCTCTTGAGGGAATGGTAAGAGAAGTTCCCTTCTCTTAAATAAAGGTGAGATTCTTAACTGGCCTAACGCCAAGACAATTTTAGCTCTTCCATAAATTCTACTTTTATCTTGTTACTAAGATTGTCATCATAAAGTCTCACGCCTGTATATTCCAGAGGGAGAAACCACGTAATACATCAAAAGGCAGCTTCAACTCCAGATCGTGAAGACAGTCCATGAGTGCGCCATTTGTCACGACTTGTTCCTACACTACTTCTACCTACATAACTTTAAAAATTACTCAGGCTAATGAAAGTATTTAGAATATTTAACTGAATTAAAATACCTTTGGCATGCATATTTTTCTACTTTTATTATTAAGAAAACTTGATTGGAGAAGGAATTATATCCTACAAATTCGATAGATTTCATATGATGGAGTATCACGAACGATTATTACAAT
Organism: Eucriotettix oculatus; assembly: GCA_034510155.1. NCBI lineage: Eukaryota > Metazoa > Arthropoda > Insecta > Orthoptera > Tetrigidae > Eucriotettix > Eucriotettix oculatus. Next base: position 192,804,713 of record CM067376.1, on the reverse strand, counting down.
ATATTAATAAGTGTTGCTCTTGTAAGTGAGAAGATTTAAAACCACGGTCGATTGAAAATGTATAGTAGAATCCTGTTAAGAGGGACTTAAGTAATGTCAGTATGCAGTATACAGTAATTGATTTTGTCGCTTGTTTATTAGATTTATTTAGTTATAATAGGTTGTGTTAAATAAAAGTGTATGTTCACGTAATTAAATACTGTACTGTCGCTACTGAGGGATTATTATTTCTATTGTACTAATCAGTAAACTATTGCTTTAGGGTGATTCCATGTGAAGTGGTGTGGGGATCCCCGCCCGACTATCTCCAATTTCAATGAAATGTTGTGTGAATGTTTAGAAATGTCGCCAATGAACACTGGTAAAGTTTTACGTTCTCTACTGCAGTACTTACAGAAATATAGTCATTTTTATGACCTCATACAGTAAACGTTTACCATACGACTCGGAAATTTCAGAAATTTTGAGGTGCAGTATCTCTGGCAATATTCAATAATAAGACATGTAAAGTGGCCGTCTTTTACAAAATCTTGTGCTCTTTGAACCCAAAGAACAAAAAAATGTATGAAGAAATTTGATATGCATAATTTTATGCGAAGTCGGCCGAAAAATTAGAGTGTGAAAAAAATTACAAGTTTTACTTCTTATATCTTTGAAGGTAAAGGTATGAAATTTATTAAATTTTTTTGACTGTATAATTTCATTATCTGCCTCTCTCCAGTACTTCGAAATTGAGTCTGAAGTTGACGATTTTTGCAAAAACGCCAAAAATAGGGAATTTTTAACCTACTTTTATGAAAAGCTATGTTACATAATTTTTTAAAAATTATTTTTGTTGAAAGGAACATGATTAAACCTTATAATAAAGTAGGCACTTTCTTTCATCGCGGGCGTTTAAGGCCTAAAAATTGAGGACAAAAGTACGACATTTCTGTGAAAACATCATAGGTTTTGTTAGTTTTTCCAGTATTCTCAGCTGCTACTCCACTAGTTGTTGTTCGTTTTTAGTTACCACTTTCTGCACTCGTTAAATTTTTTGTTTAATGTAGTCAGTTTTATGGCTACTGCTCAACTTTGAAATTTTAATGGGGAACTCCCTAAGTCAATCAAACTCCGATTGACAGTGGAATTATATAGTGATGAAGACTCTGATGTTCCTTGGACCATATAAGTAAATTCAGATTTTCACTTCGAACAAATTTTTTAACCTTGTTGCACATTTGTTTTTCTCAACAGACATGGATGGCTAGATTGATTTTCAACAGCCCTTGCCTGTGTGTTTTGTTTTATTAAATGGGATGACATTTGCCTCATTTCATATAGTTTCAAAACATTGTTTTGTTATGAAAGTCATAGTCTGTGACCTCAACCTCTGATCGTCGAGTTTTCACTGGTTGATAAACTGTACACATAACGCAGCCCTATTTTCTTGGAATAGAAACGAACATGGCAAGTTGATGATAACTTTCCTCCAGAAAAGGAAATTTGGAAAGTAGAGATAATACTAATTGACTTAATGCATTCCATTTCATGAATTAAAGGAACTGAAAAATTTGAGAAAATTAAGTTTCAATTTCATATTACAAAATCCTGTGCTTTAAAAAGATGTTGTATGGTTATGGCATTAGTGTAGAAGCAAATTCCTAAAGCTAGAGAAAAGTGAATCAGAACAACTTAAACTCCAACAGAAATAAAAGGGAAATGGTACGTGAAGGCAAAATTAAGTATAGCATGCTATGAAAAATTAACAATTTGTCATATTTCCGAGGTCCTGTATACCTGTGATTAAACATGATTCCTTCTTTTTTTAGTAATTTAAAACAAAATTATAAAAAAGCTACCTGAATGCATATTGAAGAATACAATATCGTAATGAAAACTTATCGAGGTTGTCCCCAATTTCAAGCCCTTATACGTCTGCGATGAAAGATTACGTCTACCTTTTTAAGAAGCATAAAACATGCTCTTACAAATAAAACTTTTTCAACATAGTTTCTATAAAATAGTTTTTCATAAAAGTAGGCTATATACCTAACTTTACACTCTATTTGTAAAGCACTGGAGTGCAACAGATAAATGAAATTTTATATTCGAAGACCTTGTGATGCTAGTTTATAGACTGCAAAGTTTCACAGTTTTCGTACCTTTACTTCCAGAAATATACAGAGCTAAACTTTTAATTTTTTTTCACTCTTCAACTTTTTTGGCAGACTTTGCTTCAGTTTATCTAAGCAAAATTACTCATCAAAGTATTTTTGATATTCAAGTTTAAAATTTCACATAACGTTGTACTAGACAGTCAAGTTTAGTAATTTATAATAATATACTGCCAGAGATCTTACATCTCAAAGTTGCTGAAATTTCAGAGTCATAGCGTAAAAGGTTCCTACATAGAGTTAAACTAAAATATCTACAAATATTAAATTTTAGAATGTAAAAGTTTACCAATGTATATAGGGTATATGTATTAATGTTCACACAAAATTTCATCAAAATCCATGATGGTAAAGCGGGTCACTTTCCTGAAATCAGACCACTTGACGTGAAATGACACTTTAATTTAATAACCTAAAGGATGAATATTTTATATTTATTTTCAAGACTTTCGATATTTAGAATAACTTTCAAAGTGAATTGTTGTAATAAACTTCCAGGCTATTTTTACAAATGTGAGCTTACTATTTCATGAGATATGAAATGCCAATTTTATTCTTCATTTTCTAATACCGAGTAAGGAGGTGGACTTTAAAAATTTTACATGACCAACAAATAATGTATTCATCGCATGTAGTAAAACACTTCGAAGGTTTGCAGCTTTTGAACATAGTTGATGTAAAAGACAAAAGATAGTAAATTGTGATTATAAACTATTTTATAAAGCAACAGCCAATTTTGACAAAATGTCCTAGCAGAAGTGTGCTACACGGTGAATTGAAACTTGTTTCTCCCCAGCGAAATTCCAGTTTCAAAACAATGTCGATACACCGTTGCAACAGAAATTAAATTAGTTTTCTCAACGGAGACGTAAATAAGTTTATCCGAGGAAGAGAAACACGTTCTCTTAAAGATTCTGCCATTATTTTTTACTTGTGCAAAGAAAAAAATGTATGTTTCTCTTGCCGGAATGAAATATTTCTGACAAGTCAAAATTCATCTCCGAAAAATGTTTAACGATTTTTTATAAGGCCACGGTTTATATACTGTTATTGTAAGAGGTATAGACGTTCTGTGAGAAGTTTAATTAATTTATAACAATTATATTTATTTCGTTGCCTCAAAAAATGGTAAAAAAATATTCTTCAATTATTTATTTCTAATAATGTTAGTAAAACTAAAATCTGAGCATCCGGACATTCAACTGCTATAAGTTTAACGTAGTTCCAGAGAACTCACCTTTAGCTGCACCATGTAGTTTGGAGGTAAAGATTTTCCATTAACTCGTGCGATCTTCTTCAAAATAGTTTCAGCTTCTTCAAATCTTCCTCTCGCCAGTAGCCATCTAGGAGACTCAGGAAGTACCCTGGGGAAATATTCTCGTATCATTTAATGCATATATATATATATATGATACAACAGTTTTCTGACATTAATAAATCCACAAATTGGGTTGAAACGTTGTTTTAATTAAATACTAATTAAATTTTTTTGATGTATTAAAATTTGTATGTTGTCGTTGTTGTTGTGGTATTTAGTCCTAAGACTGGTCTGATGCAACCCTCCATCATAACCTATCTTGCGCAAGCCTTTTTATTTCCTTATAACTAACACAACCCACATCCTCCCTAATCTGCTTAGCGTTTTCCATCGGTGGCCTCACACTTCTGTTCTTTTCCCACACACTTTTCTCTAATGCTAATTTTACAATACCCTCATGCCTCAAAACGTGGCCTGTTAATCTATCCCTTCTCTAAGTCAACGTCCTCCATATTGTTCGCTTTTCCCCTATTCTGTTTAGAACTTCCTCGTTTGTGATTCTATCCACCCATCTGATTTTCATCATTCACCTATAGCACCACATTTCCTTTCCCCAACTCCTCTCTTCTACGTTTCGCACTTATATAACGCCACGCTAATATTCACAATTATGTTACCCGTAAGTAAATCCCTCTTTTTCGCGAAAGGCGTAATTTCCTTTTGTTTTTGGTGTTGACATACTTAGCATTGAAGGGTTCCACGTGGTGCCAAATGCTGTACACCGGGATGCATTTTGAAATCAACGCTTTCTTTGAACATCGTTTTTCTGAGTTTAAATTTAATAATAGATGAATAAAAATACGGCCCAGTAAGCCAGCAAATAAATATAATTAGTATTTAATTCATATAAATACAACGTTCCATCCAACTTTGTAGACCTCTGCAGGTAAATTTTTAAATGGATGAAGTATTTACATTACGAGAAATTTGGAGTCGTGGAAAATCTCCCTCGACGGTTACGGTTTGAAGAAGTTCACAAAGTTAAATGAAACGATGAATTAATATTAATTAAATACTGATTAAATTTATTTGCTGATTTTTTTGCCCGTATTTATTACTAAGCCCATACTTAATGTGATCAGGCGTGAGTACATTGAAACAGCACAGCAGTTCCTAACATCCACGTTTTTGTTTTGAAAGTTTTCAAATGTTGCAGTAATTATTTTTTTATACAAATTAGTACGCAGTATTTTTAAATGTTCAGATTTATACTTGACAACAAAGTGAAAAATGTATATTCATTCAAGTACTTCTGAGACGAGTTATACAAAATTAGTAATTTTAAAACTTTAATTTAGATTCAAGTAAATTATAGATATATCGTCCGCTAATTCAAACTCTGTCACTAATTTTGTGTCATAATTAGCTTAAACAGTATTATAAAAGAGGGTTCATAAGGCACAATTTGAGTTATGTGGTGATTGCAGAAAATGGGAATCTTTGTTAGGCTAGTTTAAGTTTAATTGCGTTAAATCAATAATGAAGATAAACGTCTTCTTTTGCTGAATGTCTACTTAATTATCAAGTTAATTTGTTAGGCGCAGGTAATTTAAGTATTCAATTTACAAAAACACAAATCACTGTCGTTCGCAATATTTGTTTGCACAGTATACAAACTTTTTTCAATGCAAACACAGTAATTTTTCTCTTTTAGGCTGAAGTTGGGACTGATACACTATTGTATCCTTCCATATTTCGTCATAAATTTCTTAACGAATTTTTCAAATGTATTTAAGTTTGTATTCAAAATTCAGTCCTTCCTATTTTCGATCAAGGTTCAGAAAATTAATGGTCATAAAACAACACGCGTGAGTGGAATTATGAAATAATTTGAAAGACAAGACATTGAAACTTAATAATAGACAAGGTAAATAAATCTGGCAATGTGTCATGCATAACACTATTAATGTAAGTTATTTATGACGTTTCGTCCAGATTTCTGAACATTAAAATTTAAATTCAGTTGTAAATTGATTACTTTATCTATCTCAAGACGTCCAAAAATCTAGATGGAATTTAGTTAAAGAACTTAAATAAACAGTTTTTCTACTGGAATTAGGGCTAATTTCTTTAATTGTAAATTTATGATTGCTGGATAATTGAGTTATTGAATAAACAAGGCAGCTCAGTGTGATAGTGTCATATTTATATGATTAGAGAAACCAGACGATTATAAAATTTTGTTCATTATGAAAACACGTTCAAAATTATTGATTCCCTGCGTAACGAGGAGTTCATTATGGACAGTAACTTGTTCTGCAACACGTTTCACATAACAAAATATTTTCTCATTTTAAGGGGAGTTTTTCTAATTCTGATTTCTTTTCCATGAAAGAATCATAGCAGGTTCAGAGAAAGAGCAGATATGTGGTATTTAACGAATACAAAGACAAAGCATAATAAATGATCAGCAAGTAGACATTTTCCTCAGAGTCATTTTTAACATGTACGCGGTGCGAGTAATTTTGCGCAGAGCAAGGGATGGTTTGCAAGTCTGCGTGGAAGTCGGTAACATGAAGGCGAGTGACGCGTAACAGTCAAAGCTACCCTGTGAACCGCAAAACTTTAATTAGTCGAGTGAACGGTGGTGACGACTGTCGCAGGATTTGCGGGAACTATGTGGCACTGAGGCCTTCTCCACAGAGCCACAGTTCCAAAGATACCATTGCGTCGTGCTGGTGCGTTACAGCTATTCTGCTTTCAAAGCGAATAAGTGATTAGAAATACAATCTTTTAAAGTTTAACTCAAATCCCATTTATTACAGTATGCAACAGTAATGATTCTAAAAACGTCGATTGTATTGAATCTGAAAGATAATTTACGAATTACTGACGAATATATTTAAAACATTACGATTTTAATTCACTTTTTTAAGTTTATTTAGTCTTTCCAGACTCTTATCTATGAGTTAGTAAAAACCGTGTACAGATTGAGTATAAATAATTTATTTTCATTTTGACAGCCTGGTCATTCTCGACCACTTAAATATTTAGTTGTTTCGTCGATGATAACAAAATAAGTCGTTTCAACCTGTTTACATGTAAAAATTGCAACGTCCTTCCCAACGTCTTACACGCGTTGCGAGGTAAACATGTAACGTGTTACGACAGAGAGGTCCAGAAATCGAATCCAGACATTGGCTTGGATACTTGTGACGTCATTTTACGGAGACTGAGATTAAAACTGCTTGAGATTCGATACTCTGACCACGTATCATTCCAAATTTTAAAGATGGCAGTCCGCAGTCAACCCGGTAGGCCAAGGCCCTGAATGGATCTACAGTTGGGTGGAAACCCGGTGGCAGATACGGTGATTGACAATGAAAAGATAGTCCAAAGCACCTTGAGTTGAAAATAACTTTTTCATACTAAGACTGTACCCGTCTCGTACTACTGCATATCTACTCTGCCAGTCTAATTCATTAGTGGATACCCTCGTCTATTTTCAACAAAAAGGTTGTATTTTTCCTTCCTCATGATCCGCGGATAACTACCAATTAACACTGATTGTAAATGACAGTTGTTATACTGATCAGAAATACCTGATATTTCAATCTATTGAAAACGACTGGAAAACGTTTTTACAATTCGAACAGTCCCCTCGCAATCGCTTATTTTTACAGCGTGTCTGTCGCTGAAATATTTTACTTCGAGCCTTCTTTATTTTATATATATATATATTTATTTATTTATTTTTATTTATAGTTGCATCAACTACTCTGGTTATTAGCGACTACGGTTGAGGAACTCGTTTTCTCTAGTTCACATATAACATCCATTTCCATGCAAGGATTCGAACTAAGTATCTCTGTGATACGAGGCAGCAACTACACTCCACCACAGGAGGTATACACATCAAAAGCTTTAGTTGTATTATTACACTGCAGTACTTTACCTTGTAAGACAACTTTTTGTATAGAAAAAACGTTGTCTCTCAATGTTACATTTTTACATATTTAGTTGTTTCGTTGATGATAATTATTTTAGTCGTTACAGCCTCTTTACATGTCAAAATTTCACCGTCAAAAATCAACTGCGTAGAAAACTGATCAGAATTCATTCTTGGGATAGAAAAATCGACAATTTGAAAAAATATAAATATGCCATTAACAAATTAATCTATATGGAAGAACAGTTTTTTCTTCATAAATATTGGAAAGAGAGAACCGGAATTATTACAATATGAACAATTACTTCGCTTATCGATGAAAAGAGAACATTTTTGAGTACTCTGCTTAAAAGAATTGAAAGACCAATATGCCACATTTTGAGCATTAGAGGGAAGTGTGTGTGGTAGGAATAGAAGAGGGTGAGATAGCTAAAAAATGGCAATGCAGAAGACGTGAATCTAGTTGTACTCTGTTTACGGAGATATGGGCATAAGATGTGATTTAACTGAAACGTGGGATAATGGGAGGTGCTGTAAACGTCAGAATAAGTATCAGAAAATTGGTTGCACTTGTGAGTTGTTCGAGGGTAGCAGTTATTGATATTTACAGAGAATGCTCAAACTTAAAGGAAACTTGCCAGAGATGTCCAAGTGGTAGTTAGATAACAGGAAGACTGGATGGGACCAGCACCTGACCCCGTGTATGCCAACTGGCTTTACGGGGCGAACGCGCATAAATTGGTGTACAGAACCCCGAGGGGCTCCTCACCGAAGGTGTTCAAGCAACTGTTGAAATCCGGCCGAGTGGAGTTAGCCAAGGATTGCTCCGAGACACTTCTCCACCCGACCGGCTCGCGATTTGCGGAATTTGTTGCTCAAGTTGCGTACGGCTCTCTGTTGGAAATGCACTCCGCTCGCAACGGCGAGAGTGCCCTCGGGGCCGCTGCCTTACACAAGGGCTGGTGGCTTAGTGCAACAGAAGAGTAACAGAATCATAATCAAGCAGAATGCTTGAGTGTCTCTGAACGAACTGTTCATCGCATGGACTATGCAAGCCGACGACTTGTTCGAAAGCCTCTACTGTCTGCCTTGAACAAGAGAAGACGTCTTCAGTTCGCAAATTAGCACAAGCATTGGACTGAGATGACTGGTAAATGGTCATAAGGTCTGATAAATCACGATTTCAAATGCCCAGTTTAGATGGCAGGGTAGTAATATGGAGAAAACAACACGAAAGCATGTACCACAACTGAATAAAACAGTGGCCAGAGTTACAGATTAGTCTGTCAATGACATTTTATATTTTTTCACATAGTCGATTTTTCTATCCCAAAAATTAATTCTGATAATTTTTCTACTTTGTTGATTGTTAATTATTGACATCTCTCCAGAGTCTTCCAACATAGGCTCCACTCATTTTCGATTGCAGCGTCCTCAATTTTTATAACGTTATTTTAATTATCTAACTATCGTTTTTATACCTTTAGACGTAGAAGACTTTCCTATAATTTTCTATGTAATCCAATTTCATTTCATTCTTTTATTTTCTTAGAATTTTAAATTTTTTAGACGTTTAATCATCCCCTCTACTTTTTATCCCCAACAATTTTCATACGAGGAGCTCATCCCTCGGACCGAAAAATGACACTTCATCTCGAAGCGCCGGAGAGACGAGACGTTAGTTTTTGCTCTTCCGGATTCTGCCTGTGGATTAGTCCAAGCTGGACGTACATAATTATTTTAAGACCACATAAAGTCCGAAGAATATTTAGAGGTTGGCTTTGCTAGTCGCGTTAAACGTCGAGCATCTGACGTCCATCCATGCGTTACTCGTAGTACGTTCGCGTAGTCCACGCCTGCACACACCTGGAATTTCGAAGGCCAGCTGCATTTGCAACTCATCACCAGCCTGTCTGGTATCCAGACTTCTCTTCGGGGACCTGACTTCGACATCAAAGCTTGAGATGACTCAAGCGATTTCTGCGGAAGCCGCATCAATACTCAGGTGAAATAATTTAACTAACTTGAAAAATTCTGATCACTTGTGCATTTTTGTGTTGAAGTCTGCAGTGAACCTCGTTTAGTCTGAGCCCTAAACAGGAGACGATTATTTGCAGCTATCAGCTTTTATATATAGGTATATGTCAATATCACCAGTTAATTAATGCCTCATAGATTATTTGTGTATTTGTTTTGGGAGCAGGCTACATGGGGGTTATGCTGCAACAGGCAACTCCCATTTAATAGTTAAGGAAGGGAACTGAAAAGAGGGGGTTGCGAAAGATAAACCAAGGTAGCCAAGGTTTATTAAGGCCCCCGGGCTTTCATGATGAAATGGAAAAGAGACGCAGCTTATAGGAAAATTAAAGAAACATTCAGTGAAAAGAAAAATAGTAGCAAGAACATCAGGAAATCAGATGATAAGACAGAGTTAATAAGAACATAGGGCGAAGAAGCAATACCATGGCTCTTCAGAATAGTTTGAGAAATATACGAAACAGGAATACATGACGATTTTAGCACAAACATAATTATACCCATACCGAAGAATACTCGGTCTGATACATGCAAGCAGCAGAGGACTATTAGTTTACTATTTCATGAATACAAAATATTAACGAAAATAGTATCTAGGAGGATGGAGCAACAAATAAAATGCGAGTTAGGAGAAGATCAGTTTCGTTTTACGAAGAATGTAGGGACAAGAGAAACAATATTAACTTTGCGTCTAATTTTATAAGACAGGATAATAAAAATAAGGCCAACGTTCATGGTATTTGTAGACTTGGAAAAAGCGTTTGATAATGTGAACTGGAACACAAAATTAAGGATTTTGAATACTTATGCACAACCAATAAAGAAGGCAGTCAGTATTAATTAGAATTGAAGATCAAGAGAGGGAAGCAGAAATCAAGAAAGGAGTAAGACAAGGATGCAGTCTTTCATCCATGTTGTTTAACTTATATATATATATATATGTAAGTTATCGTTCTTCATTGCCAGTTATATATATATATATATATATATATATATATATATAACGGTATAAAACGGAATATTAAGAGAAATCGTATACTGCAAGAATTTAATATGAAGATTAATAGACGGAAAGCCAAGGTAATGGAGTGTAGTATGGAAAATAGTGGAATAACAATGGGTGTTAGATTGGGAAGGGATATTTTGACGGAAGTTAAGGAATTCTGCTGTATAAGATGGTAGAAGTATACTAGACATAAAGAGTATGATAGCACAGGGAAGGAAGGCTTTCACGAAAAAGAGGTATTTTATTACGGGTAATATAAGTGTGAATATTAGTAAATAGTTGCTAAAAATTTTCGTATGGAGTGTGGCATTATATGGGTGCGAAACGTGAACGATAGTAATTGCAGAAAGGAATACTATAGAGCCTTTGAAATATGTAATAATTATGAAAATCACATGAGTGGATATAATCACTAACCAGGAAGTTCTAAACAGAATAGGGGAAGTGAAAACAATATGTACGACGTTTACTAAGAGAAGGGATAGATTAATAGCCACGTTTTAAGATACGAGGGTTTTATCAAATTATCATTAGAGGGAAGTGTATGGGGTAAGAACAGAAAAGGGAGGCAAGGATGAAATAGCTAAGCAGATTAGGTATGATGTGGGATGCGCTAGTAATTCGGAAATGAAAATCCTTGCGCACTATAGATTATCATAGAGGGTTGCGTCAGATCAGTCTTATGAGTTAATACCACAAAACGGGATATCAAAATGAATTATGAGACTACCAAACAGATCCACATTTGGCAAACTCGGCTGGTCTGAGGGAATCGTAGTTATATTTGCCGCAAATAATAAAATTATCGTACTCAATTTTGTATCAACCAACAGGCCGTTGACGTCTTCGCGCCCTCCTGTATTTATTTTAAAATTATCATTTAATTCCGTCCGCTTTTATAGAATTTTAAAGCAGCTTCCTCATACATTCGTTTCAACGAGGTCAAATAAAAAGCAAAGTGTCTGTAATGGGGACAAAAGATATCTTGATTATTATATTATATATAATAAAGATTGAAAATAAAAACAGAAATGCATTAATTTATAACAATAAATTATTTTATATTTGGTTGCATTACAAACGACCATTTCCCAGATGTTATCCGTTAGTTTAATTTTAAGTAACCGTACATTTAGAAAAGTAATCTAAATGGTTTGTAGTTTTCCAAACTTCTGTCCACGACAGTTTCTTTGGGCAAACTTTGCACAATGCGTTCATTCCTTTCTAGTTTCATGATAACCTTTTTTCAACACATTCTGTTTTTAGCTGATCATATCGTAGACCACCACGCGATTTTACGCACCAGCTTCTTTTAATATATTTCCGTAATTTATTTATTTCATTACATTTATTTTATTTTTATGAAAACATTATTGAGCGAAAGCCTATTTTTTATATTAAACGTCGATCACTTATGTGCCATTTCTTCAAGTACCATAAATGTGTAAAACAAAATTGAATCATATTTTAAACTAAAACTCACCACCAGTAGAGGAAGAAAGACAGGAATGGCACCGAGGTTGCAAGGGCCAGTTGCCTCCAGTCTCGAACTAAGTACACCACGACAGAGAGCAGCACGAGACCGAAGGAATAGGCGATGTTCGTAAGAATTGTGCACGTTGTTCGTTTCTCCGGACCAACCAACTCGATTGCTGTCAAAAAAAGATAGTTAAATTATGTGAGAACATAAATTTGGAGAGGTCGTACAATGATATAAAGACTAATGCGTAAAAAATAAATAAAAAACATATGAAGAAGTACAAAAGATCGATTATTCTTTAGGCTGAGAGATTTTAAAGAAGCATAATATAATGAAAAATAAATCATTAAATTCTGTCCAATCTTTCACAAGGATATTAGACGGTTTTTACAGATAATTGCCTCCACAGGTTTTAGCCGTTTCCCGAGGTTCAACTGGACATTTTCAGAGATGATATTTACCAAGCTTTATATATTTTGTCTATCTGAGTTTCAGGTGTTGCTCCGGAATTCATTTATATTAGCCCTGGCAATGAATTAATTCAATAATAATTTTCACCATTTATTTACACACACGTTTATATACATATATATAATAAGTTTTACTTATTCTCCATTATAATTTCTCAATAAACTGCGTGCATCAACTTAAATCTTGCTATTTTCATTTGATTCGATTCATTTCTGTCAAGGGTACCTACTAACACTACGAATCCAATGTATAATGCGAGCACTTATGGAACTTACTGGCGGAAAGCTAGTGAAAGCTAGTGGAACTAGATCAGACTGTTTAAGGCGAATCGTGGCCCATCTAAGTCGAGTACCATTTTTCCCCCGAAAAAGGGGTAATAAAAGGATATAATTTTTTAAAATATCAGCAGTAATTTTGTCGGAAATGAGCACTACAAATCACCAAAATTTAATTTAATTTATTTTAGATAAATGGTATAAGAACGCATTCAGGCAAAAGAAGCGTACATTCTCATATTTATGTAGGATATTTACTCTTAAAAGCTATTAGGTTAGTTAGATACGCGTTGAAAACGATTTTATAGTCCGTCTTATCACTGCTTCACTAAATCTGGCTACGTCATGACTTTACCGATTAAGTTAATTTTTACTAATTTTATATAATGAGGATCAGTTATTAATTCCTGATAATTATTTCTAGATGTCAGGGAAACCTAATTCCCACCGGATTCTTCCAAACACAGATCTAACCTCTTCCAGGGTCTTTCGTCTAAGCTGGTGGTTCACAAACCTATTTGGCTAACTGCAAAAAAAGTACTAATAAAGTGGATCATATTATTTCTAAACACTAGATGATATAGAAACGTAGGCGAATATCATTTCTTTTAAATAAATATTCGTTTAAAAATTTTACTTATTGTAAGATCATTAATTTTCAATCGATCAGAACTTATGCGTTAACCTACATTATCCTCTAACATGGGTTAAATCTCTTACTCTATCTCATTACTTAAAGGTAAAACTTGGTAATTGTTTACATTAAGACACTTGATATATTTTCAACAGACGCTTCGTTACTTCAAAATTAAAGAAAAGACGACTGAAAATATAATTGTAAAAGATCTTATCTGATCGCCCTCACCGGACACAATCCTGCAAATGGTTTCTGCAACAACCGAATCCGGAAGCTTGATTTTGTTTTCTGACGAGACCACACTGTTACGCGAGAGGAAGTGCGTTAGTCGCAACGAGCACTTCAGGGCTGATGAAAACTCGTGTTTCAGAAATACGCACAACTTCCAAGAGAACTTGTACAGTCGCAGATGTTCTTGTTGGATTACCATTATTACCATTCATGTATCTCTTTGATGGCGTCGGTGAGGTAAGAGTATGCTTTCCAAATTCTAATTCTCAGCATTCTTTTCTTAAACCTGATTATTAACGAAGGGTTGCTATACATACATATATAATTATATATAAATACGATTTATTTTTTCTTGAAGTTTTAACAAATTTGGTTATTATCCATCGTAGACATACGTTTTCCAATGTAATATAGTTAAAAATAAGGATTCAAAAATCGTTCCGAGATGTCTTGTTCAAATGCCTTGGGCATTCTAGAACTTTCCTCTTCCTTCCGTTAATTCCAAGTTCTAATGGAAGTTTCTTCGAATAAGAATTCGACCACCGCTTTTAACTGTACTTTACAACTTACTTGTAGATCATTACTTTAATTCAAAGTGGTACGTTAAATTGTTCACACAGCACAAGGAACTGACCGATGGAAACAACTTTGTTTTCAATCATCAGATTATAGTTATACCTTAAAACGTAATTTTGATTTAAGGTTAAATATAATTATTTTATTATTATTAATCTTCGCACTGCAAAGAGCATAAAATTGTAACAGATTATGAAAATTTAACATTATTAAATTTGAAGTCCAAACATTTTGTAGATTTATTGATTAGACAGATCTGTCCTCTGTGATCGTAATGAAATTCAATTATTTCATAATATGTCTACTTTTTAGTTCATCTGATTTGATTAACCTAAACTATTTGCTAAATTATTTGATAAGTTACGATTACGAGGTAACAGTATTATTAAACTTGCAATATATTAGTTGCACGGTGTTTTATTAGAATATACTTGGAAAAATAAATAAATATCTAAAATATAACAAAAATACCTTAAATATTCAACTTAACTATTATAACAATTACGCTTACTTTATGCTAAAAATTGTTTCAGTAATACAAATTCGTTTTTAACATTTGTTTAAAAATTATATTTTATGTAATGATACTATAATGGACAGAAATAAAATTCATATAAAAGTATTAAAACGTATTCAATTATAATAAGTTAAAAATTAACCATTATTTAATTGTAATTTAAAATTGTATTTATGTGTTACTGTATTTTTAAGTAATTACTAAAAGTATGTTTTTCTAAGTAGCTTGCAAAATCCCTTACGGTCATTGTAATTCCTGTTACATAGTGCAAACTAAAAGGTCAGTAAATACCCGATATAAGAAATTGACCAAATTCCACATAGACAAGCAATGTACTGTCACCTAACATATAATAAATTAGAAACCTGAGCTTCAGATATATCACATCGGTACGGGATGAACACGGATTAGCTCAGTTATAACACATCCACCCAGAAAACGCATCTAGTCTATTAACTATTTATAAGCCATTAACAAAATTAATTAATGTCTTCAGAATTTTTTTATTTTCACTTCCTTGGATTTTTTAATATTACTAACAAGTAAAAATTTCGAAATAGGTTCGAAAATGTGTAAGAAATTTCAGTAAGGAAAATAAGTTTCCATTACTAGAAAAAAATATATATCTAAATCCTATACAGTTACAAATAATGATAAATTCCTTGCAATATATACTTTGCAATCAATTTTCCCAAAGGCCTTACATTTACACTATTTATCTTGTTTTCCTGAAATTGTTTCTATAACTAAAGACACTACTCCCTCAGTAAACAAAAGGAATAATAATATATTTTATACACAAACGCAAACTTTTTTATCAATTACAAGTATTTATAATTATTATTTAAAAATACTATACAAAAGTACTATAGAATACTAAATAAAGCCATATCAGCAGCTAAAAATATGTATTTTAATAAGGTTATCAACAATACCAGTAACAAAATTAAAACTGTTTGGAAGGTAATTAAAAGTTAAACCAACAAAAATAATTTATGTTCAATAGAAGACGGTACAACTGAAATTGTTTTTTAAATCAGGGCTTATGACAAACTACTATTAATCCGAGTCACAACAATTAGTGAGGTATAAGAGTAAATCAAATATGGAAGCAAAACATTTACTTGGAAGAACTGTATCTCAATATGTTAAGAATCATTGTATTACAAAGAAAACAAATATTGAAATTAAAATAATTATAAAATCTTCCAGCTACGATGAAATAGCAAGTATTTTTATAAAAAATTTGCAGACATAAAGTCACATACTGTTGTGGAATTCAACCCTAAGACAGGTCTGATGAAACCCTCTACTTTGCACAAGACTTTTCATTTCCGCATAACTACCTCATCCCATATCCTCCTAAATATTCTTAGCGGATTCCATACTTGGCATCCCTCATCTGTTCTTACCCCACACACTATCCTCTGGTGATAATTTTACAAGACCCTCTAGTCTCAAACTGTGGACTATTAATGTATCCCTTCCCTTGGCCAACGTCCTGCATATTGTTCGCTCTTCCCCTATTCTGTTTAGAACTTGCTCGTTAGTGATTCTATCCACCCATCTGATTTTTATCATTGTCCTATAACACCACACTTCAAAAGCTTCTATTCCTTTCCTTTTTGAAAATCCTATCGTGCACGTTTCGCACCCATTTAAAGCCACTCTCTATACGAAAATATTTAGCAACGATTTCCTAATATTCACAGTTATATTACCCGTAACAAAATTCCTCACTTTCGCGAAAACCTTCCTTCCCTGTGCTATCCTACTCTTTATGTCTACTATACTTCTACCACACCTAGTCATTAAGCTGCACAAGAAACAGAAATACTTACTTCCGTCAAAATATCCCTTTCTAATCTAAAACCCTTTCTTATTTCACTGTTTCCCATACTACTCTCCATCATCTTGGTTTTCCATACATAAATCCTCATATTGAACTCTTTCTCCAGGACCAAGTTCATGTCATTTATTATGGTTTCCAAGTCTTCGTCGGACTCCCCTAATACTACAATATCAACGGAAAAGCGTAGGGTTTTTATTTCTTCTCCTTGCACTAGGATTTATTTTCATATTTCGTCTTTGCAGATGTCTTAGATGTTATTACCAAAGACTTTATCTAAATCTGCAAAAAAAGCGAACTAGTCTGAAAAATGCTTTCAATGATACGATAACGATAATGATATGTCAGTCAATTGTGATCGGACTCATTTCGGCAATCTTTGCTGTTAGTATTGTCATGTTGTAGTGACCAAAACCTACTAAAATTAGTTTATTCTGCATACTTTCACACTTTAAATATATATGGCATAGTATTATGGGGTAATACATCAGAGAAATACAAAGTTTTTCACCTACAGGAAAAATTGTCAGAATATTATGTCAGGTACCACAAAAACTTCAAGCAAGGCGCTCTTCAACAAAATGGGAATACTTACTCTTAGTTACCATTATATTCAATCACTGATGTTATTCGTAATTATTAACAGTCACCTATTCACAACAAACTCAGATGTGCATAGTTTTGATACCAGAAATAAAAATAATTTAAATAAGGAAGGGAAGTCTCTAACTATAATAAAAAAGAAAGTTCATTATAATTCTATTAGCATATTTAATAAAATTCAAGTCTCCATTAGACAGTTAAAAGTAAATACAAACAAGTTCTAACATAAACTAACTAACATTTTAAAACAATCTTCTCCGACCTTAAAATTTACATCAAATAAAAAGACGGCCAAAAAGTCAGTATTAAATATATCACTGTTTATCAAAATGGTGAGGAAACGTCGCTTTTATGAACTAATAGTGATATATTTAGTGCTGACTTTATGGCCGTCTTTTTATTTATTGTAAACTAATATTCTACTTTGCCACTCCTTCTACTCAGTTGAATAATTCATGGAGTTGAGTGTATCTTAGTATAGACCTTACCATAGATATAGTACATTGTTGAAACACTTAGTATAAAATGTTCGCAATATAATGTATCGGATAAAAATTATATACTTTGCTTTTCCAATAGTAATTAAGAAATCATAACAATTTATGTACAATCTCTGACTGTTTCCACAACCCTGAAGTTCTACTTCTCTATGCGATCAAAGGAATATGATTTATTATTAATACTGATTCTGATTATAATAATTTGGTACTTTGATAATCATATTTTATTTATTAATTAATCAACAATAAGAAAATTGTAAGTATAAATTTCTGGGATTTTCACATGTTTTATAGGACTCTGCGGATTCTGAACCTGTACGAGTAGCAATTTCTTTCCCATTTTAGCGCGGGAATTCAGTATGGTTCCACATGGATTAATGACAATTGAAATATAATGAATGTTACGAACCATTATTTCAATTCTTCCGCGTTTGATTCGACTCTAATTCACCGGAATGTATGGAGAAACCAAATAAAATTTCAGTATCGTATGAAAGATACTCAGGGATATTCTATATTTTTTATATCGGGTCATAATTGCCATGTTTACGGGGCACAAAGTGTACATTCCCGAGAGATTCCCCAGACCCACGGTTGATTTGGCGCGGATCGCGAGGGGTAATCAGCGGGTTGCAGCTGTTGCTAAGCCACTTCGTGCATTACGAGCCAGCATTTGTCAGGGCAATTACCACGGCGCGCTTTACGTTAATGGGTAACTATAACAGCATTCGGTTGGCGGCGGAGACTATTCACGCCTCATCAGCGTCCGTCCTCATAAACTACGCCACGTAAATCTCGTGTCGCCGTGTCACCCCGGATATGTTCAATATCCACCCGTAACTCCGGCCTGCCTGCCTGCTACTCGGCTCTGTGTAAATCACACGGGAGCTGGTTCCTTTATGAACTCGCCAAAGCAGCTTCTTCTACTCAGCGGGACTCTTCTTTTTATTAGAACCGTACGACGCTCTCAGCTTTCTCAGAAGCACGCATCTGCGGAAGTGGCATGAGTAACATTTATGAGGGATTATAACGTATGAAAGTCATATTAGGTATGAGTACCGTACTGAAGTCATAGGGCCAATAAATTGAAAAAAATTAATATGTCAGGGACATATTTGTCATATAAAACCCCCTTAAGGAATATTTTCCTTGATAAATATGCTACTTACTTATTTATTAATTTATTTTTGGTTAACAGGTAACATGAGGGTGATCCTGAAACAGGAAACTCCCCTTAACAGCATAGGAAGAGAATTTAAAAAAAAGGGGGATGATGTGGAAGGTATTCAAGGTAGCCAATAGGTGACTAGGGCCCCCGGGAAATTGTTCAAGAATCCGATGCTACCCGCTGTTTCACCTAAAGAGATGATGAAGGGAGACCCTAGAAAACCTGCATAAGGTAGGTCAGGCATTGGGTACTTTTCTCACGCCCTTCCGAATGACGGGAGAGGAGCTTGCTGTGGGGTCGCAGCATTCCTTTCTCCGTGTCTCCACAAGTTTTAGGAGGCGGTTGGCCGAATGATCGAATGGGATCAGCGAACAACTCTTACCATATGTCCAAAGGTCTTCGACCTCAGTGCATACACCTCCTAAAATAGGTGAAGGTGCCTCGGCTAGTGAGAACTTGAAAAAACAACAGAGAGAGTACGACACAAGGAATTCCTGACGTAGGTAGTCCACTCTGGGGAGAATTTTTTTTGGCTACATGAGTGTATTCTTGAAACAGGCATCTACCCCTTTAATAGAATAGGAAGGGAATTGAAAAGGGGGGATGTGGAAAGTAGAGCAAGGTAGCCAAGGGTTGACTAGGGGCCCCGGGCTATAGTTTAAGTATCCTACCCAGTGTTTCACCTAAAAAGACGCAAGGAAACCCCTAGATAACCTGCATCAGTTATTTAATAATGGATTTATATTGGTTTATTTCGTCATTAGATAACAAAAATATTAACTGGAGAATGAACTGCGAACACGACTAGATTTATTGATATGGAATAGTATACAACCTAAAAGTAAAGCGTATACATCATAAGATGGTAAAAAAGTACAAAAATAATTTACTGCCAATAAGCATGCCTCAAGTTCCTGATTGGAAGTTGTAGTCCAAATGTCTCTCATTCCGAAAAACACGCATGCAAAAGATCACATAAAATGACAGCTTCGTCATAACATACCTGAGCAGTTTTACGGATATCTATGGTTTACTGCATTATTATCACGGCTTACTTATCTACTCTTCCACAAAAGATAATTGTTCATATATATTGCTAAATATTTCACACAATTAAAATTACGTCACCACCTACAACGTATAATGGTCCGTATACAAAAATTATTTAGGGAACGTGAAAAGACGCTTTTCCTACCATTTATTTCCATTTTATTTTCAATTTATTTATGTTGAGGTATTCTTACAATGTAAGTATATCTTTCTAATTTTAAATGCGTTAGAAGATGATTCATGTGTCCATAAAACGCCTGACTGCAGATTTTAGATTGTGTGATATTTTTAAAAATTTTAGAAAAATTCAATTACAAAACCACAAGGAACTAGAGTAGTTTTATTACCACTTATTAAATTTTCCGATTTAGAATTTAAACATTTTTCTGTTCTTTATTATTATATAATAATCGTTTTATTTAAATGAACAAATACCAAAAAGCATTCCATAAATGACTATTGTGAAGTCAGTAATGTTTCATAAACTGACCTCATTATTCTTTTTTTTTTGGGGGGGGGGGGTTAACAGGCTACGTGAGGGTGAACCTGAAACAGGCAACTCCCCTTTAATAGCATTGGATGGGAATTGAATAGGCGGGATGCTGAAGGTAGCCAACGGTTAACTAGGGCCCCTGGGCTATGGTTTAAGGATCCTACCCGGTATTTCACCTAAAGAGATGCAGGGAAAACCCTAGAAAACCTGCATTAGGTAGATCGGGCATTGGGTACTATTCTCACGCCCCTTCGATTGACGGGAGACGAGTTTACTGTGGAGTCGCAGCATTCCCTTCTCCATGTCTCCACCAGTTTCAGGAGGCAGTTGGCTGACTGATCCAATGGTATCAGCGGACAACTCTTGCCATATGCCCAAGGTACATATACCTCTAAAAATAGGTTGTGTCTCGGCATGTGAGAACTTTGATAAGGACGAGGCATTCCCGACATAATCAGGTGAGCCCCGCAGTTCCGCCATTGTGATGTTCCGCTGACCTCATTATTCATATTCAAACTCCCTAAATATATTTATCATTTGATTTTGATAGCAGAAAACATTGCTCATTAAAAGAAGCATTCGCTTTCATCGGGTCCAGTATTAGTTGCTCCATAATCACACAAACTAATGATGAATTTATTGGCCTACAATTTGTTCTTAGACCAAATCTGTAAATTATTACTGAAATCACAGTTTTTGAATTAGCCGAAGCGCCAAATTACTGACTGATATAATATATTTAGTAAGTACGAAATTATTTTCCCATAAAGATTCAATATATCATCAGAAGAAAATGCGTTAACTACTTTTAAGTTTCTTAATATATATCTTTATAAGAATTTTGTACTTTGGTCAGTTTCATATATCGTAAAATAATTATTACTAAACACGGTAACGAAAGAAAAAAAATTGAATGTGAGCATTTCCCTATCCATTGTTCCCTACATCAAGCGTTTATTAAAATCGTCATTGTGATTGATTTCGTAGCGCTGCCGAACGAAATAGTTACAAATTGCCTAATTGTTTTATCACTCTCAATAAGCATATCACGTGAAAAGAATTACATTCTGTCTAACTAGATGCATGTGAGAATTTTTTTAAATTCGCAGTGTATTATATAAAGGTTTAAGAAAATTACAATGAGAACTGTTGGTAAGAAAAGAAATCCAATCTTTTTAACAATCACATTTTGATAATGAACCGTGAGATATTCATTGGGGTAAAAATTGGCGAGATGACTGGAATCCAACTCTTCGCACTGAGTAGTTATAGTGTAAGGCGGGCTGCATTACAGAAGTAGCGCTCGATTTTTCTTAGGAGGATCTAAATTTGTGGTTATATTGAGTTCAACAACCGTTAAATATATCTGAAGTAATATTAGGAGGTTTATTTTCATTTAAAATATAGAACGCTATTTGCGTGATTAAATATTGAAACTGATTCAAACCATTATAAAGCCCTGGAAGCGTTAATATAATTGATAAATACGACATATAATGTGTGTTTTGTCAAATTAATGCTTTATCTGTTTTATCCACCACCGAGGACGCTCAAAGAGCGGTATTAAGATTGAGAAACTCTCCATTACGAGGGCTATTGTGCGAGAAGCTCTCAACGATTGCTTTCCTGGCCATTGTCGAGTCTACTAATAGTCCTCGTGGAAACACTATACTATATGAGTAATACGGCCATTGGGATCATTAAGACTTAATTAAATCAGGATCTTAACGACTTAATTTGATCAGTAACGTATGTCTGTTAAAGTTTGATGAGTTACCTGGGATGGAAATCACGTATGTTATTATTAATATGTTTTTAAATATTTGTTAAGACACAATTTTATTAATATCTCAAATTTTTATTTATAAAATATGTGACCAACAGCTCACGTAAAATAGAATTAACGATAAGCGAATAATTTTAAAACTGTATAAATAAATGATTGGTTAATATTTTATTTACATATTTAAGTGAGTATAAAAAATTATTGATTATAATATAAACGTTTTTATCAGTAGTGTGAACCAAAGTATATTTTTCAAGTTATCATTTGGGAGCATTTAGTGAGGTAAATATATATAACCTCAAATTGCCTTTGAAGTGAAAATTTCATCTTTTTTATTTTAAACAAAAGAAACCATTTAATATCAAAAATATAATTCTATTACACACTATATTTAAAACTCTATAAATAAATAATAAATGTCAGATACGAATATTGTATTTGATTGGACGTAACAAGCGTTCAGTAAGAACTTACTAGTCAAATACTTCGGAATGACTACTTAAAATATATGATTTCATTAGCCTAATTTATTTAATTCCCCAAATACTTAGGGCTTTAGAAGAATCTATCTTTCATAATTCTGAGATAAAATCCCCTTAAAGGACTAATTATGTTTTTACAATCTCTTCAAAGGTTTTAATAAATTTGTTTTTTTTAAAAAAAGAAAAAAGCTTACTAACCTTTTCAGAGAAATAAAATTATCAACTACATAGAAATGACATCCATTCTATTATACAATCTGCATACATAACTATCTAATAACTATATTACAATCATTGCCCAGCATTGTTTCATGGTCTAAAAGTGGATGAAGAACTAATGTGCTGTGAGCAGTCATAATAGCTTGTAGAGGTGAAAGAGAACTCACCGAGAACGAATGGTGTCCCCAGAATAGCTGGAACAGTGAAACCCACACCGAACCGAAACAGAGTCCACGTGATGTAGTTGTTGGCGAAAGCCGTGGCAATACCAAAAAAGCACTCTATTAAGAGGTAGATGAAGAAGGCAGGGCGGCGTCCTATACTGAAATTAACATATACAATCAGAAATTGAAATATGATGAAAGCATGTGAAACCATTTATTATTATTCACTAAATAAAACTAATCTATTAACAGAAACTATCACAGCCGTAATTACAGATTTTAATGTATGCAAACCTAATTGCAGTACTATTTGTGTGTGAGTCATTAAATATTATTACAAAGTCATGTACTAACATGTATTTAGATTTGAGTTATTCCTCCCTGTTAATTTTCTCTGGTAAACACACAGACGCACAGTACAATATTCCGCTTACCACAGACGAGGTTTATTCTATAAAGTGAATTCTAAATGTGTTTTTCAGAGTTGATATTACTATAAAGATATAAAACCCTATTCATACGATAAGCAAGTTTTTTTTCTAGCCGCAGGTGTATGTTGTGGTCCGCAAAAGTTATTGCTATCGTTCGTTTATTATCTGGACCTCTAATTAAGGCCAACTCACTTTATTGAGTTGGAAATCGGGACTGTCGTGGTCACGTTTATTACACAGTAATTGTACAACTTTCACAGGTATAAGAGAGAGTATGATTCCTCATACTAAATTTACGAATAATTTGGTCTGAATTGGTTTACGTGACTTACCGGTTACCTAGCTATTTTTCTCAATTTATTTTAACTTTTACTAATAATTGTTACTCCTAGACATCAGTGAAGACTAAAAATTGCCATTAATATTATACGAAAACTAATCATTTTAATCGGTTTTCCAAAACGCGCCTATTAACTTTATTAGTCCTTTTATAACAAAAAATCAGCTGATTTCAGTACACGAAGTATTATTAAGACTATTTATTTCGTTTCGCGTAGGTAACATCAAAATTATTTCAGGTATTCACCTACGTAGTTTTCAAGTAAGGTAAGTTAATTTAATAAAATCCAATTTCATTAAGTTAAACGTCGTAACCAAAATTTACAAATAAACAAAGCAGCCAATCAGTCAGCCATTTTAACACTATTTTTAAAGTTATTAATATTACTTTATTTTGGAAGAAACATCGTAGAGAATTTATAAAAACAGTGTTATAAAAGCGGACAAATTGAATATTTGTAATTGTTTGATTGTCAGATAATTTATTTTGTAGAATTTTAAAAGAACAAAATAAGATAATGAATAAATGCCAATATACATCATAAAATGAATTAAGAAGCATCAGAAAGAAACGTGGCAATTGATAATTTGTACCTATTGTTTCAAACTGATCTTCTTTACTCGCTCTGGAAAATTATTTCTTGGATTCTGGGAGGTAAGGGACACTGTGCGTGCTAGAAAACATAATTTTCTTTTGGTAACAGGCAACATAAGGGTGATACTGAAACGAGAAAACCTACCATTAATAGCATAAGGAGGGAATTGAAAAGGGGGGACGTGGAAGGAAGATTAAAGTAACCCGGGGGAGTTGACTAGGGTCCCCGAGCTATAGTTTAAGTATCCTACCCGATGTTTCACATAAAAGAGCTACAAGGAAATCCTGCATCAGGTAGATCGGGCCATTAGGAGTCAGTCGGCCGACTGATCCAATAGAATCAGCGGTCAACTTCTTCTGTATGCCCAAGGTCTTCGACCTCAAGACATATACCTCCAAAAATAGATTAAGGTGTCTCGGCAAGCGAGAACCTTGAAAAAATCAGAGAGAGTACTAAGCATTCCCAACGTGGTCAGAAGAGCCCCGCAGTCAATATGGGGAGAAATACCTGCGAGAGAAAACTCCCACAGGAACTGGAAAAAATCGCGAGTATAACGGAATATATTATATAGAATTTGTTGCTGTGACATTGAGAGGTATAAATGTAAAATAAATTTAATGATAAATAAAAATAAAGCAAATGTACTAAAGAATACAATACAAATTTATTTAGGCATTCCGATTGAAAAAGTAAATTTAGGATGGTTATGAAAGTTAGGCAGCAGAAAACACAAAAGACAGTATGGATTAGCGTGCGAACTAAACTAATTAATACATCATTAATACTGCAGTAATAATTGATGAACTTGAATTGTAGAGTGTTTTCAACCAAGTAATGTAGTAATAATTGATGAACATCATTTATGGAGTGATCTCAACGAAGTAAAAGCACTTTTTGTAGCATTATTATAATTTTATAGTGGAATTTATGAATGTTTTTAAATATTTATATAATTGTATTTCCCTTGTCTCATTCAAAAGGATGAAATAAAAAATAATTCAAACCTGAGTAGAAAAGCTTAACAGAACCGGATAAGAATGTAACTATATTTCTAAAAAAATATATATACTGCAAGGAGAAGAAATAAAAACCTTACGCTTTGCCGACGATATTGTAGTATTGGGGCAGTCAGAAGAAGACTTTGAAACCTTAATAAATGGCATGATCGTAGTCTTGGAGAAAGAGTTCAATATGAGGATTAATAGAGGCAAAACCAAGGTACTGGAGTGTAGAATGGGAAACAGTGGAATAAGAAAGGGACCTTTTGACGGAAGCTAAGGACTTCTGATACTTGGGAAGCGTAATAACTAGGGATGGTAGAAGTATAGTAGACATAAAGAGTAGGATAGCACAGGCAAGGAAGACTTTCACGAAAAAGAGGAATTTACTTACGGGTAATATGTGGGAATAATTAGGAAATCGTTGCTGGAGCGTGGCGTTATATGGGTGCGAACGTGGACGATAGGAGTTGGGGGGAAGGAAAATAATAGAAGCCTTTGAAATGTGGTGCTATAGGCGAATCCTGAAAATCAGATGGGTGGATAGATTCACAACAAAGGAAGTTCTAATCAGAATTAAGGAAAAGCGAACAATATAGAGGACGTTGACTAAGAGAAGAAATAGATTATTCGCCACGCTTTAAGACATCAGTGTCTTGTCAAATTAGCATTAAAGGGAAGTGCGTGGGGTAAGAGCAGAAAAGGGATGCCAAGGATGGAATACGCTAAGCAGATGAGAGGGATGTGGTTTGTGCTAGTTATAAGGAATTGTAAGGCTTGCATAATATAGGTTAGCATCGTGGGCTGCATCAGACTGAATACTACAACATACTTCTAAAAATAATCTTTGTGAGTTAAGTTGCTTGCTATTAAACTATGTGTGATATTTTCTCAGTACTGTATGTCGTGTGTAATCAGGACAAAAAATTTGATATTTTCTTTTCTCGGATTTGGATGGTAAATGAATATATATTTTTCGGATTCCAGATTCTTAAGCTCTCTTTATGTAATGAATCATTCTCAAAAGTGGTGGTGATAAAAATTTCTTTATCTTATATCCTTATATTGATTCATGTGCTAAATTTTCGATTCTTATCAACTCTTTCACTTAAATCTATTTATATATTGTTCTACTTATCCTGTATTAATAACAGATAATGGAACACCTGGTTATAATCTCATACTCAATGTTATTTAGTTTCAAATTATAATAAAAATAAATTTGTATAATTTATGTATTTTGAAATTTATTAATTTGCGATTAATGTCTATTAGTTACTAATTCACGTTTAGTTAATTTTCGCCCGACATCTTCAGCAAAACTGCGGCGCATGTTGCACAGAAAATTAGGCAAAACCGATAATACGTTTACAAAACAAATTCGGATTCCCGTTTGTGCGTGATCTGCGTCATTGTAGAACAAAGTGACAGGTGAAATCCGCTAACAGGAGAGGCGACAAACGCACCAGAATTTTATAGATTGAGTTTATTTCATGAAATGTTTCAGCCAATCGGATGAAAATGTGATATCTGCACGTTTTGGATTAACCGTTAACACACTAATTTAATTCCAGCTGTCACGAGGATAATTCATGCCTCGTATAACCTATCAATTGAAACGACATGTACTGTTAATAGAAAGAAGAGGCTGAATTATTACGTTCCAACAATCCTATAAACATTATGAGACATCGTTTACAGAATGAAAACAAAATTAAATTTACTGAAAGGTCCGCCATTACAAATCTGTACATTATAAATAAACCATGCTCTGAAAATCTCTAAAATACTGTTATTTAAATACTTAAAGGTAAAAAAGTCCTACCATAAAATGATGTATCATATGGAAATATCTCTCGGTATTATATAATACTAAATTGTATAGATCACACACTCGATCCCTTTTGCATATCAAGACGTATTGTGAAATTATTGAAGAATTTTAGCTGGGCAAATATTTCATCCTATTTATAATATATTAAAATCATTTTAACAAATATAATTATATGTGAGTTAGCATGGTATCTATTTCTCACCTATCTTGTAGGTATCCAAAAATATAGTTTCCAATCAGGCCTCCAATACCGAGCACCACCAAAGCTAAGGTTGAGTGGAAGTCCTTGTCACACACCATGTCCCACTGCAAATGAGATGTTAAATTAATAAATGTTTTGTTATTACTTCCTGTATAATTGAATCATTATGAATGCAACTTAAAAATAATATCACACTAAACACATAAAACAGAACAGAGTCCAATAATACAATAATACTTTTCACTGTTTCCCTGCATTATTCTTAGCGGAAAAAAATCGAATGGTCATGTGTTACAGCTTATGTGCTATTTTATGATGATTTTTATATTTTATCTGTCAAATAACAATAAAATCGGGTATATTAAGAGTATAATTTACCTAAGAAACAAATAGATCAAGTTAAATAACTTTGGAAAACTCTTACATTTTAGCATTTAACAATATATATTTTATTTTCAAAATACAACTAATTATATCAACTGAAGTTATAACGATACACAAAATTAAATAATATCTCCTTCTCCCAAATATCAACCTAGATAAGTATCAAAATTAAACAAGTAGAATAAAATGTTGAAATATGTGCGAAAATAAATAATACTGACAACTTATTTCGCTAAATAGCTACGTACCTACTATCTAAAACGTTTTTAGCCACGTTAAATTAAGTATCTAAATGATTCTCAAATTTTCCTAATTGTATCTCAGTTTCTGATTTATTTCGGCAAGTATTTAAAGCCTCGAAAAATAAATTTAAAAAGATAGGTTAAACTGGCTTTTAATGTTATATATATTATAATATATAATGATGATAATGACAATTAGTGCATAACTTATAAGTATCAAAATTTAAATTATAAACAAATTTGTTCAGTACAAATTTTATAATTATTTTGTTTTGTACCAAACCGCTCAATGTTTAAACGGTAAGCGGTGTTTATGTATTCTACGAAAATAAAGGAAATATATATATATATATTATTATCTTTGAGAGTTTGATTTTACTTTTGTGATTTAGCCACTCCTATTTTTTAAAATAATTTGTAAAACTATGTAATTACTGATGTAAAACTGGATATAAGATTATCCTAATAAAATGTAATAAATTTATGTAAAAGTGTTTGTCTCATTCCACATCCATTGTTCCACTGAAGGATCCACGGAATGACTCATATGTTATTTTATGATAATTATAACTACATTATTATTTAAGATTTCGGTGATTTCCATTGGTCAACCACTTGTTTTTCATTCACATAGTATGTGGTTTGCGTTTGCATCCACATCTATGGGAAGGACAATTATCCCCATTGTAATTGTTTATTATCCTTTGTTTATATATGTATATAACGTACTAATCTTAAGTAGAGGGCTAGGCTGCTTACCAACCCAACTGAAAGCAATAATGAACGTGATTGGTTAGTTTACGCATCCAATTGAGATGATGCATATAGCCAGACGAGAGACGGGAGTCCTGTACCAGAACTGTCATTGGACTACAATATTTTGGATAGAAAGACTGACAGGGCAGTCCTTGTAGACCTAAAAAATAAGACAAGCCTGAGTTTGTATATCGAAGGTTAATCAAGAGCAACTGCACGTGCGCACGCAGCGATCTTAAAAAATATATATCCGCTGTGACAATAAGCAGGAAGGGACAGATTGTGAAAAGGTTCCGTGTCAAATCGCCGGAGGAAATAAATAGAATAGGTGCCGCTAGCCACCATTTTCGTGCCTGTAGATTCCGGCATACTTTCGCAGCCCAGACGGCTGATCTGTGCTTCCGCGTAAGGGCTTGACTAAAAAGGTCACATAGAAAAATAAAAAAGGGTAAATCCCACTTTGCTAAGAAGGACCCAACTTTCAACCCCTGCCAGACAGATGGGATGGAGCGAAATTAATAAAAATACGGAAGGAGAGATTTTGCCACATACAAAGTTTCGCTATATTTGGAGATTTATCATGACATAATTTTTCGGACATACATCAATTTTGTTGATTATTGAGTCTTCAGGATTGCTGATGATTCGGCAGTTACCAGGAGGATTCTCTTCATCTACAAATGGCTGGTATGGACGTACGAGACAAGTAGCTGTTTTCGGCAACCGCAGCTGAGGAGAATTGCGAGATACACCGACATACAAGCCAACCATTTTCAACAGTGCGGTGATGTACAAATTCACTTTTTCAACCCCGGTTATTTTGAGTGTTAAAAATTCGATGCAAAGTATTTTTTATCCCCACTAGATTCCTAGATAAAATTATTGCTCTGCGCTGAGTTTACCAAGTAGCCAGCCCAATATTGATAATGATTTAAAATTATTTTTATTTTATATATATATAATCAAAAATTGTTAAATTTCAATTGAATTAAATAGTTTTTCTCCTTTTTTGAAATTTCAATTCCTTTTTTATAATTAATTAATAATCAACCCCTTTCCCACCACAGGCATTTTGTATATTGATTATCTTCTGTTCCTGCCTCATACTTAGAAGATTGATATGTGCAATATATTTGTGACACATTTTAAGTTACCATTTTTATAGGATGCACATGTATTGCGCATATTCTCATTTTTGTGATTAATTCCTTTAATTATCTGTTAATTTCTTACCAGCCACCATTTCGTAAAATATAAATTAAAGCTCATTGCATCCTGCATTTTTCTCCTTTTAATATTTATTGTATATACTTGGATCCAAATTACGTTTTCGTTGGTTTCTTTTATTTAACAGTACGTCGTAAATTTCGTTCTTAGTGCCTTGTGCTTGTGATCTTCTACGTTTCGACTTCTTATGTACCTCTCCTTTGATGTACGCATTCATTAAGAAAAGTCGTTAATGCTCTGTAAATTGAGTCGTACTTTCACCACCATAGATGCGTCGTCCAGGTCGTTATCGTGCAAAACACATACTCATTTTATTTTTATATACTGTTCTATTTTTTATGTGTCAATTTTTCACTAAATAATATTTATAATAATATTTATTGCAAAAATGTTCTTATGGTTATTTAATAGTAGAAGACGCCCAATGATACTCGGAAAATCTTTTACATTAGCTCGCTCCAGTAATCTCTTTGTCAACACGTGATTAAACCATCAGCCAGAGCGTCACAATTTTTTAATATTTGCCTTCACATGCAGCCTACTTTATGAGAACTGAATTTCATCACAACCACCCCCATGATTCAGCATCTTAATCGAGTCAAAAAATCTACTGTAAATATATATGTATCT
The DNA here is from genome assembly GCA_034510155.1 of Eucriotettix oculatus. Taxonomy (NCBI): domain Eukaryota; kingdom Metazoa; phylum Arthropoda; class Insecta; order Orthoptera; family Tetrigidae; genus Eucriotettix; species Eucriotettix oculatus. The sequence goes on along the minus strand of CM067376.1, from coordinate 192,774,167 downwards.
TAAAAAAGTCCAAAATATTTACAATATGACACCAAGAGAGATACTATTAATCTCACTAACAGCAAATATATTTATTCGCATGCACATATTTCCCATTTATGAACGTTCTAAATTACCGTTCCCTCCATCCACGCCCCCAGGAGTGGTAGTGTTTATCCCTATAGCCCTTGCGGTTCGCAAAGAACACGGGAACAAAATTTGGACCAAATTGCTGCAGTCGTTTAGATTTGTATACAAAACACCGAAACAGAAAAATTATTGAACCATCACTTTTGTTGTGATTACAAAAATATTACATATCTACGACACATAAAACTGAGTGCGTGTGGCCCTGGATTTTAAATAATCAATACTCAGTGCAAATTAAAAAACATTTTACATGTTTATAAATTTCTTAAAAAGTGAGTAAAATAACATTTTATTCAAGTAATGAAACTTTTTAATTGTATTTCACGTATGTCACATATGCGACTTCTGGATACAAAAAAAATCCTTATCAAGCTTTGACTTTTAATATTGTGCGCCAACTCTTCATCACCCATTTTTCTTCTTCTTCTTTCCGCTATGATACAGCTCTTCTAGGTATTCAATCTATCTTTCTGCCTTTTCTTCTTTAACTATAATTGGCTTCCCATCGGCCATCCTGATCTTCTTGCTATTTTTTCTTTCTCCGAATGTTTCTTTAATTTTTCTATAAGCTGCGTCTATTTTCCCTTCCACTATGAGATATACAACCGCTTTACATTTCTCTTGGTGCCTAACCTCTTTGGGTGCTCTGCACTTCCTATTTATCTCATTATTCAGGTGTTTGTATTGCTCTTTACCATTTTCATCACTTTTATTTTTATATTTACGCCTTTCATTGTGCTATCAATAGTTCATATAGGTGTCAGCCATCGCCACGCCCTAGTCTAAAGTTGCGTTCTACTTCATTGCTTCTATAATCATAATTTCACAAAACTTTTATTAATTAATTCTCATTAATATTTTTATTTATTTGGTGTTAATCAAGTGTTTTAGTAGACAGTTCACTAAACGTCTCCTGCTTATTCACAAGGTATTTGGAATATTTTATAGTTAAATGTATTGTAATAAATTAAAATGTATCGAATCTTCAAAATAATGCAAACATATGAATTACAAGCAATGGTATTGTTGTCGAAGAAATAACTTCTGTAAACACTAATCTTAATCCTCATTCATCGAATTGTTCTCACTACGTCTCGTATATATTATATTTTCCTACATAAATATTTTTAACTTCCATTTAAAATATTTAGTATTTCTTCTGCGGTCAGGACTCACAGCTCATTTAGTACAGACTTAAGCTCACATATTTAAATTATGATTGGAATCAAACTAAAAGACTCTTTTGGTATGATTACACCCACGCTTAACGAGAAAGTTAAGTAATTTACGTATTATTAAGAATATTATTAGTATATTAATGTAATGATGAAAATTCTGTCTGCCAATATATTTATATTAATGTTGAAGTCGTCAAACATCTTCTATAAACTTTTATCATTGATTAAAGTTCTAAAATTATATGATTACCTTACTACACTCGACATTTCTGTTGCTAAAGTATTTTAACTTTACATCAACTTTAAGCTCAAATTCTTTATAAGTTTGATTGGATTGCTTTCTGTTATTCTGTAGATTTTTTAAAAAAGTAATACAAATACTGTCAATCGGGTAAATGAGTTTCCACGAATTCGCAAAGTTTCGGACTACGCTTCTGTTCCAGACGGATGTCGGTTTAACTGTTGACAATGTTGTCTCGAGTTCTCGCTCAGGAATCGATTACAGGTGCACACCGAGGGACCAATTACGACTCCAGTTGAATGTAGGTCTCCGTTTGATGTCGCGACTTGTAATCCCTCTTCTCTCTTTGCGCAGACCAACCAGCGGATTCTGAGCCGCAAAACCCCGCGGGCTACTTCAGGCGCGATTAAACTTCCGAATAATATAAATAATTCACTGGTCAATTCAGAAGTGAGTCAGTAGTTTGGAAACCAAACATAATTTTTCCAGAAAGTAAACAAATCAAATAAAACGTCCTAACAAATTGAAGAACTGATAAAATGGGGAAAAAAAGTTGGGGTAAGAAATACTGTTAAAGTTTTCTTGAAGCCCTACACATAGTACTGAAATATTCAGTAATGATTTTCACAAGCTGGTTCTTTTACTGCAGTTTTCAATATTAAAACATTTGCACCATAGTGCGTGTTCTAACTCTTAACTTTTGCTTACGGTTAAATTATACTGTATATAAGAATAATTAACGTCTATGATCAGTTCCAAAAGATGTTTCGTGATTGGAGACTGTTTATATGTTGAAAATTTAAATTTGCGTTATATTTCTTAATAACTTTCTCCTTCTTCTTTGGTTCTGAGCCCATTCTAAGACATGGTCTACCTGGTCGACTGAGGACAGTCATCTTACATGACACATTCCGAATTTTGAGTGATACGTTGTCAGCACATCGATTTTTCAAGCAGACTTTATCCCAGTCTCCGTGACCATGACGACAGAAACATCAAAACCCATGCTAGGATTCGAACCCGGAACCTTCGGTTTGCGTCGCTAGACACTACGCCACAAGAGGTGGGCCAGAAATAATTTAGTCTGACCAATACAACAATATGATGGTTTGTTAAATAATCTTTGTTAGTTACATGTTTTGGTTATTCATTGTTTGGTACTATTTTTATTCATATTATTTCAAATTGTCTTAAATATTAACAAGAACCGTAAAGGTAGAGACACACTGCCGTCACGTTACGTGAGTTGCCAGAAATAAAATCCTAGAGTGACTGTAGTTAGAGTCGCACATTGCTGACACGTCTCGTCGTCACGGCCATAAATCTCATGTCGGTTGTTGTACTCTGACGTCACTGTACGTCAAATAACGTAGCCATCTCCTACATCTATATTAGAGACAACATTAAATATCTTGCAACTTGCAATTTAGCTAATATATTTCAATTATTTCCAATTTCCTCCCAGGCTGTTTGGCAAATGTGTTGATCACGATACTATAATGTTTAAATATAAAAAAATATTCATGTCTTCTGATATTTTCAATCAATAACTCCTCCATTTGATCAAAAACTAGTAATTTCAACCCTTGAGTAGTCGCGTTTAGGGTCCGCAGAGTATTTTTAAACCGTACCGAACGAAATCTGTGTACTGTAACAAAAAGTCTTTGGGTGGGGTTAAATTTATTTAATTATATATAATTATGATGTGATACTGAGGGAGAGTATATATAAAAAAAATATAAGTTAAAGTTTAATTCTCTGTTTTAATCTTAATAAAAATGAAAATTATTCTTAAACTTATATTTCTTTTTTTATATATTCATAATATTATAATTACATATAATTAAATCAATTTAACCCCACCCAAAGACTTTTTAATCCAAATGGCGCGCCAACGTAGGCATGAATCTGTGAACGAGAAGCAAATGGCATATTTTATAGGTCCTGGCATATTAAAATTTCTAATTTCTCTTTTGTCTGTATGTTTTTTAAATATCTTTAAAATGTTCGTAGGTAGTTTAACTTTTATGTGGTTGTATTATTTGTTTTGTGCATTGCGCGTGTGTTTTTTTATGATTGGTTCTGCTGGTAATACTCTAAGAAATTCGCGAATTTTAATTTTTTGCGTTGTTTAAACTTTAAATTGTTAATTTAAATTACGTAGTTAGAAAATTTCTAAATAATGGATGGTTCCGAGTTTATGGAAAATAAAGAGAAAGCGACGGGAATGTGATTGATATGTTGAAAGAATTAATGAAACAAATTGCACAGAATAGTGTTGAAGATGCAAAAATTAGGAAAGAGCAAATTACACAGAATAGGGTTGAAGATACGACAATCAGGGCGCATGATAAAGCAGAGTTAGCTGAGAAGAGGGCGCAGGTTAAAGCAGAGTTATTAGAAAGGTTTGATGCTGCAGATATGGTCAGAGCCCAGGATAAAACGAAATGTCTGAAAAATTGGATACGTATGAAAGGTCGATAGAAATGAAATGAGTTCGAGAGGAGATTAGATGCGAAGATTAACGAATGGCAGAAATCGTTGCATATAGAGATGAAGGGACATAGAGAAAAATTACTAGATTGGGAGAGCAGAGAAGAAGTTGTCGGGAGAGCGGAGAGAGCTTGTCAACAGATGCGGTCGGAGAAACGGAGAGACCTAAGGAAGATGCAACTCGGAAGGAGAGTAAGGGAGACAGCAGACAGAGACCATCTAGTAGCAGCAACCAATCACCCAGCATATAGAAACATATGCATTTTTATCGGTATCGTACCCATACTTTGATTTTTGAGTTCACATTTGCCAGGCCTATTGCTATTAGGAGACAAACTAAGCTTTCTCGTTGACCCCACTGTTGAACCCTGAGATTAAAGTGTAATGCTAAATGAATTATCCTTTTTTATATTATCTAAATCTGTAAATAATTTTCATGTTTATTAAGATTAAAACAGAGAATTAAACTTAAACTTATATTTATTTTTTATATATTATCCTCTTCACTATCATATCATAATTATATATAATTAAATCAATTTAACCCCACCCAAAGAAAAGTTTATTGCAGTACCTATCAGCCGTTCAATATCCCTCCTTTCCAGGAAAAGTAAACCTAATACCGTTACGGAAATACCAAATATTGCTTCCGTTTGGATCAACCCCACAGTCTAAAACTAGAGAGCCACTGTAAACAAATAATATAAAATATTTTATAGGTTCCGTTTGATTTATAAGAATAATCCCATATTGTACTATTGAAGATGGCTTTATATTACAATAATACATATACACACGCTTGCGTGTTTTTCTAAATTCGTTACTTATGAAAGAGATTCAGGTTCGTATACTTATGTACGTGCGATTAAATAATAATAAAAGGACCTAACTAAGAAAGTCCGGTAAATACATTTTTAATTTAATCGAATAATTAATTATGAAAATAAAATTAATTTGAAAATTTTGAAATAAATAGTGATTATATGGCATTTTGTCCTTTTCTAGTTTAATTTAGGTGTATTTTCGGAAATAATCCACGATTTTGTGTAACTAGATAGTATAATAAAAAGGAAATTAAATTCTGAACAACTTTTCTTCTAAGACAAATTAGTGTACTAGCGATCATTTTATAGATATCGGCAGTTATAACTTGTACAATGCAGACACGTGGCCCGACGTGAGGTCAGAAATGTGTGCCAGCTGAGATCACAGGAACGTGGCTGCATCGTGACACCAGTGTAGCTGTTGCCCATAAGACAGCACACTTTGGGACTACGTGACGTGACGGCAGCTTAAGGGTAGGTCAAATGTACACTAATTTATGATTTTTATGTTTATTAAATAAATTATTGTATTGTTTATTAATGGTAAAACACAACTACATGCAGAATTTTACGGTACGGAATCAAAGGCAAGCGGCGTTGGGAAAGTTGGAGGTTGCAGAGAGAGGTAATAAAACTCCAACACGATCGCGTGACTTGGGTTTTCCCAAGTCTTTGGATTTGGTGGCATCGGGTGGTTAACGAAGATGATGTTTTTCCCCTAAAACGTCGGTAGAGTGGGGCAACTGGCTCGTCCCAGACAGGACAGATAAGTTCTAGTAAACAGGATCAGGCCCCGCCACCGACGGAAACGAAATAAGCAAGTAAGGACAAAGTTTTTAAAAACCCAAGAAAAGTTGATTTTTTGACATTATGATTAAGATAGGACTTTAGGGAGGATTATGACCGGGACTTTAAGAGTGTATATAAGACTCAAAATTAATATTAGAATACTTAGAGTGGATAGTCAAAAATTGGAGATTGTCCTGGCCACGGACATTTGAACAACGGGAGGAAGGTGTGCTCGAGTCTGGGGCACCAAAGTAATAGCAACGAGGAAGAGCGGGAGGACCGACCCGCAGCAGGAAGTTCCAGGTTATGTGAAAATGAAAAGGTAACTCTGTGTATAACCTTTCCCAGATTCCCTTGTACTAATAATTCCAAGTGGGATTTGTGTTTGTGTCCTGCTGTATGAGAAGGCCCGTTTAAACGATCCTTAGTGTATATCTAGTTAGTATGAAATTTAATTTGTGTAAATATATTTTTTGTTAAAGCTTAAAACTCCGGCCATGCAAATTAAGATTCATCAAATTAGTGTACATTTTCATAAAAAATGTTAAATTATTTACTATTCACATTGTTATAACTATTCATGATTTTAAAATAGTTTATCCCCCTATATCCATTTCAGTATGTTATACGGGTCGTTAATTCTTATGTTATCTGTTCCAATAAATAAAATTGAAGTGTATGTCCGTATGTTTGTCTCGAATAGGATCCGAAATGGCTAAACAGATAACAATAAAAATTTTAGGGTTTAGAAAAAGGCAATTTAATTTAAATATTCGTGCATATTTCATTTAGATAATGATATTAATATTATATATTATTCTACGTGAAGGTTTCTTTCATCGTGCGTTAAAATCTCCAAAGTGAATGTGGGTTGCCTACACACTTGATGTGTTTATGTTCCATGGATTGAAACAGGAATTTTATCTTATATTTTGAAGTACGTTTCATTTCGATATCTTAAGGAGTTCAGACGACAATTATATAAATCCGTGGAAATACCGCACAAAAGGTGGCGTGAAAACCATCTGCGACTTAAGTCATATTCGGCGGTCATATTGCATTCATCCCATTGGCAGCATGAGTGAGAGAGAGGGAGGGAGGGTGTGCATTCTAACTCGACTTATTTTTGTAAACCTGTGAAAGCGCGATCCGTTCAAAACCAACTGCGAGTTATAAGGTTTGCCGTGAAGCAATCATAAATAAAAGATATCGTACTTTCGTTTTTAGCTAGTTCCGCACGAACGAAATCACGGGCATAGCTAGTACTAATTAGAATCAAGTCATTTTGGATAAGTTTAAATACCAAAACGACGTAGTTGTCCTAAATAGTTGGACCAGTGTAAATAAAATTATGTTAAATACAAATGAAAATCAATACAACTGCCGTAACTAAGGTTGGAGACTAATAATACATATTGAATACCCAAGGAGTCTGTTAGGAACTTAGTAAGAACAAAGTAATGTAACTAAAACTTAAAAATTCTGCATTTCATCCAAAATCAGTGGACCTCATCATCGTGAATTATAACTAAAATTTAAAGAAATTCTTTTTGCCCAAATCATTTTTCTATAAAATTCAGTTGTAATTATTTGCAAGCTGACTCCTTGGCGATTACATATTATTAAATAAATAGTCCTACAGGAATATTTAAAGAAAAGCAGTAAATATCCAGGAGCTGTTGTAAGCTAAAATGTTTGCGGAAAGTGTAAACAACTTAATCTCTATAATAGTAAAAACTCATGGATTTAAGATTCCAAAGGAGCGACAAAATCTTTCTACACACGGAGAAACAATCAAATTTTAAACTCCACCTGGAACACAAAAATGGACGTATCTAAATTCTAAATTTTAATACAGTCCATAAATGATTTTAACATATAATCGACTGCTCTTCGAAGACAACTTTCGGGAGTAGGATATTAATAGTTGTGAATAATTTGACTTTTAAATTTTTATCTAGTTCTGGTATCATAAATAATTTTTTTGTTATTACTTTTCGGAGTATTTTAATTGGTATAATTTAAATAAAAGAAGGAAATCCCTTGCGAGGATTCCATCCATGAACACGAGCCAATGTTGCCAATAACATTTTTTTCAAAATATCTGTTTGTTTAATGTTGAAATAGAATGTTTTATAGTAGGAATACCTTAAGTGAAAATGATGTAATTATGTCTGCAACTTAAACTAAGATTTTGGTTTTTGGAGTGTTAATTTTTTTTAAAGATTAGTTTACTTGTGAATTATATTAGTTACCATTGGATTATAAATGGAATAAAAAGCAGATTTCTGTCTCAAATAAGACTTTAAAACGCGTGCAATTACGCGTACGAAGAATAAATCTAGAGCGTTGAAACGCGTTGCTTATCACTGCCAACTATCATAATAATTCACTCGTACGGTTTCTCTGAGTTAATTAACTTCAAATGACAGCATGCAAACTTTGTATCATGTATGTTTTCTTAAAAATTGTATAGATAATGGAATTAAACTTTTATTTTACTTGTCGATGTATGTTTTCTTTGTGCATTTTGTTTAGTTGGAATTCCCTTCACGAAGAAAGTCGCGTCTGAAGTTTATTTAAGTTCCTGTCAATTTTTGAATCAACGAATAAAACTTAAATTATCATTATTATATGTAAGCATGTCATGATATGTTACATCTATAGGTTGGATCTTAAAACATTGCGGAATTCCTAAAACCAATTCTGAGCCCATTTCATCACAAAATACGGAAGTGGGAAATGATGTAACTTTCCTCTCACCAAGACATAAATTAAATTTTCTTTATACATTTTATTTGTATGTGACAACTCTGGTGTAGTCTTCAGGCATAGGAAGGGTATGACATGAGTATCGGGAGCCCGATATACGAAAGTACTTGAGTTAGGTTCATATTTGGGTGGCAGTCGGTTAAGTCCCTTAATTTATAGACTCCCTTGCTTACCTTCTTCTGTCACATAAAATCTTTTATCGTATTGATTAAAGTCTGTTTTCCAATTCCTTTTTCTATCCCTTTCAACAATGTTTTAGGGATGTTGTCTGAATGGAGATATTCCTCTACTTATTAAAAATATTCCAACTGGCTCGTTACACAAATTTGAAATTAAATCACTTCGTTTCTTAAAACAAAAAATGCAAGATGTAGGTGTCGTATTAGTGAATCAGATACCATTTTTTCTGTTGAACTGATTGCTTGAACAAAATTTTACGTATTTTTATTTGATATCAATGTAAACATAAAACGGATTTGTGTGTCAAATAAATGTGAAAACGTGAAATATTTATTGTTAGTTATCTTTTTAACGCCTCACTGTACTGCGTTTTATAATTAGCGTCATTAACTATTGCTAATAAATATTTTCAATCCATTTAAAGGACATTACTCATTTCGTTAAAATAAAATTCTATTTTTACACCTCAAAGACTATTTTAATGGATAATTCATTTCTTCAGTTGAACCTTTTCTATATGGATTAGCATTAATAAACACCAAACAGAAATTTCGTTTCGGCTGATTGAGTTCCAAACTTTATTGAATATTAAGCTTGGTTGTTTTATCGATGATCGCATTACCTCCATGCCATTTACTGCAATGCAGATTATTATGCTCCACTATGCATTATTTTGCCTAAAACATTTTTCTTCTAAATGTTTACCAGTAAAAATGTACATTTATTAATCTTCGAGTATATTACAATGTAATCATTGATGTGGATGTAGGTGAATTTTCCCCTGAAACTTGTAGTGCAAAATCTTTAATTTCATCGTAAGAGTTAATAATGAAAACTTACAATTAACATTTCAAGAAAGTAAATTATCTATCTTTCTTTCAGTTTGGCAGACAAGAGAAAACTACGCTTGGAATTTATTGATTTTAAATAGTATAATACAGATGTATCAGATCACTTTAAATTGTATTCCTGCAGTAATTCAACATTTAATACATTTTATATTTAATTCGTATGAGACAAGTATGTGTGAATGTTGTTGTGTGGCTTCAACTAGGATATTTCCCAAAAGTAATTATCAAGAACTGCCATTTTGAGGTGTTACATGTTAATTAGGTATTTCAATATCACCGTAATGATAAATCATGCAAGATTTATGGCGTAGGTTTGAAAATGAATAATAAGCAGAATTAAGCAATTCAGTGTTTAATATAAGAATGACATGCACAACCAGATTATTGTACCCTAATAGATTAAAAAATACTCCAGGTAATTTAAAGAGAGCCAAGATTATTCGCAGGACCCTAAGATAGTGTCACATGTGCAATGAGTGTCTTACATAGCCAGCATGTGTCCCTGATTTTTTAGGTAACAAGTGTACAATGTTTGGTGAAAATTGCTCTAATTTAACACGTAACTTTCTTGCATTGCCTTACTTTCCAGTCCCAATGGCTGATCTACTGCTTAACCGACATGGTGTGTGTTAGAATTAGAATCAGTCATCTACAGCCCCGACTCCTTTAGCTTTACTTTTATGTAACACTCTGCACCGCTACTCCAAAGGGTCCCTCGCCCCCTCTTATTCCATACGGACTCAAAATCACACACAAAGAATAGCGGGAGAAGCGCTATCAGTCTCATTGACCACGAAAAACTGTTGTTTGACTCAAATAACGACCGTTTTGGATAGTTTCGTTTTTCTACCCCTTTAATAGCATAGGAAGGGAATTGAAAAAGGGGGGATGCGGAAGGTAGAGCAAGGTAGCCAAGGGTTGACTAGGGCCCCCGGGCTATGGTTTAAGGATCCTACCCGGTGTTTCACCTAAAGAGATGCAGGGAAAACCCTAGAAAACCTGCATCAGGTAGGTCGGGCATTGGGTACTATTCTCACGCCCTTCCGAATGACGGGAGACGATTTTGCTGTGGGGAAGCAGCATTCCCTTCTCCGTGTCTCCACCAATTTCAGGAGGCAATTGGCCGACTGATCCAATGGGATCAGCGAACAACTCTTGCCATATGCCCAAGGTCTTTGACCCCGGTACATATACCTCCTAAAATAGGTGAAGGTGTCTCGGCATATGAGAACTTTGATAAAAAATACCCAGAGAGAGTGCGAGGCATCCCCGACATAATCAGGTAAGCCCCGCAGTCACTCTGGGTTGAAGCGTCTACGAGAAACTGTCGCAGCGCCTTCCTCCCTCTTTTCCCGTCCACCCTCGACTTAAGTGGTTGCTCTTACTATTCACTGCTGCAAGTAATATGTGTACAAAATTGGGTCGTTGCTCCAAGCGTTCAACAATGTACGCGGATATTTTTTTACACCACCTTCTCTACACCCCAACTTCATGGGACTCTATTACACCTTAAAAGGCATTTTGAAGGTATGAAATAAATTCAGAAATTATCAGTCTCATTGAATTGATATTAATCTCGGTTAATTTCACATTACGCTTCTACATCCCAAAACTGTTAGTCCATCGAGCATGTAGAATGTATATTTTGTATCTGTAGTCGTCACAATAATTTTCATATTCTTATTTAGTTGTTACTGTTACAGGGGTTGGACAAAGTAATATGAACACCGTGCAATGCACTATGGTGCGGCTTGTTGCAAGTTGGCACCGCTGTGTACGTATAAATTCTGGAACGCTGCTACAGTGTTGAGTTGATGTGCCACGTTTTGAGGTTACCTTTCAGTATATTATATGCTTTGTTCAGCGACGGTTAACACTAGTGATCGACGAAATGAGTTATATATTAGATTTCGAAAGAGGACAAATCGTTGTTGTGCGGTTAGCGGGAGCATCTGTGACGAAAACGGTTAACTGTTTAGCGTTTAACGAGCGACAGTATCCACAGTAATGATAGCATTCACGAAACATGTTAAACGAAGAGGAAGTGTGAACGAAAGCCGAAGTTAGCTGACAGAGACAGATGAACATGAAAAGGATTGTGATCAGACAACATAAAACTTCCGCGGCAAAAGTGACTGCAGACCTCATTACTCACTGAGCTATACTGTTTTGACAAAAGCAGTGTGACGGTAACTACTCAAAGCTAACATTCATGGAAGGGTTTAAATTTCGAAACCCTTCATAACAAAGGCCATCCCTAAGCTGCGAAAGAAGTGGTGCCACGATCATAAAACCTGGACATAGGATGACTGGAAGAATGTGGTATTGTCTGATGAATCATAGTTTACGTTGTTTCCAACAAACGGTCGGGTTTATGTATGAAGAACACCAAAAGAAGCCTACGATCCGGCTTGCCTGCTTTCTACAGTCAAGCACGGGGGAGGTTCCAATATGATTTGGGCAGCTACATCGTGGTATTCAGCTGACCCGATCATTACCGTTACTGGCCAGATTCCTGCGAATGAATGTATCGACATCCTCAGCAATTTAGTGCTTACTATGACTAGCACATAGCTGCCAGACATTGCAATAATCCAATATAATGCGTCCATACACACAGCCAAAAGGTTCAGGCGTGGTTTTTAGAGCATCAGAATGTCATAAAACATCTTCCCTGACCAGCGCAATCGCCAGACCTAAACATCATTGAACTGCTATGGGGAGTTTTAGAGCAGAGAGTGAGGAGCAGATTTCCACCTCCAATATCGTTGCGGCAATTGGCGGATGTTTTGCTACAAGAGTGGAAGGACATGCGGTTGGAAACTATTCAGACACTCTACGTGACGAATTTCAGTAGTTCTCAAAGCAAATAGTGGTACAACTCCTTATTAATCAATAAATATTGTGTAAATGCACGTGTTCATATTACTTTGTCCAACCCCTGTACATTTAATAGATATTTTTTTGTCAATTGTGAAAGTATAACAATTTCAAAAATTTTATTTATATCTAATAAATTGATTAAATACACCTTACTTGAAATATATTAGAAGTTTAGTTAAAATCAATCGCACATTCTGAATATTCATATGAAGACACTAATAGAAATAGGATTCTTGGGAAAATTGGACGTAACTAATCTCAAAAAATAAAATTTATTGCAAGCTGCCCAGGACATAGTACTCGAATTATAAATATTTTGTATAATTTTTAAGTGCTTAGAATCCAGTGTTACTTAAATCAAACGTTCATTAAGTTTACCAGCTATTTCGCGATATAAAGACTAAATACATGGAACAAAAATCTTATTTTTAAATTAATTCAAAAATTGGTACGTGTGTGCGTGTTCCACTTACGAATTATGACAAAATTTTGTACACGTAATCTTTTCAATCCGAAAGTCTACACTGTTGGGATAAGACACGGGTACCACCCTATGGTGAGGGGGTGGAGGGGGCAGAAATTTATTAATATGGGAATATTGTTGTTGTAACGAATTCTTATACTGGTCTGATGCAACGCACCATGCTAACCGATTCTGCGCAAGCCTGTTCACTTCCTAATAACTAACACATCTCACATCCTCCCTAATATGCTTAGCTTATTCCATCATTGGCTTCCCTCTTCCGTAATAACTTATACAGCTCCCTCTAATACCAATTTTAAAAGACCTTCATGTCCCAAACCGTGACATATTTATCTATCGCTTCTGGAAAATCTACCGATTCTTCTGTCTAATAAATATTTTTGGGGGTCAATTACTTTGACAGTATTTCCCTCCTACAATATTTGTCTATAATCTCAACCCCTTTGGGCTAAAAGAAATCAAAGTGGAGGGGGTGGAAAGGTGTCACTTGAAAACAGCAAGAAAATTATTGAGCTAGGTATCGAAACGGATGTAATTCTAGTCACTGAGTTTGATTCTGATATTTAAAGGACCGGTTAGCTTGCGATTTAGGCCCTAAGAGAGGTATGAAAGGGTGTAAACTAAATGAAATCAAACGATACAGGAAGTCACTGCAAATTAGCCTGTAATTGAGTCCAACAGTTTCCGGAGTGAGGGGGAAGGGAGAGGGTGAAGGTGGAAGTATTTGACGGCAGTAACACGAAATCAACTAAAATTCCTGATTATTCCACTGTTAGTTGCCAGGCAATTATAAATAAAAACCTGGGCACGCCGGAAACCCAGCAAGTCCTAAATATTCTCAGGAATTAATATTCTCGTAATATGAATAAACTTTATTAATAATCTATTTTCACGCATATGTAAATTACTTTAATTATTATATTGTAGTTAATATTTATCTGTCGTTACTGTAATAATTAGAAATTCTACATAACATTTCGCCAGATATTTCCCATTTATTTAAATTAATTTGCTTGGAATGGAAAATGTGATTATTCCCATTAACGAATAATCAGGTAATATTTAATAAAAATTACAGCTGTTAATATTTATACGTACATGTTTGTACGTTTGTTATTTATTTTAAAAGAGGTCTGGGTGTTAGTCTAATGAATACCACAAAGTTTCTCATCTCTTTCATTTAACGCAATCCTTGGCATTTTCAGACCAAAAAGGGAACTCTATTTTTCACTTCGTTTGAATTACCAAGTCTTCATATTTCATTTTTTGTTGCGCTCTTTGATATCAAATTACAAATCAAATTCCCAAAAGCAATATATGACGAGTATGGTTGGCTTTCAAATATTTCTTAAACCCATCTCCGTTTTTAGATAGTCATTGTGAATACGATGTGAAAGCAAGCATTAACGTATTACACAATAGCCCTCTCTTTTGTAGGTTCGGCATTGTGCTTCATTTCCGTTTTCTTGAGGATTTCAAGATTCCCTATTCACTGAATTGTCGAATTAACTGAGGAAATTTCAAACGTGCATCTATCTCTCCTTTATTCGCACTGTTCAATCTTTCCGAACCTTAACATCGAAAATCTTGTATAATTAGTGATCAAGCTATGCTAAATATTTGATGCACACATTCCTGGGGACTAAATTTTTTACATATTTAGTATTTTTTCTCATTTTATTTTCAGTGCCATCAACTGCTAATGTCATTAAACGAGTTTTCTTTTTACGATTCGTGTGAACTCATTTTTTATTTGCAAAGGTTTCACTGTATGGGCACCTATAGAGATAACATCCATGCCATTGACAGGATCGGAACATGGTACTTCTACCATACGATGCAGAGGCGTCGGAGCTTTAGTATTATTTTGAATACTAATCGATTTCTCCATCTAGTGCTCTCTTTCTGTATCCCAGAATTGCTATCGGATATTCCTATTCCATTTTGATCACATTGATGGCCGTCAATTTTCAAATTTATCATCTAATATGTTTCGTAATCAGAAAAGAATCAGTTTGATTAGGAATTATGTGATTTACAATAATTTTAGGAAATCGTAAAACAGATAACTATAAAAGTCGTTGATTATATATACGGAACAAAATAAACTCTTAAAAACTCCAAGGGAGAAAACAACTAAAGCAAGTAACGTTTTCTACGTTAATCCTTAAAAATGAACTACAACTCCCCCGTCATTCACTCAATTCGTCGAATTTTGTCGCACTGCGCAGTTTGACGAAGTTTATACTTGGAAACAGAATCTCACAAAATTTTCCCCAGCAAAACATAACATAAATTGTTACGTACTTTGCTTGTATGTCGTTTTCTCCACTTTCCTTTGTAATTATGCACACTATTTGCCTCTGCAGTAAAATATCTCAAAATCTTCTCACATTTAAATTTTTTTAGCAGGAGGTTTTGTAATGAATAGTAAATATAAAATTTCATGCACCGTTAGTAGAAATAGAGCTCTTTGTGTTATTAGAAATCATACGTCTCCAGGGAAAGATAAAAACTTTCTATGGAGTTACTTAAAATGTAAAAATAAGACTTAAATAATAACGTTTCGATCACGTTGATAGAAATTGTCTAACTGGATATTTAAAGATAATTTTTAGAAATTACCGCAACCGTAAAATTGGTAGTGAGCTGATTCATTGGGTAATTTGGTAATTGCACTACATTTTTGTGGCTTCTGTTACTCATAAAAAACTGATCCATATATTTTTTGTGTTCAAGAGTTTGTAAATACGCAATCAAAGTGATTGATGTATAGAAAAACAATAATACTAAGTTGTTTTGTTTCTCGTGATTTCTTAAAAGAATATTCATTTAATTTCAACGTTTCTGATAAATAAAGTAAGAAATTATTCAGTAAATATATGGTTTTAAAGTGTTTACTTTCAATAAATTTAACGTCATTTTACTCGTTCCGTGAAACACGTAACTGTAAGATGACAATGACCTGAAATGTATTTCTAGCGTGCGGTAAAACTTCCAACAGGGCTATAGTCTTTGGTGAAAGAAAATTTGCAACTTGAACAACGCTTTATTATTTGTGACTTGATGCTATCATCTGTTTATTACTTTAAGGCATATTTTTAAATTATCTCGTAAAATAGTTGTCTTATAATATTAATGAAAACAGTCCCACAAATTACGCTTTATATTCTAATTGTTATAGAAAGCTATACTTACTGCTATTATTAATTATGGAGTGATTGAATTATATATAACATTTCTGGAGGAATATATTATTAAAGTTTGGCTTTAGAATTCACGTTAATGTTTACATTGAATGATTTTTACGATTTTTGTGATACACTAACTCCTCAAAATTACATTCCCATGAGTACAGATTACATTACGTTCTTCACTTTTAGAGGATTTTAAACCGTGATTTTCTTTGGTTTTATTTTAAAAATGTGTTTATTCATATTCGTTAAATGATAATCTTGCAAAGAAACATCTTCTTCCAAATTATTGTTCTTTGTTTGTATCTCACAATACCATCTGTTGTCGTTCGTATTAATCTGCAGATGATTCTCGCAGTAAAAGTGTTTAAAAGAATTGTAATATAAAAAATTACAAACAGACAGAGCAGTAATATGTCACCATTTGTACACTATTTTTTAAAGCTCTCTAAAGCATTTCGTTCAGATTTTTTATTTGTCCGGTGAATCGTTTTTCCGGGTCCTTTGTTTTTTAGTGGCCTGGTGTGAATAAAAAAAATTGAAAAAACGTTGTGAGTCACTTAATTTACTAGTTAATTAAGCTTGCATTGTCTTGTTTATACAAGCCAGAAGATAATTCCCATAACGACAAAAATGTAAGATTTATGATTTGCATTGTAATTCTCAAAGTACGTTTTCTGCCATTTTTATCTACCAACTTTAAACCGAATAAACCACACAAAATACAGACACAGATATATTATATATATATATATATATATATATAATGACAAATGCGTCATGGAACCTATTGATATTCACATTTACATTCTGGTATAAAGTTATTCGGGAGTAATGAACACTACACTCAAACAGACTGAGCTATTATGAATAACGTGGAGTAGTGTTTTACCCCGTGACAAAGAGATGATTTGTGAAGTCACAAGGTGACTGAAAGACAGTTCATGACTCCACACGGATGGAGAAGGAGGTCAGAAAGGAGAGAAAAGAGAGAAGGAAGTAGAAGGAAGTATTAGAGAAAGACGACTATCGGGCAGAGAAGTAGGATATTTAGAGAGAATCGTTAAATTAATTGTCTGAAAAAAGATGGAAATCCGCTGAGAAAAGAGAAGACGTTTTCAGCAAATTATTGAAAGCAAAACACAAGCCCGTAAAAACTATTTAACTGTCTTATCCAAACTTCTCGGCTGAGACATAAACATCCTCGTCGAGACGAACAGCTATTTCTTGCCAACAACTGACAGTTGGTAGTTGGACTTCAGGACATGCTGAATGGGACCAGCACCTGGCCCCGTGTGTGTCGTTAGGCTTTACAGGGCGTAAGCGCTTTTATGGCGTACATAACCCCGAAGGACCTTCGCCTAAGGTGCTCTTGCACCTCTTGAAGACCGGTAGAGCCGAGTTAGCCAGGGACGTTACTGACCGACACTCTTCCCGAACCGACTGGCGAGGTGCGGAATTAGTTGCTTGATTCAAGTTGTACACGGCTCCCACACCCGAGTTTTGGACCTGTAGGAAATGCATTTAACCACAACGGCGAAAGGGCCATCGGGGAGGGCTGGAGGCTTCGATTGCCGGGCCCGGTCTTAGGTTACATATACCTCTATAGGATTGTGAGCGACAGAGTCCAACTCAATTATGAGCAGGGCTGCCACTCAATAGAGCGACAGCTGGGCTAAAACTCACCCCTGTCTACCAGTATTTATCGCTGAAGACTCAGGTCAATCTCGTGCCGCTCTTTGACGCCAATCAAGGTTAGCCTCTTTCTCCCAGAAGGGCCCCAGTGCATAACCCCGCTGAGGACGAGTATCACTCTACGACTGACCGGGGTCAACCTAATTGACACTTCGAGCCACAAAGTCGCCTCTCACTCAGAGGAGTCGTGTCTGACCCACCGGGCGGAAAAGCCCTCGCCGCTTCCAACCCCTCTAGAACGAGAGGCCGTGCCTGACTCCACGAAGGGCGAGCACGTTCCTGTGACTGGCATTCGAAGCTTCCGTCTCCCTCCGGATTGCAGCACCTGCTTTCCGAGGCCAGACGCACCCCCTTCGGGAGTGGAAGCTAGCAGCTATTCCCTATGGATAATCTTGTCAAAAACTGACAGTGTAAATTCAAAATAACTTCTTTCTGAAATCACAATGAAGGACAAAAAGATTTAATACGATCTGTACCTGCTGTATGCCGAACGAGCAGTACCGACTTCTCAGAAGTCACCTGGTAGCTACTCAACTGTCCGAGACGTCGATCTAGAACCAAACAGGTTTGTTTTCCGGCTCGGCATAACATGCGAGATCTCTGATATGTTTCCCCACAGATATGACCCTGATAGTTAATCTGATTCTCAAGCAAATAAATACCTTGAGTTTAGCCGCCATTATTTATTTTCAATATTTATATCACCATAATTTTTCTATACCTACTGTATATATTTTTGTAGTAGAGGACCAAGTGTTTAAATAGTAATTACATTCTATTAATTCTTTATTAAATTGAAATTTTGCTATGGGGATTTTAATTTTTTAATATACTTTTCATGGATGTCAGTGTTTTTATGCATCTTTCGTTACATGTCTAGGTTGACTCAACATTTAATGCATTTTATCGGATGTTTACAGCTTTCTCTACAAACTGAGACGGATATGGTGTATAAGGTAAAAAGTCAGACAGATTTCAATATTACCATTTTGTAATCCTGAAACTTGAGAAGTTTCACATACAAAATTGAAGAACATTAAGTAACTAAGTCGACGAGACAATCTGTGATGAAGGGATTGTATAGAGAGTGGCTGACCTCCGTGACTACCGTAGTAGCGTACTGGGTGTAGTCGAAGTGCCAGCCGTGCAGACAGCCCGTAATCTCCGCCGAGTCGTTGAAGTCGTAGGAGTCGAGAGCTTCCTCCCCCGGCAGCGCCGAGAGCGCCGAGTAGTTCCGGCTGTACACGCGGCACTGCGAGTACTGCAGAGACCCGTCCCGGAACTCCAGGGGAACACTGAAACATGTTAAATATGAATTAGTCTCCGAAAACAACAAGTCTCACTTCAAAATATATTCTCTTACAGTTTGTTTCCCTTGCTCCTTTCGACGATTTAACATAATCATACCATATGAAAATAAAACACTACTATTTCTAAACAGTTAAACTTATTAAAATCGTTTCGGCTGTAGCAAATAATTTTACAAGTATACATTACTCCTTACTTTATAAATTGCATTTTTCTGCCAATCAAATAAAACGAACGAAACCTCAAATTCAACTTCATCCTGTGGATTTTGTCCATAACTGCTTTAGGCAAGAAAAGCACACGACTATCAGGAGTCGGGAACCAAATGACTGGTTAAATTGTAATAAATTATAATTTAAACGTGGAAAGGGAAATTTGAAATTTGCGAAATATTTTAACAATATTCCAGATCTGACGAACGGAACAGAAATTTATAATAATTACGATAAAAATAGTAAGTTCAGTTACACCAATCACATAAGTACTCTAGCACAAAAGCGAGACAATTGTAATGCACAAAACGTAACGAATATACTGAGAGAAAATCAAATGTGTTTTAATTAAACGCAATTGTGTCAAATTTCTATAATGTTATCACTATCATTACTGGATTCACATTGATTTACTGTAAATTAATACGATCTCATTAGTTTCGTTGACTATTATAAATTGAATTTTATTAGCTTTCAAACAGTACGTGATTTGAGAGCGAGGGCTCGAATTTGTATATTATTATGAAAGAATTTAATAATTGGTTAACAAGTTTAATGATTCGTGTTGAAGCTATAAGCGCGATACTAAATCTGTATTCTAGTAAATACCATCTTAAATACTACTTAATTGAACAATTTCCATGGCTTAAGCCCGCTAATATATATTCTCAAAAATATAAAGCAATAAATAGAGCGAAACAAATATTCTTCATAACGAAATTGACTGACATAAAAGTTATGATTTTTTGCAATAAATTTATTTATGGCGTCTTTTATAATATCTCAAAAGTATTTTTGTCTAGTGCATAGCATCACTGACAGCACCACAGGTCCCGGGTTCGATTTCTGGCCTGGATGTTTGTGTGTGTGTTTGAGTTCCCGTACTGAGTGAAGCCAATATAAGGGAATAATTTCCCTTATTCCAAAAAGTCGCTAAAATCCTAGTTGTTAATGCCGCTCCAAACAGAACTTTTTAAGAAACATAATTTACTTAAATAATCATAATATTTTTATTGAATAAAATAAAATGCTTCATGCGATGCTCTGTTACGATTCAGTAGTTGCATGAAGATATCGATGAAAACTTAAACAGGGAAGTTTGTTTATCAGGTTTGAAAATGACGAGCCTGGTCCACAGGGATCGACCTCAGCCCCTTTACTGTGTCTACATTATAAATCTTTAATTGTTCATGAAAATATTTTAATTCTTTACTATACGAAGAAGTACCTCCGGATTAATATAAAAGTTAGCAATATTCTATTATATGTTTCAAATTATAATTTCACCTTTACTTCCCTCATCATTTAATATTTCTTACCTTTGTAACACTTTTTCTAACTTGTTATTTTAATGAACAACGAAAATAGTCTCACTGCAATTATTTTCTTGCTCATTTTTTTAAGAACTTTCAATTTATGTACTTTACATTTTTCTACAATTAATGTATGTTACTAAAATATCTCTTGTCATGTTTATGTATCTGCCATATTTATAGAGGTTATTTTTCTCCATTTTGACAAGTCATTCTTCCTCAGGAAAGGACTGAACGAACTAGTTAATTAAAATCTCGTATATCCAATACCCGTCGGGACAATCTGATTTGGCTTTTTTCTGTGGTTTTACCAATTAATTATGGCATATTTTCAGATCAAATAATCGTTTCACCTTTTTGGAATAAATTCCTGGTTGAGGACAGACGGCACACTTTATACATGAACCTGTTGTTGTTGCGGTCTGACCCAACCCTCCAAGCTAACCTACCTCGTGCAAGCCTTTCCATTTCCTCATAACTAGCAAAACCCACATCCTCCCTAATCTTATTAGCGTATTCCATCCTTTTCCTCCCTCTTCTGTTCTTACCCCACACACTTCCATCTAATGTTAACTTTACAAAGACCCTCGTGTCCTATTAATCTATCCCTTCTCTTGGTCAACGTCCTCCATATTGTTCCCTTTTCACCTATTCTGTTTAGACCTTCCTCGTTAGTGAATCTATCCACCCATCTGATTTTTCAGCATTTCAAACGATCCTATATATCAAGAAAGTGTTAAACATGCTGAAAGTCAAGCAGTGATTTCGGTAACTTTAAGGCCCCCATATAGAATGCGGAATGTAACTCACGTTTCTCGGTTTCTTGATTTTTGTTATTTACTGTTGAAAATTATATCAGAAGCACCAACTTTACGGATTAATATCAGCTCAGTTTCAGGGCAAAAAATACTTTATTCTTTTTAAACCATTAGTTTATAACTATGCACTGTATGTTGTTTACTTCAAGTCAATAACATTCAGTCAGACGTCATATTTTGGAAATAAATTGGTAACAAATAACAGGTGAAAATTTATGGTTTTGGTTGCATTTCATTCTGAGGGAAAATTGTGGTCGCTGAAAATTCAAGCAGCAACTGGACTGGTATTTTTGTGGTACACAAAATGAGAGCGGTTAACCTTTTTACATTGGTTGTTTCGGTTATCTATAAATAGAAAGAGAAACATGCTTTATCACATTATGAGTACGGGAGGTTACAATGGTGAACTAATATTGAACATATAGCATAATGAAAGAAAAATTAAGGAGGATAAGTTATACTTCTTCCATCAGATTGTTCTAAATTTTGGTTTTTGTATTTTAATTTTCCTTTATGAAAAATCGGCGTTCAATGTGTCTTTATGAGTAATCATATTCTGTAATGGCAAAAAGACTGGAATTTCAAGCAGTCATTTTCATTAAGAATCAGAATTAACTTATACTACGTAAGAGTTAAAGAGTAAAGTGACTGCTTCATTGTCATATGAACACCGTAAAAATGTACATTCATTGAAAAGTATCCATCCATTATTCTAACTCTATAGGTAACCCATAATATATTGTTATTGCAAACTATTTTCATTGTTTAATTGAATTATTGAATGAGTAGAAGTAATTTTTTGTGTAATACTCACATAATTTTTTAATGAAAATCTCTTTAAACTTTTAAAAAATAATTGTACAAGTCATCTTTCTAAATTTTTATTCTTCTGGACCTGAGGAAGTTCCAAAAAAAGAAACAGAACGTAATGTTGTTTCTCACAGTTTACTTATGATTCAACTGAAGTTATGTAAATATAATTATTTTCCCTCGTTGATTTTCATAAATGAATCAAGACTGAATATCAAGATCAAAACAATGATATGTTCGTCGGTACATGAAAGAAATGATCTATAGCAACTATGGCAAATAAAAGAGAATGGTATTTTGCCTTGCAAACACTAGAAACATCTTTAATAATTTTTATATAGGATACCCTTGTTTATTGAAAGAAAAATTTAAATATTTGAAATAAACTTAATGATTAAAATGTTACAGACTTTGGAATATAATTTAATTCAAATTCAAGGTATCTGTATTATCGACTGTTCCAATAGGATGAACGGACAGTCTCCCATCCGTTTTGGTTGCGGGCTACATGAGGGTGATCGTTACTGTCAACTCGCCTTTAATAACATAGGATGGGAATTTTAAAGGGGGTATGTGGAAGGAACAGGAAGGTAGCTAAGGGTAATCTATTTTTTATCAGTACAAATTTTTATAAAGACTGGAAGAGAAGATATCCATCCATAAGTCAGCATACAGAAGAATTAACAATTACTACGAATCGTTCACACTATGTTTTATATTACAGTTAATCTCAAGTAACTTGATGATGTCGATTGTTACTATCTAAAAGCTTTTTTGTGCTTATACTGTAAAGTATTTATAAGCATTTTTATCATATAGGTATAAAAAGCAAAATATACTTGATACTGCATCATTTATAAATACTTAACATGATAAAGAATTGATTTTTTTGTATTATATGATTAGTTAATTGCGTCCGTGATAAGTCCATGTAGCAGTTTTATCAACAAATATATAAACAAATAATAAATATTGAGATAGTTGTGATAAAGTAAGAAGCACTGTTATTTTTAAATAATAAACCCCACTTTCTACACAATTCCCGACAACAACTAGAAATATCACTATGCTATATATATTTTTTTAATTAAAGGTAATAAAATAAAGTTAAGGAAAAGAAAATTAACCTCTTAACTTCAGAATTTTGGGAATTACATTTATTATAGCCTAGTAATTTTACTCTTACGGTTTCAAAACATTGCGAACGCGAACGTCAAACCAAAATCTAACGCTACAGTTAAGAACCTGCACATTTTTTATATTCTCATTTACAGGACAACCCCTTAGCAGATTTTGAAACATAAAAGTTATGGAAGATAGTATTTACACTTATCAGATGAATGAAGTTGAAATAGTAGAGATTACAGTATTTAACGCTACTGCGGTTATCCTTTACGGTAAAAGTGTTTGAGTAATAATAATCGAGCTGACAGCATACCGGACAGAGACGGGAAGCATCGGTTCGGATAAAATAAATGAAGTGAAACTGACATAAATATACGAGAAACGTATTTCACGTGAGAATCGTAAAAGAACTACCTTGATAAACAACCGGACAATGGCTACAGACGGGTAGGGGAAGGCATGTAGTCGTAAAAAGGTAATAGGCAGGATCATCCAAAGAAGATTGGATAGTAGATGGACCAACAAAGTGACAAGTGGAGCCCAAGAGACAAGACAGGATCAAGAAAGCGAGAGAGAATGCCACTGAATGCGAGCGATGGATAAATTAGGAAGGGAGCAACGACGCACCTTTGAAACTGGAAAGGTATTACTTTAAACAAATTTAAATCACAGTTTTTTCCATTATATATCAATGATGCTTTGTAAGCCATTTCAGCTGGCGTCAGAGGTAAGCTGGAAATTTGCTTATCTAGACAGCATCACCGAGTTACGACTTGTTGCAGGGAACATATTCATCCACGAAGTTCCCTTTTCAATGTGCGCAGCTATTTTTATAGCGATGAGATCAGACGTATTGATTAAAACGGCAGCTGTTGGTACTGCTGCTGTCTTGATTTAACATGTCGCACAATATGACGTCCCCTTCTCTCAGCTCGGATACAGTCACTGCTGCAGTTACCTCGAATACTTACCCGAACTGCAGTCAGTGCGAAACTTGTTTCTGCATAATATACGAAAAATACAGCGTCTAATATATTTGTCGTGGATACCGAAACAGTTCTCGCCTCCCCCTCCCCCTCCCTTTACCTCATATTTATACATTGAAGCTCTTCTTTCACGCTTCCAATCGAAGTGGCGAGTACAGTGTATATGTATTGTAATATTATTGCATTAAAATTCATTAAATAAAATTCATTGTTCTTTTCATATTTAGCGTACCAACTGCAGAAATTGTGCGTTTAAATATTTAAATTGAATTTCAGTGACAAGTGACAAGTCAATCAGCCTATTCAACAGAAAAAAGTTAATATAAAATAGTTACACTATGTTACCTTCCTTAATTTGAACCTCAAACAGGTGTATATTTAATTTTAAATGTAAACATGTAATTTAGAAAAAATCACAATTTGATACGTATAATAAATTAATGAAAAAATTTATTGAACATTTCTTCCAAAATCAAGAGATTAGTGCAGATGCATAATTTAAGTGTCCTTAATCCTCAAACATAGGGGCCGAAATAACTTATAACTATCAGCTTTTAAGGATATTAATAACATTCAAAGTAACAATGAGATTTTTTTTGCTATTTTAGAGAATGGCACACGCACACTTACACAGGAGAAATAGTAGCGACGCTTTCGCAATATTTACATACACTGATTGGGACACAATTTTTCGTGGGTTAATTTCATTAAAGTGATTTAAACAGAGATTGGAATAATAATTTAAATATCAGTGTTCTAAAGTATAATATAAAAGTTTTATTTTACGAGTAAGGGCGCCGTGTGAAATGAAACATGTTCCGGAAGTTGATATGTGGCTTAAAGCAACAAACGTCCTGCGTAGCTTTGCAACCAATGTTGGATACGTGTGGTCTATGAGTGTGACAGACACACATTATGTCCGTGTGTTCACATGTAATCCGCTTTCAGACGTGCGTAAATTGGGGCGCCAGGCTACTGTGGGAACAGATAGCCAGCCGGGATAGTGCAAATACGGAACACGGAAGTATTCCAGTACAGCCGTACAATGGGGAAAAAAAGTCAGCTAATCTGGGCCATTTAATGCTAAAAAAAACTAAAGCCGGATTTATATTGACGCACTGCAATAGAACGCCCAATAAATCTTGAGTGTAGTTTTTACGGACTATCAGAAATGCGCAATGATGCGCCGATGAATTGTGTGCGACTGATAAAGACAAAGTACGTACCGCGGCTTTATAGTGTGGAAAATCCCAAATCACTATTAGAATATTCATTATTCAGAACAAATATATAAACTTATCGTAATCAAGCGTTAAATTTTTTTTCTAAATGTAGTATTCGTCATATAATTTTGTAAATATCACTATAAATGCCAAATTAACACAATTGGCCTTACTACACTAACGATCTCTAAGTTCATTAAATTCTCAATCATATTTATTTGTTTTACCGTGCACAGATTCTCCAAATACAAATATTCACACATTTTTGTTGACGCCGTTTATTCCCAGGATTTATATACGTAGACTAACTGTACATCAACTGTGGACAAAGACGCAAGCGCCAAACTGACATTTTTGGTAGATTTAAATTACCATCAAATTATAAGTATCAGGTTAGAAACCATTTCGTTTCAAACGAAACTGACATCATGGTAAAACAAAATAGATGCAAAACATTTTTTAAATCTAAGCATGTATAAGCTGTATAATAAAAAATGGAATTTTAAATACTGTCTACATATTAGTTTAAGACTAAGTTGACACACAGATATTTTTGTTAGGTTTGTCTGATTTTTTAAATGACTTTCAACTTATCAGAATAATTTTTCATACCATAAACTCGTTCTGTATTATAAATATGTCGGAGTAAGCCCAAATATGTCCTAACAATTTTTATAATTGTTAATAACCAAACAAAACGTAATCCTAAAAGTAAGGAGGATAAAAGTAGAAGTAATTTTTGAGTTTATAGAATCATTTTAAAGGCATGCACTATTTTAAGGCCAGTTAGAAGTAACCGAGAACTGTAAGTGCTTAAGACCCAAAGCATGACACTCTATATGATAGTGAATAAATACTTGACCAAAGTAAGTATAGCTATAAGCTTATCGTTTCCTTCTCAGCAATAGATTACAAGAGGATAACCCATTAATAACATAGGAAGGAATATAAAGGGAGTATGCGTAAGAAAGAACAAAGTAACCAATATTTAGCTGGGGTATACGGGCCGTGTTTTAAAAATCCTACCCGGGCTTCGATGCAGGGTAAACCCTAAAAGAGCCTGCATCCAGTAAGTTCGGCTCTCGGTACATGTCCAAGTAGGCTTTCTACAGGGATGCAGCATTCCCGTCTACACACTTCAACCAGAATTAGAACAGTTGACAACTCTTATCCAATGCTCCGCGCCTGAGATCCCGGAGCATACACCTCTTAAACCTATCCGGTGAAAAAATATGTGAACCTCTCGCAGGAATATTCGCCTGAGAGTCTGACCTCAAAAGAATACCCTCAACGAAAGGTTTTAGAATTTTCTTACATATAAAAGAAGTCGGCATGGATAAAAATTACGTAAACATTTACAGGACCACTATTATTTCTTTTCTTTCCAGATTGCATCAGACGCATAAAATTAGTTTTCTGCGCGACGAACTTAACAAACGGTAGTGACGAAAGAAAATTCGACATAAAGTCGATAACGTCCTCAAGTCATTAAACGACTGTGTTAATGCAGACGAAAAGGTTCTGAACATACTTGTTCAGTACCGTAATGTAACATCAAATTTGATTCGCGAGACTCACAACGGATTATGCATCATTTCTCGATGTTCTAGTTAACCGAGAATGTAGATGCTTTAGCTGGGAGAAAATTATTACACTCTTACATTAAATTATGTGCAATGGAATTACAAGCTAGAGCCTTTTTCTCACTATGCGTAAACTTCTAAATAACAGGAATATGTGATCCCAATAATATGTGTCAAATGTTAAAGTATATACACCTTTTTGACAATCAACGTTACTTAGTTCACACATTTTAAATACTCTCTAAAGTTGTAAAACATAATGTAAGGCTACAATAAATAAAAACTCAGCCAATAAGTCAACATATAGTTTTATTATTATTCAATTAGTATAAAATTATATACTGACTTATTGGCCGTCATTTTATTTATTGTAAACGTAACGTCAGATAACTATGTTTGACTAATGTAGGTCTATTTGCTACTACCGCGGAATTCCATGGACGTAATACCAGAAACTACGGACAGACAAACATTATCTTTCACTTCTTGAAAACTAATACACATCATTCAGAAATAAAGCTACTTAAGTATTTCACTTAGCATGAAAAGCATAACGAGTTACAACGTATTTATTATCAAACGCAAAACTCTGCTAATTAATGGAGCTTATTGTTACGCTTCAAATGATATTATAAATAGGCATGAATCGAATGCAAATTAGATCCCTACATAACACTGGTTAATTTATGGAATGCTTATATAAATCCCCTTTGTTTGTATGTCCAACGGATGAGTCACAAATGAATACTTTATGTCAAACGCACGAGATGTGAAGTCGTTGAGAAGATTTGCCATATTAATTCTTCCGGTGACGACAGCGTTTTGAATTTGAATATCATCTTCCTGTATTGATAACGAGCGTAGTGTTAGTTTATAAATTATAGCGCAACTTGCAAAGCAAATAATTATTTCCTTACTTTACTTTCTTACTTCTGTAAAGTTGCTTCTTTGTAATGTGCAGAAATCCTAACGCATTCTCTCTATTTTACGTACAATGCTTATATTAGACATCATTTTCTCAGTGTTAATGTCTTTTCAAATATTCATTCTAATGTTATTTATGTACAATCCTTATCATTATTGTATTTATAAGAATATTATTACATTCTTATTTGTAATAAATATCACTTTGACTCTCAGCAGAGGGCTAAGCGAACTAATAAATCAATCTGACAATACATGCGAAAAAAGTGATGGGAGTCATTAATAAACACTACGCGATAATTATTAATTGAGGATGAATTATATTGAAAGAAATTAGACCAAAAACGATCATGTGCCCTGAGATCAAGACTTATTTTTAACTCTCGGACAATAGCCCCTTGTTGCGACTGTGTGAAACGACAGATGGTAACAGATTCCAATGGCACAAAACATAATAAATGACACAACATTGCATTTAAAATTAATACGTATTGATGCAATGTTACTTGATTAAAAAATGGATATGGCAAATACTACCGAAAGGTGTTATTTATTGTTTTAAATACAGAAACTTTGACATATTAATATTTATCTAACATATTTATTTCCGTATTTTGGAAATAAAACAATACTTATTTATTTTGTAATTTATTTTACAGTCGAGATTAGTAAACGGTGAACAAATTTTAATATGTCATCCAAATTAAAGAGATATTTGATCAAATATCTTTTCTGGGCTTTCATATTCTATGACTTACCAGATAAAAATTATTCCTCGTTGTGCATAATTACGTAATTTATATCACCAGTTTCAGTAAGCATGAAAAATGTGGAAGATTACTATTAATAAAGTGCAGCACACAATGCGTAAAACTGGAGTCAGAATTTTTGAAGAACTCTTTGAGAACTCCAAAATACCTTCAACAACTTTAATCATAGTTACATTATCTGACTAGAATCAATAAATAGTACAACGGTCTATTAGTCAAAACATTTATAAAATTTATTGACATTAGTTCATTACACTACAAAACGTTTCGTATTTTCGGCCTCGACGCTCTACGCTCCTGCGACGTGCACACCAAAAGTTTCTTCTCTTTAAATTTTCTTTATTCATTAAAATTCACCAAATTTACTAAGAATACAAAACAAAAATTTACAATATGAGTTGTTTTGTATTTAGTCCTAAGACTGGTCTGTTGCAAGACTCAACGCTAACCTATTTTGGACATTCCACATACTCCTTAATCTGCTTAGTGAATTTCATCCTTTACCTCCCTCTTCTCTTCTTACACCACACACTTCCCTCGAATGCTAATTTTACGAGACCTTCATGTCTTAAAACGTGGCCTATTAATCCATCCCTTCTCTTGGTCAACGTACTCCATATTGTTCGCTCTACCCCTAGTCTGTTTACAACTTCCTCGTTAGTGATTCTATCCACCCATTGGATTTTTTGCTTTATCTTATACCACCAGATTTCAAAGGTTTTTATTCTTTTCCTTTACGAAAATGAGTTGTTTTAATTCGATGTCATCTGATTTCCTACGTTCTTTTTCATGAACTCCCTTATTTTGCTATTGTTATTTTTTCAATCTTCCTGTAATCTCCCAGTAGTCTATTTTGGTTGCTAATAATAACATGCTCTCCGTTTGGCTCTTCTACTGTCATTCCTCTCTTCCGTAAGTTATTATACTTTTCCCTATGTCTTTTTATTTGTTTTGAAAATCCCCTGATCACCTAGTATAGCATTCAACATCGATATTGCACTCGTTCCTTGCACATTTGCTCTCTTATGATTCTCTAGTTATTTTCGGTTATAAGTATTTATATTCTTTTATTTTTATAACTCGTCCGTCCTCCAAAACTATATATTTTTTTGCTCCCCTACAATCACACATTATGTTTTTATGTGATAACCTCCAACCCCCATTTACTATATTCTTCTATCAATTTTACCATCATATATTCAGGTTTTCAGGGTCTTTAACTAGGACTATCTGGTTGTCTACGTAAATTGTCGATATTTCTATATTCAACTGTTTTTATATGACTTAATCACTGTACTTCAAAAACTGCATAATGAGATTCTTATATAAATTGTTTTAAAGCGTTGCACTGATGTCTATTTCTGTAGTTCATTTTTTAGGAATGTTGAGTACGACAATTTAAAAATTTTATGTCAGAAATATAGGGATAATTCTTTATTCATAAATTGATGAAAAAGTGCGCTATATAGGTAGTAATTATATTACAGAAGCATAAAATTTACAAACACAAACACGTATGTACAAATTCTAAGCTCTAATACATGCTAAAACATTATGAACACCTGCTTAGTAACGTGTTGGTTCTTCTTAGGAAAGCAAATTAACTGCGATTCGGTGTGGCATATATTGGACAAGTCCGTAGTAGTTTCCGAAGTTATTTGGCGCCAGGTGCGGAAAAGAGGAAGGAGATTACCCACAGGTCAAGCAATTCCCTTAAATTACTAGCCGGTGGTTTGTAGGCTCTGAAATGGGATACGAGATGTATTCCGTTGGATTGAGAATAGGTGAATTCTGTGGCTAAGTCATCAACGTGAGTTCCCCATCATGTTTCTGAAGCCAATGTAGCACGATTCTGGCAGTCTTACGCGGACAATAATCCTCGATGAAGATGTGACCGTCATCGAGTAAGACAACAAACGTGAAGGGAAGGAGATCTATTATACATCTGTGCTGCTTGGAGAACGAGCAACTGCCCAACAACCACATTTTATTTATGTGGTGTGGAGTCCAAAATCTTGTGCCATACCACCCACGACAATAGCACGCGAAGAGCCGACCAGTTGCTTCGTGCCCGTAATACCAACCCCAGTTGCCGGAACATAACCTACTCTTAAGGTACACTCATTTATTTTACTATATTTTCTCATTTTTCCACGCATCGTTACTATAACAAATCCTCACTTTTCTTTGCTCAGATTATATAATTTTCTTAACGAGTCACTCGCCAAAACATTATTGAAATGTGGAAAAAACGTTTTCAAAAATGGTCTAAATATGCAGAACGCCTGCTTGAATGCATGCAGGAAAGCAAACGATTATTTTAAAATTAAATTGTTCTGTAATAGGATCCTCGAATCCTATGTTATTCTGGACGTTTTATATAACAAACAAAAAACGAAATTTAAATATTAGTGTGACCTAAACGTTTACGAAAGTACATCTTCATTCATCTCATTGTATATATTATTAAAGTTTTCGAATATGATAAACTCATACTTTTGATGGTATTTTAATGTCGTTTGTTGCAAGTGTGACACGCCTCTTTAGACGGAACATTACAAAACACGCGGAATTGGAACAAAGTGTGCAATAAAACGTCCTCGTAAATAAAACCAACAGTCCTATAAGTCTGGAAAACTACGGAGGCACTGGCTTCTATGTCAGCTTTGTCATACCACAGCCTTTAAAGAATAAAGCCACCGACTGTAAGATAGAATCAACCGTAAGCCTCACAACATATAAATTTGTTGCTTGTAACTTGTTTCAACTATGAAATCCATTATAATTTTCTCAAAAACTTAATTGAAATTGTTAAGTATATTACTGCAAACCAAAGTATTTTCCCCTTCAAACATACTCTATTTTATGTATAGCCTTATGGAAGTGCTGTTTTATGGAAAAAAGGAACGACTATTTCCTTCCATTTATGAAAACGTTATTCAAATATAAATATATAAATTTTCTAAGACAGGCAATCCATTCTCTGAAGCTATACGTTATCTGGAGAAAGAGTGAACAAAGAAAGCATCCCATGATTTATTGGTTTTAAGATAATGACTTATCGATTTTAGAATATCATAAAATGTTCAAATTTTAGTGCAGCAACGTTTTAGGACTAGATACTAACGCTACGATTGTCCTTGAAAATTTCAGAATCCAAAACATACTACAAATGCCTTTATTCTTTTATTTTAAATGTTGAATTTTTCAGGGACAATTAGTAATGGAAATTAAGAATTTATACATTGCACAAAATAGGCATTACGATAGAGACTCGATTGTCAGCACCTGCTCGATTATAACCTGCGAATTTATCGAGAAATTGAAAGAATTTGTAATCAACTATGATAATATGACGAATTTAGTTCTAACTCGGATGTATGTTAGTTACACAAATTTATTTTTAAAAGTTTATTTGAAAAGTTTCAGTTTGCAAAGTGATCAGGAATAGCAATATTTAAGAAAATTCCTGACTACCGTAAGAACTTCAGAAACGGTCCATTAATGTACAAACGTGAGCTTAAATAATTTATTCTTGGACAGTCGTACTTTGTATATATATTTAGTATCGAATCATTCTGACTTTTTTATAATTATTTAACTGTGTTAGAAAGTTCCAGTTGTAAATCATGAATTTCACAGTTAATTTAATCGAGTTATAAACTCTTTTATTATTCTTAAAGCCCGTACTTAACATTTTTAGATTTATCTGAGATCTGATTTTCGGGACGCGCTGTGGACTGATTTTTCACCTGTCGTAAGTATGAAACGATGTGATTGGATCATATTTATGACGGGAGGACGTGTGAAAGTTTCCATTTCTGTATTATCTAGAAGCATATTGGATTGAGAACCAAACCGTTGTCCATCTAAATGTAACATAGGATTATACCAACATTATGGTCTGTTTAATCACCCTTTTGTATGTTCAACGACGAAAAGATATATATCAATTGATTAAAATCCTTCTTTAATACCCCAAATTTAAGTTATGAGTAGCAGTGAAAAATTCATCACGAAATAGAGAATTTTTCTACAACATCCCCCTTTTTCAATTCCCTTCCTATGCTGTTAAAGGGGAATGGCTTAATTCAGGGTCACCCTTATGTAGTCTGTTACCAAAAGAAGCATAAATAAATAAATTCGTTAACTTTTCCTTTTATTTACATAGAAAAACAAGTCAAATGCCCTGTTATGAGCGAATGCGGAATTAAACAATTCTATAACATTTAACTGGAAAAGTTTTGGCGATTCTAGAGGAAAACTTATTTTCTTGAAAGTAGTTTTATAATGGAAGTTCACTCACCTTTAAAATTAGTGACATGTGTTATTATCATACGCTGTCAGTAAGGATTAATGGACAATAAATTATGACTTACATGTAACGAGATTTCTTCATTACATTCTTCCCTGTCCGTTTGTACGTAACCTACTACAGGTCTTCTTTTCGGCAAAATTTTTTGGAGAATTCTATCTTTCTTCATATCATTTGCCCCCATTAATCATACTAACGTCCTCATATGTAGTCTCAAGCTTTATTTTAAGTACTGGTACGTTGCTTATTAGAATATATTGCATCTTACTTATGAACCAAAAATTGCGTCAATGAAACGAAAAACCAAGCTCACTACGGCTACGTGTTTTCACGTTTAGTTTATTTAGTTCTGCGTTGATATTATTAAAATTTAATTTTCTTCACATTTTTAATTCGGAACATTTGTCATTCTGCTCCCGGAGCATTACTCATTCTAATTCTGTACAAGACAGCTTTTTTATAGCAAGGGTTTTCTTTTACCTCAGGGGAAACATTATTTCAGTATAATTTGACTTCACTGATATATAGTACTAGAATTCCGTTCCACGTAGAAGAATACAAGCCATGCACAAATCAATCGGATTGAACCCCCACCAATTTTATCCTGAACATTTTAATTCCACTGACTCAGTTAGCTCTTCCGTTTCGGCAGCCACACACAACTTAAGTATAATTATTTCTTTTCCATACGTAATGGCTGCATGAATAGCAATATATAGGATTATAAAATCACACGAATGCTCCAGATATGAAATTAGTGGGTGAAAGAGGATGTTTAACGCAGATGTTAAAATAACGTCTCTGATTCACCTGTTTGGCTTTACTTGTATGATAATGTAAATATGTTGATGTACCAAAATTTTTAGTAATGTAGACAGATATTGATAATGTTCTAAGGAGGTTGTACAAAATTTGTTCAGTGTTATACAAGTTACTTCAATATTATATATGAATCGGAGTAAAAGTATTGAAACAGTGTAAAATTATAGCCGATTACAACCATGGTAAATTTTTGTTTATAAATTTCGAAAATTTTATTAAGTTTAATTGAAAATTTTAGTACATTTTAAAACTGATGAGTTTTAACGATGAGTGGCGCATTTTAAAAACTTTTAAATATAGAGATTCTAATCAAATTATTAGAGAAAATTATTGCCAAAGATTAACATGGATATTAGAAATAAATAAGATAATCAATATAATAAAGGAAGCATTCAAGAATGCTCGCCTATATATTGGTTAGCTTAAATAACGAAATTAGAGAGGCATTTGAGACAAAGTAAGTAGCAGTAATATTATACATAGAAAAAGATTAAAATAAAACATGTAGATAAAATATTATCATTAAACAACATAAAATAGGAATAAATGGAAACATATTACAATATTTAAAGAAATCTATAGTGAATATAAAAACTATTGTGAAAGGTTATAATGTATGGTATAAAGAAAACAGTAGAATACGGTTTGATACAAGAATCGGCGCTGAGCGTAATTTTATTTTTAGTGGCAAAAATGGACTTAAAGCCCATATATATATATATATGAAAGGGCAGATATTAAGGCATAAAAAAGGAGATACAAGATATGATAAATAACAAATAGAAATGGGCAAAATATATAGGATTTATTTTTTCGCCTCAAAAAGCAAAACTTCTCTAAACACTATAAAATTAATTGCACACTACGAATATAATAAAATGTCATAACCACGTAAAAGTTTTAGGGATAGTTTTCGATAACATTTGGAAACATGTAAATTACCTAGAAAGTGCTCTAATAAAAAGATTAGAAACAATTAATTAAATGTTTAGCAGCAAAAAATTGGAGTTACTAAAAATAACATACAAGGCAATTATACTCTCGAAAATAAATTACGGAGAACATGTATATGCTCCTAGATATATTCTGAAACAATAGGACGTAATAAATAATGATGCACTATGGTTAATACCGGGCTGCCACAGAACGACGCTTATTCCTGGACTATTAACGGAAACTGATGAATACTCGCTTAAACAATGAAAAAATGTCGTTATTAAATTATGTAGTAAATAAGAAGGAAATACATACAAATATGCATGCTATGATAGAAACAACACAAATGAAAATTAACAAACTAAGAATTAAGAAGACACATGGTGACAACTTTATAAAAGATCAAGGAAGAAAAAAATTTGAAAACTTTAAAAATAATTTGAAAGTCAGTAGCAAAATACCCCTCGTGGGTAGATAAACTAAATAATGAAAGATGGCAGAAGGTAGTACAACAAGCTATTAGGAATTATGGCAGAATTAAAGAAATATACACTGATGCGAAAACAGAATAATGGGATAGAAGAAAAGTCAATAACAGCATAGGAAACTAAAGCAATATAAATATCAACAGAATACATAAAACGAGAAATGTTGCACAGTTTCAGGTCCGCTAACAGCGCTAAAATCGATAAAAGACAGTATAAGAGACAAAATAAAGTTAAACAATATTATAAATAATATTCTTCGTGCCAAGAAGGAAGACGAGGGCATAATATTTATGTGGATAGATAAGTGTTTCCGAGACAATAAAATCGCAGACGAAAAAGCCAAAATAAGAGCAGTCACGAGGATTGAAAACGAAGTAGGATATAGTTTAACCAAGAAATACATTAGAGTATATATGAAAATAAGCTGGCAAAATGGATGAATAACAGAAGAAAAGAAACCATGGGTTCCGTCCTTACATCCAAAATTCTGTCTCATTCCCTAGAACCATTACGAGAAAGGAACAAGTGATCCTATCTCGTATTAGAAACTGACATGCTGCCAAGCTCACGCATGACTATTTTCTTTCTAGAGAGGAGCCACTTAGTTATGACACTATAGAACACACTCTCTTGAACTGCTATAGATTTTTGATACAACGTACAATTCATCTCAACATGTAGCAGCCGAAATCATTAAACGACGATCAGTAAGAAATAATTAATGTAATAATTTCCTAAAGGACTCAAATATTTTCAATATGGTTTATTTCAATGTCTCAGTTTGAATGTTTACTATGTAATATTGTATTAGTAATATTTACCGTCAGCTATAACATACTAGTCGACCCGACGTTAAACGTTAATAATAATAATAAATATAGAAATGTACTTACTTCCTCAAATCTTATACGGGTAAATATAAAAAAACTGAAATATTCCTTAAATATTTAAGTGAAGAAAAGTAATTTTACGGTACCCTGATGTTATTCATACTTTTTTTAATAAACTAATGATTCAAACCAGTTGATAAACGCCTTAAATGAATAAACCTCACAATGAAATCAATTTACAGTGAATAAATATGAAAATCTAATAGAATAACATTTAACGTATTTAAGTCCCACTAACTTTGTCTCAACCAAGTACTTCTGAAAAGAAATTTAATATTAACTGTGCCAATATTTACTAGTCATAACATGATAATACCAGCATTTGTGCGTTGATTCGAATTAAACTGGGCGCTTCCAGGTTTATTTGATCATCATTCATTTTAAATTTTTCAATTATTTCTTCACATCTAGTAAAATTAAAACATCTTCTGCTAATACTAACGTTGATATTCACTCGCCTTATATTACAATTCCTCTTGCAAACATTTACATTTCCTGCATTACTTTTTAACTAATTTATTCCTTTTTTTACTTATTTTCCTCGTCTCCTTTTACCAGCTTAAACTGATTCACAACCTTTAGATCGCCGTAATTGAAATTTTCTTTACCGTATTAATGGCGTCGTAATGAAGTCCACGATTCTTTAATACCAACTTGTTTTTTAATATTTTACGACAACTGTCGCTTTCACTTTGTTTGCTTTTCGTGGCGGTTTATGATAATTCTGTCGTGTAAAATTTATGCTATTTTCAAATTTCACTATTGGTCTGTTGGTATCCTTCTAAGCAGAATCCACAATGTCATGTAAGATGAAAGTGTGGTTAATCATATACTCGTCCAGAATTGAAGTCCATAACCCTTACCTGATCAGTCACCCTCAGAAATTGTCATGGGAAAAGTGAACTCGTACCAGCAGCGGTAAATTATATAATTAAGAAGCTACCTGAGTATCCGGCGATACCCGAAAATTCATTTATATTAGCTGGCTAGAGTATTTATTTTAACGCCTTTGTCAACACGTGATTAAGCCTTTTCACGCCCCCTACTTTACGAGACATGAATCTCATAATAACTACAGCGATTATTCTATATCGCAGTCGAGTCTAAAAATCTATTGGTATCTTATACAAGCACATACATACAGAGATATCTTGACAGGGAGGCGCTGCGGGAGTTTCTCGTAGACGCTTCAGCCCAGAGTGACTGCGGGGTTTACCTGATCATGTCGGGGATACCTCGCACTCTCTCTGGGTATTTTTTATTAAAGTTCTCATATGCCGAGACACCTTCACCTATTTTAGGAGGTATATGTACTGGGGTCAAAGACCTTGGGCATATGGCAAGAGTTGTCCGCTGATCCCATTGGATCAGTCGGCCAATTGCCTCCTGAAATTGGTGGAGACACGGAGAAGGGAATGCTGCGTCTCCACAGCAAACTCGTCTCCCGTCATTCGGAAGGGCGTGAGATTAGTACCCAATGCCCGACCTACCTGATGCAGGTTTTCTAGGGTTTTCCCTGCATCTCTTTAGGTGAAACACCGGGTAGGATCCTTAAACCATAGCCCGGGGGCCCTAGTTAACCCTTGACTACCTTGCTCTACCTTCCGCATCCCCCCCTTTTCAATTCCCTTCCTATGCTATTAAAGGGGAGTTGCCTGTTTCAGGATCACCCTCATGTAGCCTGTTACCCAAAAAAAATACAGAGATATACACACAAACAGTTAATTATATTTATAAGGAGGAGATACTTAATCCATCTCGTTGATCTGATTATCGTTAAAGAATGTATGTAGATACATGTATGTATCTACGAAAAATAAAACAGTGCGTGATGCCCCAGACTTTATATAATTTATCTCAATCATTCACTCTGCGAATGAAAAAAACTTTTCACATATTTATTAACAAATTCAAACGGGTCATATTTAGGTGAAACACCGGATAGGATCCTTACTCTACAGCCCGTGGGCCATAGTCAACCATTGGCTACCTTGCTCTACCCTCAACATCCCCCTTTTTCAATTCCCTTCTTATGCTATTAAAGGGGAGTTTCCTGCTACAGGATCACCCTCATGTAGCCTGTTACATGCCTAAAAAACAAATAAAGAGCCCAATAGCCGGTGAATTGACATGAAATAAGTGAGACCCAGGTGGAGTTCTTTTTCCCTCCCCCCCCCTCTTGGTCCATAGCCAAGGTAATTAAATTAAGACTCCTGCATGCTGAGAGGACCTCGAGGCGAGCAGTTAGAGAAGTGCATGTATGGTGGTCAAAGACCTTTGGTACACGGCGAGAGTTGTTCGCTGATCCCACTGAACCAGTCGGCTAACTGCCCCATAAATTTTATCAATGCATGGATTCGGGTTTGTTACGGTCCCACAAAGATCCAGTCTCCCGTGATCAGAAGGGGGTTGGAGTAGTTCCCAATAGCCCGATTTCGCAACATCTATAACAGCATAGGAAACTAAAGCAATATAAATATCAACAGAATACATAACACGAGAAATGTTGCACAGTTTCAGGTCAGCTAGCAGCGCTAAAATCGATAAAAGACAGTATAAGAAACAAAATAAAGTTAAACAATATTAGAAATAATATTCTTCGTGCCAAGAAGGAAGACAAGGGCATAATGTTTATGTGGATACATAAGTGCTTCCGAGACAATGAATCGCAGACGAAAAAGACAAAATAAGACTTTATCCCAAGGCATCAATTGGAATATGAATCCGCCAAGCTCGCCTCATTTCGGCGGTGTCTGGGAAACTAATATACGTAGCGTCAAGCTACACCTAAAACGCGTCGTTGGAGACACATTGCTTACCTACGAGGAAATGTACACATTACTTACGCAAATTGAGTGTGTACTTAATTCACGGCCTCTTACAGTCTTGAGTTCGGACCCCGCTGAACCCACCGCATTAACTCCAGCTCATTTTTTAACGTTAGGTCCGCTACGTACATTTTACTCTACACCTTTTGTTAATGATAAACTCCATTTATTAAATAGAAAGCAACTGATAGACAACTTAATTCAGGGCTATTGGAATCGTTGGCGAAAAGAGTACCTAACAGAATTGCAAACTCGCTCAAAATGGAACACGCCCTCTAATCCAGTTAAGAAAGGTCTAATAGTAATTATAAAAGCGGACAACTGTTCGCCACTCACTTGGCCTCTAGCTATTATAGACGAGGTTCATCCTGGCTCCGATGGGGTTGTCAGAGTAGCGAGTGTGCGCACGCAAAGCGGTACCTACGTACGACCTGTGGCCAAGCTTTGTCCTTTGCCCAGTCAGTAACATTTCTCGTCTTTTTTTTGTGTGTATATATTTTAATTGTTAATTTAGTTACATAGAAATAGTTTTTTTTTGTAATTCGGTTTCTTGTTCATTTATTTTGTTATTTAATTCCGCGCGATGAATCTTTCGATTTAATCTGTCATCCATCGTCTTTAAACCTACTCCCTTTTCCTCTTCCTTCTTTAGGGAAACCCTAAAGCCGGGGGAGATGGTCGCGCCACTATGTATCAGTTTTGTGTTATGAGAGTCTCTTGGCTGTATAGAGCTGCAGTTGTTTGCGCGCTGCAGTCTGCAGTTAATCCATCGTACAGTTAGTCGGAGACAATGGCTTTCTGCTAGTGGGTAATTCCACATTCGGCTAGCCATCGACTCAGCCATAATTCCGCTTTCGGCAGTCTAAGGAGTCAGTTCAGCTCTACCAACGCATCGCATCGCATCTTGAGAGATCTCGCAACATCCACGCCAGAAGCCAACGTGGAACTGCAGCATCAACATTTAGTCGGTGAGTCTCGAACACATACTTGTGCATTTTGGTGTGGTCGCCAACCTCCGCAGGGGAATAATTCCCATCTCAACAAAAAATACAGTCCACTCCCACCATGAATAATAAATTCAGAATGTACCGAAAGAGGTTTGATAATTTCCTATTGATAACGCAGAATCTTTAAAAAACGAGAAATTGTGACGCATGCCACAAAGTCTTATATTTCGTTTTGCTAGCTTCATGTACTACAGTAAATGTGTTGAATGTACATATAATTTATTGTAAAGTAAAAAGAATATTTAAAATTTGTTTTACGTATCAATGATATTAAAGGTATATTATAATGTCATAAAATTCACGTAAACAATTAATACTATGAAATATCTGCTTAATACTTAATAATAATCCTCTCAAAGATTTGTGCACTTAGTTTGGCAACTTCCTTGACTTCGCTCCAATATTGTTCAAAATCATTGAATTTTTACAGACCATCCAATCGTCACGGTTAAATAACCTCACCTGCTGGAGGGATCAACCTTATAAATATAAAAGTTAAATAACGAACTCCTATATCCTTATATTGCAAGTTAATAACATAGCACAAATTATAACAAAAAAAGATTCTCAACATGTCAACTGAACTACGCACAAATCTGTCAAGCGAAATTACCATCTATTTATTTTATTATCTTTTTTTTAAATTATGAATAATACAAGTTTACAGCACGTATATTTTCTCTTGGACCACGTATATTTCTTCACTTCATGTCAATTTTTAAGATCATGAAACAGATAAAAACCACTTTGGGCAAAATGTTGACAATATTTTAAGGCCAATCTTGTCAATTTCTCATTTAATGACGACCAATGTCTGAGTCAAAGAAAGTGTATATCAGTCGTTTATACCAGAGTTTGAGTATCACTTAACAAGCTGTTTGCTTGTCAATTTCTCATTTAATGACGACCAATGTCTGAGTCAAAGAAAGTGTATATCAGTCGTTTATACCAGAGTTTGAGTATCACTTAACAAGCTGTTTGCGAGCGAAAAACAACTATTGCTTAGTTAATCACACACGTGAGAACGTGCCTATACATGAGAAGAAGAAAGTAGACACAGCAAATTATTTTTTACTGTTAATACTATAAATATATTAGCGATTATTTTATTAAGTTCACGGGAATACAGTTAGCTCATACGCCATGTAGAATGAAATGTTTCTTTCGATAAATAAATCGCTTTATAATGAGCCTGAAAAAATAGCCTAAATCAATTGAAGACAATAACTATTTGCCGATAGTTATTGTAATCGTTAGGTATCTAGTTACCTAGTATTTTCTCTAATAACGGAATAAGACAACGAGTTTTTGACAGACACATTACGATGATTCATGAGGCAATTAATAACTGATTCATATTCTTTTTTTCTCGCCTATGTCACAATATTTATTTAAAATCTTATAATATTTTAAATGTTATTCAATAGTGTCAATTCTTAGTAGAGTTTGTTAAAGGATGAATAAATTAATATCTATGGTTGTACGTTTTTGCTTTTCAATTCATATTAGGCATTCACAAAATTCCCAAATACAAATTAAATGATATTTTCATATTTTATTCACCATATGGTGTTCATCATTTATTTTTTTAATTTTTTAATCAGAGGTCAAAATTTTGAAAGTATCATGTAATGTAACGCCAGACCATTTTTTCGTTAATTTGGGGTCGTTGTGTAACACGACTTTCGTTATAGAAGACAGTGTTTTGAACCATTTTCATTAAAATATAACGACGCACTGATGGTCCCAAAAAATAAACCATCATGTTTCCTACAGAAAAAAAAAGCTGTTTCAGACTTCGGTTACACAAACCACTATTCAGACTGCCATTTTGCCTCCACTGCTTCCATACAAGGCAGCCTTGAGTTATACGAATTTTGGAAATTTTTCTTACACTTTTACTCAACGAACTATTTTGTTGGCCATCTGCTTTGTAGTCAACACACAGTGTGCCCCTCTAGCATTAAGTTTTTACACGTGCAAAGTACTAATGTATTCTTTCCCATCAGTGTCACAGAACTTAATTTAACGTTCACCAATAACGAAAACACGAATCGTATACATTTAGTCATT
The DNA here is from genome assembly GCA_034510155.1 of Eucriotettix oculatus. Taxonomy (NCBI): domain Eukaryota; kingdom Metazoa; phylum Arthropoda; class Insecta; order Orthoptera; family Tetrigidae; genus Eucriotettix; species Eucriotettix oculatus. The sequence continues at coordinate 192,732,023 of CM067376.1, read as the reverse complement.
TTGGACCTTAATCGGACGCTCGTGCTCAAGACGGCATCGTGATAATTCATTTATCCATTAATAAAAAGTGTCCCTGAATTTCCATTCCCCTTAACCGCAACATCCTTTCTTTTAAAAACAAGACATACTGTAAGAAATGCTGGTCTTTGTGCATTTCCATGAAGTGTACAACACTGATCCCTTATGACAAGAAACGTGTCTAAATTCCACCCGTGTTGAAATTTGAACAATACTTTTACAATTATCACTTTTAGAATGTTGTGACACTTTAACAAATGTACCGTCATGTGAAAAAAAATTACTGGATTTATATTCATTCACCTATTGAATACTGCTAATTTAAATACGTTCAGTTTTAGCAGCAGCTGGCAGAAATTTTGTCACTATTAACTGGCTTGAAATTTGAGCTTATACTGACTCCAATCGTGCAGAATCACCCTTAACCACAGCACTTCCCATGACTAACTGCTAAAAGTTGAGGGCCATTTGTTTGTCCATTACCATGCAATGGCCGCATCCTGCTTCAGTCACCACCCAGCAATTGCAGTAACTGCTCTGATAACGACATTAAATTAGCCCAAGAGGATTCTTTCAGATTCACATTTTTACATTCGAATTGCTCCGTGAGCTCCATAATTGGGTTTACTGAATCAGAAATGTCCCCGCTTTCTACATTTTAACTTTTTAGTATCAGTATGGATACATTACAATATCTCACATACGATTTCAGAACACTGTATTGTCATTGACAATCGTTCATGACAATTTACTAAATAAATTTTTGTGTACCAAACGTATGTTTCGTCTGAATTGATGAGATAAAACCCGTATATCACGATTAAATTCACGTTTTAATCTACTGTAACCTAATCCCAGCCGATCTTTTTATACAGAATAATCAAGTTATATCAGGTTTTGAAACTTGAAACGTTTCTGACTGATGAACCTCGTCGTCCTATGTGTAAAATGATATCGCTGCATGCAACAAAGCATTAAATGGATTGGTTCACAGTGTTTCATGAATGATGATGTACAAATTCCGGTGAAAACGCACTCGAATAAATCATCTGTTTGGCATGTCAATTTTTGAATGCCGGAACTTGAAATGTGTTTTATATATTGCTATTAAGCTTGTAAAATATCACTTTATTGACCAATGCATCCTCAGAAATAATAAAGGTATTTAATAAATCACCGAGCAAAGTAAAACATTATTTTTCAAACAGTTTATTTTTGTTACCGGTTAAAAGTTATAACAAAAGTTGATCCTGTAACACATTAACTGGAAAGCAGCCGAACAAAGTCTGAAGCGGGAAAATATTTCCGGAATACTTGTTTAAGAAACAAAGATGGTAAACATTGTAAAGTACACAAAGTAAACAATTTTAGTAAATCACTCTCAGATTCTCAATGGCTAAATATTTATTGATATAGAACGTCATATGGATTACAATTAATACTCCCTGTAACTGTGTGTAGTGAAATGAATATAGTGGAAATATACTATTTGAAAAGGAATACTTTTTATATAAATGTGAAAAATCCATTCACTCAAAATTTACCAATTTAAATTATACGAGGATTGAATCAATTTTACTTCACAAATCCGGCCTTTTTTACGTTAAAAACATATATTTACACCATTTACACACTTTAGATATTTTATAAACTAGGAAAATGAGATCTATTCTAGGGGTTGTCTTAGCATGCCTTCTCATGGAGCAGAACACATACAGAAATCCTAAGCGGAATGAACAGTGTTAGGAATCGGCAAAAGGCTACAAACAGTGTAATTACCCTTTCTTCAGCTTAGCCTGAAACTTGCCGCTGGAGTCAGAAATGACGTTGGGTTCCGTCGATCGGCCGTACCGACCATTCTCGTTGAACTAATGAGCACCTTGCTCAGTTTTCTTCTCTTTCGTCACGGAATAGAGCAAGCCTTCCACCCACTTTAAAATGTCTATGGTAACTATAATATCTTACTGCTTTAATGACCACTACTTAATGCTTAATATCCTGAACTCCAAATACTTGGCGTACTATAACGCAATCTCCTGAATTCTTAGTGTCCCAAAATCAAATTTTTTCCTCCGTTTTTAAAACATTTTCCCCGTTTTATTTCGGTCGGTCGCGGGGCCCGATCCTGTCCAATCAAAATTATTTATTTGTCGTCTCTGGGAGGAGCCATTCACCCCACTCTACCGATGTTTTTGGGAAAACACCTTTCCAGCTCACAACTCGATGTCGCCTAATTTCAAATACTTTACAAAAACCTAGGTCGCGGCGACTTGTCTAAGGTTTATGTTCCCTTTCTGAAAATTTCCTCAAGTTCCCTCACACCGCTTGATTTTGATTTAGTACAACCAAATTCCGCATGTAGTTGTGTTTTACCATTACAACAGACTTTAATAATGTGTAACTTCTGTATTTTCTGCCAACAATTTCCAAATCATGGGGGCATAGACTACCATAAAATCTTCGATATAAAATATTAATAGCATAAACATATCTTACTTGCTTAACGGAGTTTATTTTTGTTTTAATTTGCGTATTTTCCTTCAAATATGTGCAATACTATCAGAAAACGGGGAAATTGTTACTCTAGAACTTAAGTAATTAAGTTGCGGAAACGTATCCTTATATTATAGATCAAGTTGTAAATAGTTTAGAAAGATTAACTCTGTATATTGTATATATTCATGAAAATTTAACTCAACTCGAGAAGTGTCTACCAAACAGTTTTTCTCCTACAGGCCTAAAATGTAAGTACAAGATTTTTTACAACTCGTGTAAAAATATTTTATTGATAGCAGTGCTTGAGCCAGTACAGGAGTTTCTTTGAATTTTATATTTATTTTAATGGTGAAGTGATTTTTCCTGCCAAAGTAAATACTATGTCACTTTATAAAATATATTACATAACTTGCATACCTTTGTTTAGTTTTTCTATTCTTCTCTTTGTTTGTTTTTCCCTGTATGGTCTCGAGTTACTGTGGAATCTGAGACTTCTGTTCCTTCAACTCCGAGGAGCGACTTTTGCGTCGTTTGTGTTGTAAGTGCGCTTATTAATAAGTGTCGTACAGTGTGCTACTGTGAACTTTCCTTTGTGTGGTGCAGGTCCACGGTTACTTTTCCCAGTTATTGCTTTATTTCTCTTAAACGAATTGTTAATAAATAGGAATCTAAATATTATACTGCGCTTTTAGTAACGTTAAGTTAATTTTCTCTATGTTCCATCGTAGTTAGTTAATTGATTGTTCTTAATACTATCTATTAACTGTTACTATGATAAGTTATTATTTTTTTGTTACATTCTGCACAGAAACTTTTATGTTCTATTATATCATAACAAAAGTTTAGTAAAATGGTGAATCTTATTTCGTCAATCAAAGGCAAATGGAATTAATAAAAATATAAAACATCTAATCTTCTTTATTTAGATCTAATTCGATTTGAAGGCAATTATGCTCTTCAATTTCCAATGGAGAACTTCTAAAGCACACTTTAGTTTCAGCTGCGTGAAATTGCCGCTTAGAAATAAACGCGTTTTAACCAACAGGCAATTAAATATTCATAATTTATGTGGAGTCGAATCAGGCAAGGATTAACACAGAACGCATAACTGAAATGTACGGATTTATTCAGTACATTCGTTATCCACTACTTCATCCACTTCATTGCTTGGTTATCTGATCATTAGCTAATAATTAACAACCCCCATTATATTATGGTTAATTAACTGGTTCCCGTTACTGAGAGCAAACGAGATTATAACGTGAAAGCTGTCGAAGCACGGCGGTGCTTCCATCAGTGATGCACTAAGCTCCGCATTTTTGAACTTGCGGTTCGAAGGTGTAATTAGCTAATCAAAGTGAAAATAAACCCTGAATTACGAGTTTCCACAAGCGTCATTACTCTTGGGGAAGATGTAAGCAGCAAATGACACTCTGATGAATCGTATCCCATATCCTGCTGATCTAACTTAGAAATTTTGTTTTATGAATAACAAAATTACGTAAAACACTCCTATTGCGCTCCTTAATTAAAAATCTGCATTACTGTATAGTAATATAGTTTGTGTAAATTCTGTCCATAAAAAACTAGTCACATTTAAAATGTAGTAATAGGCCACCTAGTTGAATACATACTCATAACATTGTCATGAAGCAATACTCTTCATGCAAATATTTGAAAGGTGATTCTTGGAGTAATAAAAACAAATATTGTTTTAAGGAATTCAGAAAACTGTTTTACAAAACTATCGTTCTGATAATTTTTGGATACTTGATTCGACGTGGATGAGTTGAAGAAAGAGTTCTTTGAAATCTAATAACTATATAAGATTATATTTCCTAATTACTTTACCTAACAGTACTATCAACGGACATGCATTTTTCAAGGCGTTTATTTGATTACCGTTTTCTGTGGTTGTAGGCTGGGCCAAATCTGAATCTTTTATTCTTTTACTCTTGTAAATAATATTGAGCCAAGCATTAATATTCGGCGCTTTTGTGAATTTACAGAAAGTAATTGCTGGATTCCAAACACTAGGCGGCCTTTGTGAACGCATTTAGAGAAAAGCAGATCTGACTTTGTTGGAATTCCAGGTATGTGTTATTCAAAAGATGGTATGAACAATATTGGTGAGCGTCTGTCAAAAGCAGGGGTTTAAATTTACTCAAACGTTGCTTAGAATTGGTTTATTTGCACACATCAGTTAAAGAATTTATATAGCATTTAACTTATTCGTAGGATCTAAATTTCAACTCAGTTTAAGTTATCAAATAAAAACACATTGTATATGGAAACTCTTTTTCATTCACTCTTAATTACAATACTACGAACAATATTTTGAAGTGACTACTAGGGTAACTCCAAATATAATATACAACATTTATTTGAAAACAATACTTGCATCCTACAATTTTCCTAACTTAACAGCGTGTAGATACATCCCTTAATTTTTTATATAATCTCCATCCTTCTCAAATATTTTTCGCCATATTTGCACTAGGGCCTGTATACCCGCATGATTAAAGTATGGACCAGTAAGTTTCAGCCACTGTTTGGCAGAGTTCACTTAGGACTCATCGTCTTCAAATCTCGTTATACGAAGGGATTCCTTCATATGGTAATCACATTGAGTGATGTCAGGACTGTGAGGCGGGTGTTTCAATCTTACCCACACAAACTTCCTCAACTCGACCGCTGTTTTCTGACAGGCACGTGACCGTGTATTGTAGTGCAACAGTAAAATATCCTGCTCCTTTCAAAGGAGTCGAACACGACTCAGTCGAGCTTGAAGTTTAATCAGAGTTATCATATATGCGTTAGAGTTAATGGCTACACGACGCGGCATGTTGAACACAAGAGTCCCTTGAAATTTAAATACACTGTACCTTTAACATTTCCAGCCTAAGATGAAGATTTTATTTTCTTTACATAGACTAGTTTACACGATAACACTCTATTGATTGCCTCTTCGTCTCCGTTTCAAAATGGTGGAGCCATGTTTCGTCGCCTGTCACAATTCTTGTAAGGCATCTGCGGCATTCCAGTATTGTTCGAAAAGCTCACTGCACTCAGGTTTTCGTGCTTCTTTGTGAACCTCTGTCAACATCCACCTGGCACAAACCTTTTTCAACCCCAACTCTTTCACTACCCTGCAAACATTTGCTTCTCCTTCTCCTACTTGGATCCATTCTTTCACTGTGATGCGTTTGTCATCCGAAACCATGTAATTACATTGCGAAATGTCCATAGTTATTGGAGTGTGCGACCTGCCACTGCAAGGAGTATCCCGAATATTGGTATGCCCACGATCCTCAATTACTAACAGTACAGCGATCGACAGCAGCATCCATGCAACTTTTTCAAACTCTCGATGATGTTTACCACAATTTCGTTCTCACAGCCAAGGAATTCTATAGCAACAGGTTGATTTTGATGAATGTAAAGTGACGCAGCTATCTTAAAGACACGTTGAGACAGGCAGACTCATGTGAACGGGTTGGAATAAATTTGAACACATGGTGGAAAAAAACTAGGGAACTACATTAGTATGCAAAGACGTATTATGAAAGAAAAATTAAGTAAAATTAGTGTTCATTCATATATTTTGTTTAAGTATAAAAAGTCGTGTAAATCTCGATCCTGACTCTTGGTGTGTCACGATAATACATTATTTTAATTTCTGATGATTATACCATGTAAGAAATACAATACTTCTAGGTTCAATGGTGATTTTACTTTAATTGAGAGGATCTAAATAAACTTCACATTCATTCTCCTACGTTCTAGCTTCGCTAAAACCTTTTTACTATAATATCCCTTTTAGAAATTTCGTATCCAAGATTTACTTAAATACAAATGTTGCTTCAGTTCTCCTTATGAATTTTTTCCCATCAGCTTTTTAATAAATATTAATTATTTCGTCGTGAACTTACCATTATGTTGTTTAATTTTCCGCAATACAGTATCACATACCGGTTTATAATAACGTTACCTTACTGTAATTAGCATCCGTCGATTCGTAGGTTTCGTAGTGAATAACAATGCCCATTAACATTTCAAATATCTCTATTGGAATGATTGAAATTGACCACTTGAACCGTTAACTGTCAATTTGCTAATTGGTCCCTAGACAATGAGATAATAGATTCAGTTTATGGAGTTTATGCAGTTCATAATTGAGCACAATTCACCGGAGGGTGATTATAGTACACCACACCATGAATCAAATTCCTCACAAAGACTGAATAATAGCAGGAGCCCATTAATAACGACGGAGCACGATTTGGAAAATGCATTTGTATTACTGTCCCATAAAGTTATTTATAACGATGTATAAAATTTCAAACAAAAAAGGAAATTAAAGTGAATAAAAATAATAATAGAAATTTCATTCGGCACATAACAAGCGTTAAAAACACGTTTCTCCTTTATTATGTATAAATTATGAATTTCAGTGTTCTTACGTTGTAAGCCAAAAGTGAAGGAATTGAAGGACAGGAGATAAAATAAACTTAAGACTGGGTGGTGATGAACCAATTGTACTCTGTTACGTAAGAATAATGCTTTACCATTGTGTTTGACGTCACGGACTGTAGGAAATATATCATTCATAAAGAAATAAAATTAAAAACACTTATTAATACGAGTATTTCCACATTTTTGTCCTTTCAGTTGAAGCATTTTGCGAAAGTCACTACAAGTCAAAACATTTTAGGAAGCAATTTTCGTACTGTCGTCGCACGGTTAAACAGTTTCATTGTTCGCAATGAATTCATACGCGCAAGTAGGTACAGCTGCCGAGGAAGTTTGACTGTCAGTTCCACTTTCCATCAATCTTCACCAGCTATTCTAATCTTTTCCGCAATCGTTTCCAATCCATTCATCATCCTGCGACACAAACGTTTACTGTTCATTAATTAGGTCTGCACGGCCTGATATCTGAGACGCAGGAGACACACGAAACCGCTGGTTGTGTATACCTCACTGTATTCTGGTATATAATCCATAGTATTTAATCAAAGAAGAGTACGTTTTCCCCAACACTCGTATTCTACACAGCTTATACGATTAAATTGGTTATTAGTTGAGGTTTCTTCTCCTTTCACGTCAACTACGCAACAGAACTAAACATCAATTAACTGCTGTTCAAATTGTTCAAAAGAATGCGAACACAAACTGCTTAGTTTCTCGCCTTTTTCCACCTGAAAACATTATTTTACATTTCTCAGGAAGCAATTGCGCTACCACATTAATTAAAAAAACTATAAATGTATAAAGAGGTGAATGTGTTCAAAATTTTATGAAAATTTAGTTATGGTCAAAACAATTGGTAATCCGCAATTCGTTTAAAATTGCAAATAATTTTTTTATTTTTAATTAAAATAGCCCACATTTTTATATAAATCGTAGAAAACCTCTTCGACAAAATATTTGGTCTTGCTTAGGGACACTGGCTTCGAACAGGATTGACTCAATGGAAGAGCAGCCACCCAGTAAGCAGTATAAACCGGTTTCGATTTCCTGGTCCGATCGAGAATTTACCATTCTGTTCTTCTAAATAATATTTCATGGCCTTTGAGCTGAGCTTTATTTCTATATTAAAAAAACTACAGAAAATATATAGGTTTTATTCATTAACATTTACGCTTTTTCCTCGTATTTTGGACTTAATACTGTACAAATATATTTCTTTGGGTACATGACTTCATAACGCAGTATTAAAATTTTAGGGAAGAATAATTATTATTAGAATAAATTGTTACAAATATACTTCTGAGTTAACTATTAAAATAAATAAATAATATTATTTACAATTTTGACGTTAGTAAATATTAATCTAGACAAGTGAATAAAAGGTAATTTGTCACATTTCTATTGCTCCCGTATACAATCCTGAAGAAATTTATTTGTCCCTTCTGAAGCCTCAAATGTGTGTAATTGAATACAACTATTTTATCTGTAAATTGGTTGTTTTACTTTTTAATTGTGTAATCTTTCCAAAGAAAAATACAGAAAGTAAAATATTATTTAAAAATTTATAATTAGTTCGTATATATATATAAACGTTATTGTTTAAAATGACATAATAAATAACGTATTTCTAATTTCTGAAGCTTAAGTGTAAAGCTAATGGTGTGGTGGTAATGTAATACTATATCTTTCAAATATAACTTTTAAAGAGTATTCATATAGATATACAGGATAACCATTTTCAGACATGAATAAGAGTATAAAAATAGCTCTGTTCACGAAACTGTACAGTGAATGAAATGAACTGCACTATTTATTTCATGCCTACATATAAATTATGAATCATCGTGTATATTAATTCAATATATCCATTTTAACGGCCTTATATTCGCATTGTACGTTATTATCACACGTAGACAAACTGTTGACGTGGAAACATATTTGTATGACTATGGTTGGAAAAATCTTTAGAAAGCAGAGACTAGAGTCGAGCAAAATCTGCACAAGATTGCGATTTCTGCTATTGTAAATTCAGCTTCTTCAGTCAAACAAGTCAGGTTAATAACCGCCTTGCAATCTCGCTCCGACTAAGGCGCAGGTGCCTTCCACGTACTCTGATTTCATCTTAGGATAAAATTGCTTTCTCGCTATTTGCTCCTCTGGCTTCACCCTGTTAGGTTCCAACATATATAGAGGCTTGAGGTGTGTTTGTAAAAATAACAAAGAACCACACAGATGGCAAATACATCTTACACACATTTATATTTAAATGTATACATTTATTGAAAATAATAAGACCCAATCCGGACGATATATTATATGGATGAGAATAAAAACAAAATAATACAGCCCTCAAATATCAGGTTTTGAAAGTTTTAATTTAATCTCTTTCTTTCTTAGGTACTTCTTGACGTTACAGCCCATAAAGGGCCTTGACCTACCGAGACGACTGCTATACTGACATCGTCAGTTTCACTGAAGGTGGAAAGCGAAGCAAATCTCCTTCACTCTTAACCCCAGTTTACCTGACCATGATAAGCTCATACATCAATGCATGTGCCGTAATTCTAACCCGGGACCTCTGTGGTGTAAGGGGGAACCGATTTCCACAAAATCATAACAGGTGGGCTTAATTTTATCATTTCAGTAATAAATATACTTCGTCACTGCTAAATGTATACTAATGAGACAAAGAAGTACCCATATTACGAACAAAATTAAGTGAAAAATAATGCCAAACATTTGTTTAGTACTCCTTGTTGGTTTTGTCAAAGTATCTACACTGGCAAGGAACAACACATCGCCAAAAAATTAGGTGACAAAATCAAAAGATTTTCAGTTGCAAAAATTCGGTGTGATATTTATATTATCAATTAGCTCTGCCTGTAATTGGACTACTTCTTGAGCTAACGAGTAATTAAACAGAAGAAGCTAAATAATTTGATAAAAACATAGTTTGTAATATTTGGAGAACAAGTTAAATTACGTATGTTGTTTTATAATCACTATGATATCTTTTGCCGATTTATTTGAAGTGACAAATTTTTAAATAAAAAAATTAAGTATTATTTTCGACGACTTTCTTATTGGCCTTTTCTTTGCATAAATATTTTAATGATGTGGTTTTGATTGCCATCGATCATTTTTCATTATTCAACGTGTCGTTTTCGATACTAATGAAACGGTATAAATGCAGGATATCTGTTGTAAATAATTTATTTGAAACCCTTTGTACTGATTAAATTAAATTACAGCTTCATTTGCACGTCTTGAATTGTAAAACTATCTACAAGAATTATTTAGTTGTATAGAACATACAATGAGTCGAGATGCGGATTCTAATTGTACTATTATTTACAGCTAAAATTACTTCACTGACTGTGATTGGTTGAAAGATCAGTGTGCTTAGGATGAAACCAAAATATCAGGTAGAAATTTTTAGACTGGAACTGCAAGTCGAGTAGCACGGACGTGTTAGCGTATTGGTACCAGTTTATTTCACAGATTTCAGAGGTTGAAATTAAGACTCTGAGTTTCTAGTTTCGTCCGTGGCCTATTAATGTTTCCCGTTATTGAGAGAAAGGCGTGTAGATTTGCGTGCCTGCACTGTGGCTGCTGGTGCTGCTGGAATTTCTTCATGGTGTGTAACCTACACACAACTTAACGCTGAGGTCTGCCGCAATCATCGGAGGGCACATCTTTATACATACATCATCGGACAACAGAATCTTCGCCAATCCAAAATATGACCAGTGTACCATGAATTTGAAATCCCGCAGACTTCGCACAAGACGGAAGATGAAACAATTTTGTAAAGCTTATCTTAAACGATCTTCGACTCAAATCACCTGTAATTATCTCTTCGTTGAGCTACACATATGGTAAAAACACTATTCAGTTTATTTAATGCGACTGAGTGGATTTAAGCACCTTACAGACTTACATAAAAAACCTCTAAAGTAATTTTGCGGGTGAATTGTGTATGAAACTGACTTCTGTGTGAATAAAATTATTATTCTTTTTCCTTTAAACACTTTCTGTTAAAATTTTGAGCATTCTCAATCTAGTATTTATAATTTACCTGTATTTTTATTTAATTCAAAAAGCTGCATCTCTATTTACATAGTGCACTAGTTAGCGTTCTTTTGTGAATGAAGCTCAAGAATACCAGTCTAATCAGCTTCAGGTAGCTTGAATAGCATCCCTCTGTATTACCGAATGACTAATTGCATATCAGATGCATTCATAGCTAATAATGCCTAACCTGAATCTTGTAACGCATTCCAATTAGTGTGGCTGCTGTCAAATGCGATTTCTAGCAATACGCTAGGTTCCTCTCCATAGAATTAATATCCGAGACGACAGTCACCGCCTAAGGTTTCATATTTTTTTCAAACATGCGATACTTCAGTTATACTCATTTTACAATCTATTTTCAATTATTCCATAGCCATCTTATGAACTTGTACTGGGACCGGTTCAGTTCGTTCTGTTATTATGCAATAGTAACAACTGTTGTTTAACAACGCTGCTGGCTATAGTTACTTTTTTTATAATGGTCATAGGACAGACCATAACTAGGTTCCACTTTCATGTAGGAAATGCAGCATGTTGTATAAGAGATCCGGAATTTTCTTAAGATCTGTTGACCCAGGTATTTATGATGTCATATGGCAACATATTAACATTAACTACAGTGGCTTGAAATTAATTTTCTTCATGTTTCAGTAGTTTTATGTGACGGAACGTGTTTGTTTACCAGTATTGTCGTTCAATCATGAGCAGTTTTATCTGGATGATTTGTTTGCATAATACGTGGTGAATTGATGTATATTAAAATATAGTCAGCGGAATTCCAATGGTGTAGTGGTTAGCGTTTCTTAGATCCCGAGTTCTAATCCTGGCATAGGCATAGATGTTGCATGTGTGTTTTCACACTGTGAAAGCTACAGATCACGAGTTTCACCCACTGTAGTCGCTAATAAGCATTTTAGTTGATGCGACTTTAAATAAAGAGATAAAAATATGTATATATTATAAATAAATAGATAAAAAATAGGTATATATTATCTCTTTATTTAGCAATAACTTTAACTATTCGATTAAAATATCCTATTTATAGCCCTATAGTTAAGATTTTAATTATATGGATGGGTTTAACAATAGCTTTAACCTTTAAACTAATATATATATATATATATATTATAGTCAATCAATAAAGTGAGTTTCACCTACCAATATGATTTTCAAAAGTAAAATTAATGTTCTACGTGTCCTCGTGTTGCTTAATTACCAGAAGTATAATATTCATTGCTTGAAGAGACGAAAGTAATTTAACGGCACCATTCATTACTGTAAAAGGAAAAGAAATTATGTTGAATTGAAATTTTGATGTTTGTAAAACGCTTTTAAGATCGGTATGAACGAACTTGAAGTGTTCAATATGGATCCGTCAACATTTTAATATTCACTTATTTTACATTCAAAATGTGACTGCTCTTTACAATTACCTGAATCAGTAAAATTATTGAGAAGATGACCTAGGAAATAGTTTTCACAGTCGTTTTCTCCACTTCCCAAGTCAACATTCAGGAATTTGTAACATCTACTTCTATTCTCAATATTTAATTGCGCGTAATTGATCTTTATGTGCAGAACAGTTGAAACTCGTCCAATTTACTTTAAAATTCTGTTTTAGAGACGCAACATAAAACTGTCGCAATGCAATGACATGCATGGAAACAGTAACGGTCTTTGTGTTTGTGGATGCTGCTTCATATGGCTTCAAGTATTTAGAGGAAAGTAAATAATCTATAGCTCTAATGACATTAGAAAGCAACGTTTTGCGCAGTGTAGAGGCACATCTGCAGTCGAACGTGACCTTAGCACGCTAAGGACTGATTGTTTGTTCTGCTGAAGTCTATTAGATCAAAGGAACGTGACAGTTCCCCCGATGTTCGTCCTCGTTCAAAATTAATCGAATCAGGGCAAAAATAATTAATTGAGTCACTAAGGATTAAACGAGCCATTTCCTGCCTTGATTGGCGTCGCAGGAAGCGAAACGGACGTGTGTGCCTTGACAGTCCCGACTACCGCAAGTGGTGGCTTTATGCTGATGATTTCAATTTATTAAGATAAGAAATGGTGTTTTATGTAGGATGAAACATAAATTACTTGATAATTAACTCAACAGTGCCTTCTGATTTATGAGTTTCTTTAAAGAAATATGAAAGTTTTCTATTTAAAGTCTTAGTTATTATTGCTTGACTTCACTTTTTTAATGTACCAAATTGTTTACAAAAATGTATTTTATATATTTTGACGACTTAACGAATCTTAGCATATTTAATATAATAGAGAACAGTTCACATTAATTCAGTTCTATAATCGAAAGTAATTTAATGGTGTAACTGAAGAATGAGAAGTAAATTGCCCTTATGAAAGCCTCTAATTTTGTCAATTGCTATAAATACACATTGCGTGAGTTTTTTCAACAATACATTGATCCGTAATAAATTAAAATTATAGATTTACATACTCTTCAAATTGGCATCACTTTCCTCTGTTCATATTACTTTCGTATTTGATAAATATAAATTCAAACTGTTAACTCTTAAGTTATCAGAAATTCAAATATGTAATCTACCTTAATATCTTTTTAATTCATTATTTCGACGAGGCTGCTGACAGTTTCTAGAAACTCTGCTTTGCTACTTTTTGACTTCCACCAAGATTTTTTCATGTCGCGAGAGTGAACAGATGTCGCTTAGTGCCAAGTCTGTGCTTTAAGGACGCACGCAAATGAATTTTGTTATATTTAGTAACTTTGTTTGAGATTTGCGCTTTCATTTCATAGAATTGCAAATACCGTAATATTCGATACGTGTAGCCTTTAAGTACACATCAATATAACTGAAAATTTTATAAAGATGTTTCAATATTCATATCAACAATTTCTTCATCAATTTATATTATGCTTCAGTTATTACAGTTGCATTTAATGATAGAACTTTTTCTAAATATAGAACACTTGATATGGCTGTCAGTTATCAATTGAAAATATTATTTTTGATTTTTTAAATATTAACCGATTCCACTGCCTAAAATTACAAAAAAGTCGCATCATATAATAAGTAAACAAAATAGTGTAGATTAATTAAAAACAGACGTTTGACAATTAATTTACTATGAAACGAAATAATATTTTTTATATTAAGAAATATGACAATTCTTTACGATAACAGTTATTGCAGACATTCTATGTCGTCTGTATAAATTCTACTACATTGTTATAGGGACGAGATTAGAAATTAACAAGAGAATGTTAGATTTACTGTGAAACAAATTGATGTTGTTGTGGTATTCAGTCCCAAGAATGATCTGATGCAACCCTCTATGTAAACCTATCTTACGTAATCCATTTCATTTCCTCATAACTACCATATCCCACGTCCTCCCTAATTTGATTAGTGTATTCCATCCTTCGCCTCCGTCTTCTTTTCTTCCTCCATACACTTCCCTCTAATGCTAATTTTACAAGACCCTCATGCCTTCCTATTTTTTCGTGGCTGCTCTAGTCATTTCGTCCTTCAAGATTGCCCATTTCTCTTCTGAATTGTTTCTTTCTCCTTTCTTTATTAAACTACTCTTGATATTTACTTTGAAACTGAATCATCTGCTGTTGTTTCAGTTATTGTAATTCTCATCTCTATGTTTCAACTCTTTTCTTGAGTTTCTTGATTTTAAGCCTGCATTTCATAATCACGAGATATTGATTATTTTCCGTAATTCATTTCAAGGAGAGTGAAATACACCACTATTTATACTTTCAAATTAATTATTTCAAAAAATAATTAGATGTTAGAATAACATTAAATGTAGTATCACATATATCCAACTGCAATCAAGTTATCACCCATTCCAAATTAAAAATATTATTCTCAAACGATTTGAGTGTACTAATACTCGTGATGAATGAAGGAGACTGTTATTTAAATACACCTTTCATCTTTTGTCTGGATACTTTCTCTGAATATTAAAATATGTATCACAATAAAACGTAATTGCCACAAAGATACCTAGCAATTAAATATGACTAATTAAAATGCGATGAAATATGCAGTAGAATTTAATCAGAAAATTGAAACATTCCTCTTTGACCAAACATTTTTTAATTAATTTCAGGCTGTACTTCCCTGATTTTAAAAGTATTTCATTTAATGAAATTAACAAAACCTCTCATTACAAAACTGATTATTATCGACAGGAATAATTTAAAAGTTTTCAAAAAATCGTATTTTCCCAAATACATATCTTTTAAGCTTTGAAGCATATTAATAGTCAAAATGCTCACTATAATAAATATTTTATTGCAAACATTCTTAGGATAGTTCTTAAATAATGTATCGAAAAAGAGTAGTTAATTATTTCCACTGATATTGCTTTAAAAACCCTTTAGTACAAAGAAATCGTATGCTGTCAATTTTAATCAAAATAACTGCTATTTTCACCGTTCCGATATTTTTCTTGCTGATGAAGTTTATTTTACGCCTCGTAAATGTAAACAGGGCTTAACTTCAAAATTTGGAATGTATAAGTATTGTTTTTGTTTCCAACTTACGTGTGGATTTTATGAGGTTACGTGTTTTATAAGAAAACAAACTCCGGTGTTTACATTTTACTCATTTTGTTTACAAATTTTGCGATTCTAATAACATAATTCATTATGACAAAGAATGAACGGGTTTAAAAATAATTGTTTGAAATTAAAGGATCAACGTGGAAAAATTTCGACCGCACAGGGAATTAAACACGTTATTCAATTAAATCCATTGAAAATATGGTCGATTTACACAAGATAACTATTCTCCAATGACGTACTGACATTCATCTGTCAGAAACGTGATGTAATATATAAAATTTGTTTCTGATTTCAGGACATCATTGTGAATTGTGATGATTCGTATCTTGCGAGTAGTCGACTGTTTTAGATCTGTTGGTAAGGGCTCCACGTACCGATTTGAAGTTTCCGTGTATGTTGTTCGATTATGAAGGAATCTGCTACATTCATAGATAATTTTTTTGATGGTGCTGGACTGGGAAGAAAAGGGAACTCATCCTTGGTGGTTAGGTAACGGTAGGTGATTTAGTAGCGACCGGTACGGAGCCTTTTGATGGCTATTTGGTTCCATCTATTTAAGTTTAAGTAGACTGTTGCTTATAGCTATTGGATTTGATTTACTTCTATTTGGTTTCGTAGTGCTGTTTAAGTTTGGCTTGCGTATGTTTAGAGATGTACTCGAGTGTATTAATTTGCTTTACTGTTCGTTTAACTAGGTTATTGGTACCGTGCTTAGTTTGTAGATCCGCAGTGACGTCTCCTGTAATGTCAGATTCATAGTATTCATGGTGCGAGGGTTCCATACTATTATTTGTGTTGGACGTTCGTTAAAAGTTTCGATATGTGTTATTTTCATGTGAGGAGAGGAATGAATCTGTAAGGTCTAAATGTGATGTGATAGAAGTGATAAGTTTGTGGGCCAAGAGTATAGCGTGCAGTTCGATTTTGTATGGTTTAGTGACACAGCCGGTATCGTAGTGATTTCTGATACATTTAGTATCCTGGGTAGTATTCATATAACAGGTTGAAATCGATTCCCCATTCATCTGTAGTTAGTGATCTTTTATTAGACCTGGACAGAGTTGTATCGGTACGGATTGGGCGAAGTTTCAAGTGAGGGATATAATAGGATCGTTTGTCTTACAAATGGGGAAATGTGAGGTTTTATGACAGGTTATATGTTGGACTGTTTCACAGAAAATGGATACTTGGACTGCGTTTCACTGCGGATGGGGTGACATAGTGATGTATTTCTGTAATGAAAGGCTATGCCAGGTCAAAATCTGTTTTGTACATTTGGCCCAGATTATATTTATCAACCCAATGAAAGGTATCAAAATAAAACTAAATATTTCAGCACATTATTAACCATTCAGAATAAATACGTGCAAATAATTAAGACAGACTCTTCATGTAAGTGTCATGCAAACTCATGATCACTTCCCGGTAGAGCAGAACGCTGCATCCTGAAAACGTAATACCGTTTGGTACGGAGGGTGTATTCACTTCTACTATCTTTAATAAGTTATTCTATTTATAGCCGCATAAACTACTTACGTCATTAGCAATTTATTCTTTCTTTTTGGAGTATTAATTAGCTAACAGCGGGTTTTTCTGATAATGGAAAGACACAAACAGCACCCGTACCCTCTCCGTAACTTAAACCTTCTAGTATATCTAACCCTTAACACACTCTTTGCACAGTATTCCAGTTCAAACGTTCATTTTCCTACCTTGTTGCACGATAAATAAATCTATATGATAAATTCAAATCTCAAAATAATTTATCCTTTAAAGGAAACGATTTGAGAGTTCCTAACTGGACGATACACAAAATGCTAACCATTTAAAATTCAACCAAGTAACTGTTATTACAGCATACGGAGTTTAAGGCAAATAAATCTAATATTTTCACTGTTATACATGTCCATTGCCGTTATAAGGACAGAAACGCTGTTCAGACTGGGATTTGAGATGTAGGATTTTTTAAATTATTATTGTAATATAAATCTGAAGGGACTGACTACATAATTATTTGAACATTATTTACTAGAAATTTTTTTGTATTTCGAGAGTGTAGACGGCATATTTAATTTTACGCTAAAATTTCTGGTGGTCTGGGATGGTGAAAAATTTGAGAGTCCTAACTTTTGGTATTTTTGTTGATGGCATTGGATGGAGTGAAGTGAAAGACAGATTCATAGAATTCTTCTTCCCAAAATCCGCAGGGGTTGAAGGTGACACGGTGGAATTAGAGAAGAGACGATGTGACTGTACTCTACTATTGGGGGATGGAAGGTTTGCAGGAAGGATTTAAAATGACAGAAGCCAGATCCTGGTCGTAGGCATTTGATAATGTTAAATCTTTGGCTGCCACGTTTCCGGAGTTGTAGAACATGACTTACGCTGAGAGTTTGGTTCAAGCGAATCCCAAGATAGGTTGCTGAGGGGAGGATGTGATTATTTGGTTCCAAAAAGTTACGGTGATGGGATATTTATGAATAAGAAATACAGGATCATTCCGGTGGTCGAAATCGTAGGAGGTTTTGGTACGGCTGAGTTTGACTCTCTCCACTCACTATTATTTGAGTGTTCCCAGCTACATACTAAGAGAATTAAGAAGATTGTTAGGATTTTTTTTGATAGCCTGTATACTGTATCGTCGGAAAACTGGCACACGTTATTGTTACGGAAATTGACACGCTACTACATAAAAATATTTATTTTATTTATTGTCTCATCAAAAGCGACCATAGAAACACATTCCTGTTAATGTATGTAAACGCACACAACGTTCATGCGCTCGCCAGGACACGACCTCGGTTCCAATAGGATGCAAGACACCAAAATTGACCCATAAACCACAAAAGGTCTGCTAAAATAATTTTCTTTCCAAAGTAAATATATGTAAATTTTTGTCAATATGAGAATGAAAACGTAATTTATTTGAAATATTAAGATAAATTTTCCCAAGGCTCTTCATAAAGGTGAATATGGAAAATAAATAATAGTTTTACGTTTGAAACTATATGATTATAAACACGATATCTGCGTTGTATTACCAATTACTCTCCCGTGTTGAGGAACCCCTAACTTTAATGTGACTTTCGTGTTTTATTCTCGCCTCGAAATGAGCATAAAATTCACATTCTATTGTTAAAAAAACTATTAAATCAAGTTTCATATTTAACGTAACTACGACGTTAATGACAGTCGCAGATTGAGATGCAAGTTCGGAAATAAAAATAATTAATTCATAAACAGAAAAAAATGCTTTCAAAGCTCAGCTGTAAAAGCCATGACACTATATAAGCGGATAGTACCTTAAGTAATGTATACAGTTTTCCTAACCACTGAGCTACCATTACATGGAAAGACTGGAAAAAATAATGATTTCACAGTGCATGAACACCTAGCATTCGTAATGATTCCTATTATGAAATAAGCGAGTACAACTTATATATGACATTTACATAGAAGGTATAGATTAATAGGCCACGTTTTGAGCCATGAAGGTCTTGTAAAATTAGGATTTGAGGGAAGTGTGCGAGGTGAGAATAGAAGAGGGGGGCGAAGGATGGAATGCACTTAGCGGCTTAGGGAGGTATTAGTTGTGGTAGCTGTGTATAAATGATAAGGCTTGCCCAAGATAGGTTAGCATGGAGGGTTGCATCAGACCAGTCTTAGGACTGAATACCATAACAACATGTCATTTACTCAATATGACTATGAATATATTTCAACTCAGATCGTAATCTCCAGTGTGTCCAGTGAAGATAAAAAATAAATAATATTTTTTTTAAGTCACATCAGCGGCTAAGGTCATTAGCGACTACTTTACCATTATTGGTGATCTTATCTTTATTCTAAGGGTTACTCAATGATGCACACAAACACCCAAACCCTTGCCAGGAATCGAACCCGGGAACTCTGCGGTACGAGGCAATGACGCTAGCCACTAGACCACAAAGGTCGCCAAATAAATAATTGTAACTGTATAAGTGATAATTGTAATTTTATAATTAATATCACAGTCAGCATTCATATGGAAAGATGTTTCTGTATATTTGTATTCTTAGGATTTGTAAATGAAGTGCTAATTACTTACATGTCATATGACAGTTTCTATTTCCGAAGGTTATTATTACTTCTTAAAAGATAGATCGTCGTATTCTTAAATATTATTTTTTAAACCGTATTTATTACATCCAATTGTGCTACACTTTGTTCGTTCAGGAGGGAAATAAAATAATTTTAAAATTTCTCAAAGCGAAAATGTTGAAACAATTCTGTGAAATCCTAAAACTACATGTTACGTAATGAATGTGAATGACACCTCTTGACTTTTTTGCAAATGAGTAAGTAGCCTACATTTCAAAAGCGAGTCTTTATATAGTACTTTCGTATACAGAGACAACGGTAATTATTGAAAAAACAGTCCATTTAAATGGATCCCGGTAGTTGTAATTTAGCCAAATTGAGCCATTTACGCAATCGTCCAGTATTTTTGTTTCCATTGAAGTGTGGCAATGTTTTTTTTCTTGCTGGCGTTCGTTGAATGAACACTAGAATTGCTGTGTCACAAAGGACTCGCGTTTATCGGCCACCAGGCACTAATCGGTCTCCTTTAACCGGCGACGGGCCGCATCCTAAGGCTTCCAGGGCTCCACTCGAATTTTTAATTAAATTGTCAACCCAACAATAATGATCCAATTATGGAAAATTTCATAATCAATTGCTCGTGTTCACACTTAACTGAATATTTCATTTTAAAGTTAGATATAGTTAACTATATATACATATCTATATATTATAATATTTATATATATTTGTAATTTTATGTAATAATAACAATATCGTTTTTCCTAACAGGAGGAAAATGTAGACTTAAATATTCATTATAAATTTACTATTCCATTACAATTGATTAAAAAATTATCATATAACCAAATTACTGCGATAACCTATACCAATAAATAAAAGTGAAGTGTCTATCTGTCTGACTGTCTGTCTGTATGTTTGTCTCGAATAGGCTCCGAAACGGCTCAACGGATTGCTATGAAAATTTGGAGGTTTAAGAGAAGGAGATTTAATTTAAATATTCGTACATACTTAATTTATTACGCGTTCCTATATCTTTCGTCCCACTTACTATCAATTGTTGCAGCAGGCTGAGAAAAAATAAAGTTCTTTGTATCGTCGATACGATGTATACATAAATTGATAAATTGGTTTTATTTCTCGCGTCAGGTTAATTTTAAAATTTATTAATTGCTAATATGAAAATAAAAAGGAAACTATCAAGTTATGTGTCGAAACCGGTTTAATGCGAGTCACTGTGTTACATTGTGACCTTTAATACGCGATTTAAGTAAAATTTAACCATTAAGTGGCAGAAAATTTTTATTGTGTTAGAATATGAAAATATATTTATTCCTGCTACTGTACCAGGAGAATTTTGGACTCTCTTGAGATACTGGGAGTATATTTGAGGTTCATATTGTGACGTTTCCGATGTCTGTGTAGTTATGTGTTCACCAAGAATTAAATACATATAAGTAAATACCCGGGAAACGCTGGAACACGTTACTTAATAACAACCACTTCTAATACCATTATTCCCTATTCCTAATTTGTCAGTACTCTTCTCCTTAGGTATACCAGCTCTCAGAACCAATATATTTAATTTAAAATATTAATAAAATTATATCTAACACAAACAAATATATCAATTTTTCTCAACTAGATTCGAATTTAGATTAACAGGGCCAAGTTCTACAGTACTTAAGTGAAAATCATAAAACTATGGATTATTCTTTGTAATCGCATAGAAATAGTATAATTAACATGAATATAATAATATATTGTGGACTTTGAAATATAAATAACATGTAAAATCTGTACAAGACCGTATTTTCTTCTACAAGTTATAGCAAACATTATTCAGCACGCAATGCTGGGTAGTAAAATAAAGGTCAGCGACGTTAATAGTGTCTCGCCGGCTGGTGAAAACAGATATAGTTTTTATTTCAATCAAACACTTATTACCGGAACATAAATATTAATTTCAAACAATTTAATTAATCTCCGATTTGCGTACTGATACTCAATTTCGGCTTAAAATTTTAAGTAAGACAATATTTTACATATATATAACATCTATTAACAAATATACAAAACAGTAAATGTGTTGGTATTTTAACCGTATTTAATAAAATAATGATTAATAAGAATATTAACAATCAAACAATTAAAAGAGCTCATGAATAAAATATTTTTAACAGGACGTAATTTCGATGTAATCCGTCCCTAAAAGCTATATAAAGTCTTTTTTAGCTGTTAGAGTAAAATACTAAGCTCACATGAAATTTCGGTTTGTTTAAATTATTACAGTAATGTTCTCTTTGCAAGGTTTGTCCCTTATCATGGTTATTCTCACATACGTTAAAAATGTATTAGTATTTATTAAAACTCACTACTACTAGTAAAACGTTTCGTCCAGATTCTTGGATGTCTTCAGGAAAATTTATAATTCATATAAATTATATAATAACAAGATGGATTACGTCCAGAGACGGTTACAGCCGAAAAATTGTACATACTAGTCGCAGTGATCTTTATTAAATTCCTTGATGAACTCTATTTTCCCATGGGATACATAATTTCTGAAGTTAAATTTAAACTAATAAGCATTTCTTTAAATTACCAACAAAACTAAAATTGTGTTAGGAGAGGAATAAAAGCAGGAGTAATATATTATTTCATGGTCAATCATGATGGAATTAACATTCCGAAGGAAATTTATTATACTAATTGTTCTCAGGGACTGTAATCATTTTTCTGTAAATGTATGTTCTTACTGACATATGGATCAGAAATTCCAACAGTTTCAACATAAAAACATATACAATAAAAAAATATATAATTGAAAGAATAGCGATGCAAAAAAATCGTATATGACTACGTTTCCTGCAGCAAGGAATCCGAAACAGATGCGAGGCTGAAGTTGCATGGCGGACATAATTGAAACTCTATAAGGTTGTTACACGTTAGCTTAAGAATGTATTTTCCGCTTTTAAAAATTTTTGAAACATTGAATTTCTGCGCTTTCTTCAAGAAAACGTTTAAACATACATTGATAAACGTTACATCGCTGTTAAATAAAAACGCAAAAAGAATATGTAATGTCTAATTTTAGTTCTCTATATTAATGTAAATGGTGTACGTTCCAAAACATCATTTTAACTGGTTTGGCTGTGATTATGTTACGTTGACGGAAAACGCCTATTAGTTTTTTATATAAATAATTATAAGCTTTTTAGGATATCAAGATATTTCATTCACTACGTAAAATAACTGCCAGATTACTTTTATTTTAAAGTTGTGTTGATTGCTTGCTAGACAAAGTGCTTGCTACCAAATAAGGCGAAATTATAATGTATGAATTATGAAATAAAATAGAAAGAATGAGTACGCACTGAGGAAAAAAATTGCTCAAAGCTCTAATCCTATCTTTATTATACAAGGTAGCTAATTATTTGTTCCAAAATATATGAGGGACTGCCAACTTTGTTCACCGCCATTATAGTAATAATTGATAGAAAAAAATAGTTATTCACACTTTCCGAAATGATATTTATCTATTACACGAGAAAGACATAAAATTTAAACAGTTAAACCATCATTAAATTCAGCAATTTAGTTTGGAAAGGTAAGGACGAACATGAAGATTTAACGAAGAGATCTTCAATAGTTGTCACGGCATGAACCATAATACGATAGAATTATACTCCATTCAGAGAAATTCAGCTGAGTGGATTCGCAACAAATATTGTAATACTAATTAAAGAAGTAATGTGTTCTCGGAATATTGAGTTATGGTCCGTAAACGTAGACAATAATTGACTGAATTCTAAGATAACGTATTGGTTGCGCAAACACGCACACACACACACACACTATAATATATTAATTGTGTAGTCTTTAAAACAATGCCATCATTACTAGGCAAAGGTACTACTACCTATTCGATTGGTTATGTAAAATATTTCCAAAATTCAAAAGAGAAAGCGTTGGCGCTGGTGGTTTAAAATAAGTAAGTAAAGTAGGTCTAAACAGATGATGATAAAGCGAAACATTCACGTCGTTAAACGCGAAAGGCGATGTTTCCTTTTTCATTAAAAATGTAAAAGAAATTAAAGGATGAAAGAATTCAATAAATTGAGTAAATATATAGCAAGTAATATTTAAATAATCAAGATAAAAATCCGATTAAAGGAGGAATTTTTTAATGTTATCAACTAACAAAGTTTTTAAAAATGATGAAACAAATACAGGGTAAGTCAAAATGATGGACCCGATTTTATAACTTCATTCTGTGAAATATAATGAACATATAATGTGAGACGTGTGCTAAGAAAGGCTAACTGTCAAACTTTTTTTTTCAGTCATATCACAGTGCACCTCGTGTTAAACGATCTCCTGCCAAACCTAGTGTTTTGGGAAATCGTTTCGGTGTTCCACAACTTTATTGGGATTAGCATTTCCCCAAACCCTCACGTTGTGTCAATTCACTTTCCCGGAAACGTGAAAAGTCGTTTCATCACTGAAAATTACTCTTTCGGAGAACCCACCATCTTCCATTCATGCGAGAAAATCGGCACTAAAGGAAGGCTGAACATCATAATCAGTGTCTTTTAAGGCTTGTACCAGTTGTAAGCGTTAGGGTTTCATTTTTAAACGTTTCCGCAAAATTTTCCAAACAGTTTCCTGTGTAAGTTCATGTTCCCTCGCTGCCCGGTAGGTTAACTTCTCCAGTCACCACCATTTTCTTTAAATGCTTCCTGAGCTCTCGTTGTGGTAGAAAATGAAACCACGTGGCAGGGAAACTAAACTTTGAGAGTTTGCCTTTCTTTACACATATCTCAAATTACGATACGTTAATTATATTTCGCAGAATAAATTTATGAAATCCGGTCCGCCATTTGAACTTACCCTGTATGTTAGACAAGAATTTCAAAAAATTTGAGACAAGAAATTACACCAAAAGGAACAATAAAACGTTCCATCTCAACCTTGGAATTAAAATGAAAGTTTAATTTTAAGTTGTAAATTTACTGTAACGCTTTTTATTATTGAAATTAGTTTCAATATGTAATTTTAAATCATTGAAATCATTCTCTTTTAGTCGATTTCAAGATAATTAGCTCATAATATGGGAAGAGTTTAGAACATGTAATTTGGTTTTTACCCTTCCATGCAGCTTAGAAGCTAAATTACAAGTTAGACTGTCTTTGAAATGTTATAATAAGATCCAGCGACTCAAATTACATTGGTTTCGATAGCAACTTTAATAGTTTTCTTGTTGTTTTCAAAAGCCACCTGTCCTTCTCCGCCCCCTTATGAATTTTCCATCGCATGCTAAAAAGGGTTGAGATTATCAAAAACTAGTGTCGGGAGGGCGGGTAGAAACTGTCAAAGTAACTGATTCTTGAATTTAAATAAACAGACGGCCAATAAGTCAGGATATAAATTTATCACTATTTATTCAAAAGCTACGTTTCGTCTAATTTTGTGACTTCCTCAGGCTTAAAACTTAGCGATTCATCATATTTACTCCTTGACTCCCTTGGCCGAAAAGATTATTGAATGTTTTATTTATTGTAAATTTATGTCAGAAAACTGTATTGTGATTCTGAAAAGCATTTATTCAATATAAATATCATCTCATTTGCATATTTAAAAATATACGCCTTCTCCACCCTCGCCCTTAGATATGGTAATCTCGACAGTGTCGATTTCTCAATCTCTAAGCTTATGTGTACAAAATTCGGTCGAAATTACTCCATGCGTTTCGATTTGTATGCGGAATATATATACGAAATTCGAGCTTTTATTACACATAAAATTATTTTTTATTTATAAAACTAATAATTTCTCTATTGATTTGGTCTATTTAGAGCTAAATTAATTGTAAATTTAGTTTACGTCCTATTTAAGTAACACTGTAATGTAAATACTTAAAAAATGTAACAAAACTTTATCTCTCGAGTTTGGCACACACGTTGGATCATATAAATCCGATGGGTTGGGCCGCTTTAAGTCAATTTTATTCTTTAATTCAAGATTTAGTGAGATTTAATTCTCAAGTTTAATAGTATTAGACCCTTTTTCTGATTTAATTGTCCATTTTTATTATTTTATATGGATGAATATCAATTTGTCGACCACCTGTGGTGTAATGGCTAGCGTCGCTGCCTCCCAATACAGAGCACCGGGTTCGAATTCTGGCTTGGGCTTAGATGTTTGTGTCGTCATGGTCACGGAAACTGGGATTAAGACTGCTGGAGAATCGATGCGCGGACCACGTATCACTCCAAATTCAGAATATTTCATTTAAAAAAGGTAGTCCACAGTCGACCCCGTAGACCAAGCCTTGAATGTGCTTCAGAGCCAAGGAAGAAGAATAAGAATATCAAATTAAAACGTTATTTTTAAAAATAAGTCGAGAATTGGACTGTAATGTTCTGTGATAGAAGTAAAACTAAGAAATAATGAAGGAATTAGTTTATGGTCAAGGTGAGTTTTTCGCAATTGAGTGAGACAAAAATTAGAAACGACTCAACGGATTACCAGCAATATGTAAAGTGGACAGATAAATATAAAAACGCTCCTGAGTGCTTCTCGCAGCTTAGCTTAAAATCCACGGGAATGAGACTACATAGAAATTTATAAGTGCCTATACATGCTATTTGGGTCAGTAATCCGTGTTTCGATCTTTGATCTTTTTGTAGTTTTGTCGACGTTTTTACTGTTATAGAGGCTTCTCAAGTATCGAAATAAACTTTCCTTACGGAACAGATATAAAAGTTTGTAATTGCATTGTAACACGTGTTATTTTGTTTTTTTCAGTTTCTCGTGGATCCGTAGACCAGACAGCCATGTACCTTTGTTTGATTTGAACTTTGCAGACGCCTTTCAAACTTCTCAAAACAACCTTAATAGCAGTTGCTCGTGTCTGGAAGTTCCATCGGAACAATCTATCAAAACTAAGTTACACGAAGTGATTCCGGTGGAACTAGATACATCTCGTTTGTAGAAATGCTTTCTTTCGCGTTTTATTAATATGTTTAAGGTTATCGTCTTTGATTTATTTATAAAATGGGATGATTTTAATTACATGTTAGTCTCTCAGACTAATTTTGATATAAATATGTGAATACTAGAATATAAGTATAATTTACGTACGCAAACGAAAAATTTATCCTGTAGGCAGGACCTTGTATTTTTCTTAAAAAGCATGAATCTATGTCGGCATTGTGCAAATAAATGAATATTTATTACGTTTTTATATAAACATGTTCATCAAAGCACTTTCGCTCTGACAGTATTATTATTATTATTATTATTAGTCGGCACTTTCATAACTCATTCCTGGGGAGGAAAATTTAGCTTATGCAATAAATATTTTACAAAAACTCTTGTAAAATTTTACCCGGATTTGGTTATATTCGCAATTAATTTGGTACAGTTGGATTTTGAAACTCCGTAATTTGTAGAGCTGTCGTCCGTTCATAAAGCAATTGAGCAGGTACAGAGGTCCACCTCCGGCTCGAAGGAACATACCAACTCCTTAATGACCTTGCGAAACCTAGACTGAATCCAATTAGTGTAGAACTACATAAGCCCCTGTCCTTGCCGTACGGTAGTAGGGTCGCACTGGCTGAAAATATGCGAATTTAATTACTACGCTCGTGATTGTGAACAATAAAATTCTACACCATTTTATCTTTCTCTGTTCGTACGGACGGTGTTATATCAGATATTATCCATCGCTTCTATATAACAGAGATATTAATACAATCTACTGAAAAGAAATACCTGATACTCTCGAAATCAGAACACAATAAACCCGTAAATATTCAATATAAATCGATTAAATTACACTACAGTGGAGTTACTTCGTAACTGTTATAAAGCATTCCTCAGTGACATAGATACTAATTACACAAAGGGGTAAAATTTGAAAAATAAAAAACTTTCTGATTATCTGCCGAAAGCTGCCATTATAATAAATTAATCCTTAGGAGAAATCGTGACCGTCAAACGTTTTTCAATATCAACATTAAATTTTAAACAATCCAACGTAGAAGAGGTATGAAAATAACTGACGAAAGTTACTGATAAAATAAAGACCACATATCCATTCTGCTATCCTTGTTGCTCTCTTCCAGTGATGAAGGAACTCAAGACGACGCGAGAACGAGACGCAGCTCAAAACAGGTGACTAACTCAAAACATAAGGATTGCAGAAAGAATGTCTGCTATTCATTTTATCTCTTAATTTTGTTTGTAATCTGGCCACTCTTTTGTGTAACCAGTATATTTTTTAACTCAGACGTAAATATATTCAGTGTTACAAAAGAAGGTTCTTTGGAAACATAGATTATCTTCAATTAGGAATAAAAATAAAGTTCTGAGACGAAAATTATTACTCGTTATTTAATTTTCGGCTGCTTCGTGATTGTGTTGTTGTAGTAATGTGTCCTTAGACTGGTCTGATGCAAACCTTCATTCAAATCTATTCTACGCAAGTGTTTTCATTTCTACAGAACAACTACATCCCCCACCCTCCCTAATCTACTAAGCGCAGTCCATCCTTGGCTTCCTCTTGTGTTCATACCCCACAAACTTCCCTCACTTCCCCTACAAGTCCCTCATGTCTCAAAACGTGGCCTATTAATTAATCTACCTCTTCTCTTGGTCAAAGTCCACCATATAGTTCTCTCTTCTCTTATTCTGCTTAGAACTTCCTGGTCAGCTATTTTATTCATCGATCTGATTTTCAGAATTCTCATACAGCACCACATTTCAAAAGCTAATTAAGCGACTTATAAGAAGTACATTGTTAATGATTGGAGTAATTATTGTACGCTGTACGAGTACTTGCGCATATTTTGTGTGGTGACGAAAGGTAATCCGGGGGTAGGAAGAACTTATTTCACTAACATAGTTTAATGGAAAAAAACAACAGACAAATGGTTTTAAAATTTCATTTGACAGGAATCGAGTTTGTAATAAACCCCAAAGACGAATCATGCCGTAACTGGTAATTACTTTATTGAAGAATCAAACTTTCGTCCTAATGAACACTTTCTTGAATCAACAAAAGGACCAATAGTATAAAATAATAAATATGTTTAATTAATAATTCTTGTCTTAGGAAAAGGCTATTGTCCAAAGAGCATCTGTAAATTATTTGGTCCGCAATTACTCAGATCTCAATTCGGCTGGTAATAATATTACGTCGTAAATAAAATATTTTCCGTCAAGGTGGACCGCGACTTAATCCACCATCACTCTGCGACTGTTATTGGTGTAGATAAGCTGTAGCTTCACCGCTAAGCTATGCGGCGTGCCGCGTTTGGGCTGCGGCGATCATCGTTCAGTTAAGTTTGAAAGTTCGATCTCTCGTTCCAGTTCACTTCGGAGGCCGGAAATTGAGAGTTCCCCCGTCTGTCTGCAACACGCTTAAGCGGAAGTTCTCGGGGCTGTGAACTGCATTTTCTCTTAAGGCGGGTCTTTTCAGTCAAAGCAGATATCTTAAAATCTAATACAAGATATAACATACATTCCTGATAATTTATATCACGTATACTACATTCATAACAAATATAGAATAAATTAACATATTTAACTAGCATAGCGAATGTGGCTAAGTGGTTTACTTTATTCATTTTCAGACAGTCAGACAAACGAAATAGTCACCGTATCATTCTAACTTTCTATTTATATGTAACCTCTTTGAAATAATATTTACCTGTACTATTAAAATAAATTATTGATATTAATATTTGTTTAATGTATTGAACAATGTTCTCTGCTGCAGTAAATTTCATATTGTACAATTGTTATAAATATAAGCACTATCATCGATAGCTTTGCTCAATATCGTCCGTTGACGTTGAACAAACTGTAATTGTGATTACTTTGCAAACATATAAATATAAATAACTCGTCATACTCATTGGAGGCCCGAAGAAACGCTCTGAAAATTTACACAGGGTTTCGGAAGCTGTTTCACTTAGATCGGATTCCATTACAATTCATTACACACACTTCACTGAATTGATTTTTTGTTCCATATTTTAGGAAGAATTAAAGTAATTTGGTACGTGTATAAGAGTAATTCTTAACGGGAATGAGAAAATGACGGAAATAAAACTATTTTTATTAAGGTATTCGTCAGTACAGATAAGTTGTATTTTAAAATAAACTTTTTTTTATATTTCGTTTTCTGCATTAAGCAACTAAACTTTTTTCCTCCGAGTACTCGCGTCTGTAAGAAGAAAATTATCACTGACATTTTAATTTAGTAATGAGTTGCGATTAAAGGGAATGTATCATATGTAACACTGCCTTCCTCTTATCCAAATCCTATGTTTTGAATCGTTATAAGACCCGAGAGAACGTTAGAAACAGTACGTGGAATTGCATAATGAGTTTCTAACTTATGAAAGGACTCGACATAAAGAGGTTGTGGGTTGTGGAACCATAGTTTAGCCGGGTTGTTCCAAAAGGATGCATCGTGTCAGGTGTTATATTATACAAGTTGTCCCGTCCGTAAATTAAATAGCAAATCACGACATTAATATAAGCAATCAAAAGCTATTTCCGCGGAATGTGTATTGAAATATCAGTGGCTTTGCTACTCTCAAATAAATACTTACTGGTATTTAATTTATAGGCTTTTCTCGTTATACACAATTAAAATTGTCAATTTCAGTTTTGAGATTAAACAACTTTTTTTATATAGAATTATCCAGATAAGCGACAGAATCACAATCTTTCCTCGTCACGAAACTACTGATCGATACTTCCCTCTGAAAATAATTTAATGCTGATGTTACCTTGAAGTGCGTTTTAAACGGTTGTAAACCTTGGAAAATGTGTAAACTTGTGTACTGAAATACGTTAAGATGGATTCCTTTTTGAGTTTGGGTGATTTTTTGCTAGTGTTGCACTTGTGGCGACGCTCCTCATAGAGAACAAAATATACGGAGTAGTAATCAGGAAGCTTACTAACGTAATTATCACAAAATCAGAATGTGATCATTCCTCATGTTAATAATAATGGTTGCAGCTCTTTTAAAAATGAAGTACAAAGGTTGACGTAAAGCGGAGTTATAATGGATAATAGTATAAGAACTTTAAAAGGTGACTTTGGCAACAGTTCTTGAAATCACGCCGCTTCAAGGATGCTTTGTGAACAGAAATGGTGAAACTATTATTTTCATATCTAATTAAGAAATATTAATTCAAATCAAATGAAGTAGAATTGTTTCTATTGAAGCTCACGTAGGAGCGTATAGCTAATTTATAAGAAAGACAAGAATGGAAAAATGTCCACCGGACCGGAAATATTAATTACGTGTGAATTGTGTCGTGTTTTATAAATTCAGAAGGAATTGGCTTGTATAGCTGATACAGTCCTAGGAAATTTACACGATAAGAAATGTAAACTGGAGAGAAATTTGGAGACTGATTTTACTGTCTCATATTTATAGCATTTCAATAGTCCAGGTCAAATAAGTGGTAGCCGCTATAAGAATATGGCATAATTAAATAAAATAATAAGCGTTCCGTAACTTTCAGAAACGCTAAATCTAATATTACCAAACACTGTGGCATCACTCTTCTGCTGAAACGGCGTAACACAATCGTCTTTCCGTCTCAGAAAAAAATACGTGTACTGGCGTTTTTGCTCCTGGGATAAAACATAAAGGCGCTGCATAAGATTACTAATGGGACGTTCTGTGTGAGACGTGTGGGTATCACAATTTCAATTTTTTACGAAGACATATTTTTATCGGATATCGTCAACGAGAAAATGTTTAATATCTCAATAAATAAATATAACGGCTTGCTTGCAGATGTACTTGAGATTTTTCGGCTGAACGTAGTTACGAATTTGACGTATTTAAAATAAAGCTTTCCTATTTAAAGGAAAATTATGAAGAAATTGTTTTTCAACAAATAAAAATGAGTTTTTACATTTATTCTCTGTTTTCTTTTATGAAAATTTCAATTTTATTAGATTTCCTCAGGGGATGTGCCTTTTATTTGTTTTTCTCTCTGAGTTGGAGTTGCTATCGATACACGTTCGGCCGTATTGTTGAAAACATTCTTCGTGGAAGGCGTTTGAAATGCAGTAAATAATAGTTACTGCTACGGGTGAGACATGTGTTGAGTGAGTTTACCTGAGATTCCTCGCGAGTTCGGCGGACACGTTGCGGGCGTCGAGGTCTGGCACGCGGCACCAGTGGTCGGGTCTGGCTGCCATGAAGAGTTGGCTGTAGGCGTGGAAGGCGCACGGTAAGACGCCGGGCAACAGCACGAGCCAGAGCACGAGGCGCTGGTACGCACCCCACTCGCCCACGTCGGGCAGAACGGCGTCCAGGTCCATGGCGCCGCGGCCGGCGCCCCGCGAGCACTGCGCCTTTCAGCCACGAGCGCCGAGCGCCGAGCGTCGTGCCGACACGCACACGCGGCGCCTGCGCACTAACAGTCACGTCAATCAACTCTCCTGCTCTGCTCTCCCCTGCCGTTAGCACCGCAGCTCCTTATCGGACAACATTTCTTAAACAATTCCACAGATAACACATGTGCCACCCACACGTTACAAGAAGTTGAATTTCCCGCCTCTACTAGGAGTAGTTCAAACTTTCAAAGCTAGATGTGCAATAAGAGCAGAGATCGATTCTTTTTGTTGAGTCGTTCAGAGTTGTTCCACTCATTGTTACGAGTCGATTCTTTTAAACGACTCATCGGTTCTCCGAAACAAATCTGATTCTATTTTCCAGCTTAAACATTAATAACTTGAGTGGGGAATGAATACACTCAGAAATTAGGAACAAAGTATATAAATACATATACAATAATTTATTGACGAAAAATAATTATAATTTGTTTCAGATTATTAATAATATTGACGAACGATTGATAAAATAATTATCAAGCGCATAATACGTTAAAATATTTGTGTGTACAATATATATTAACGAAATATAAGACATTTCGTCTAATTTCAGAAGACAGGAGTAAAAAAACAGGGCTGCGTTCATGGCGATTGGAGATTTTAAAAAAGGCCCTTGACAATATGAACTGTAACACACCATTAAGATTTTGAAGAGGGCTGGATGGAAGATTTTAAAAAAAGGCCTCTGACAATATGAACTGGAACACACTATTAATATTTTGAAGAGAACAGGAATGAAATATCGAGAAAGAACGCTTATCCATAACATCTACAGAAGACAGTCAGCAGTAATTAGAATTGAAGATAAAGAAAAGAAAGCAGGAATCCAAAAAGAAGTAAGACAAGGACGCAGTCTGTAGCCCATGCTGTTTAAATTTCTAATAGAACAGGCGATGAAGAAAGTAAAGCGGAATATGGAAAATTAATCATACTGCAAGGAGAATAAATAAAATCCCCACGCATTTTAGATGATATTGTAGTATTACGGAGTCAGAAAAAGACTTGAAAACCATTATAAATGGCATGAACGTGCTCTTGGAAAAGACTTAAAAATGAAGATTAATAGAGGGAAAACGAAGGTAATGGAGTGTAGTTCGGGAAACAGTGGAATACCCAAAGGGTGTTAGATTGGGAAGGTATATTTTGAAGGAAGTAAAGTAATTCTGCTAGTTTGGCAGCATGATATCTAGGGATGAAAGAAGTATAGAGACATAAAGTGAAAGATATCACAGGCAAGGAAGGCTTTCGCAAAATAGAGGAATCTACTTACAGGTAATATAAGTATGAGTATTATGGATAGAGTAACTAACGAGGAAGTTCTATGCGGAAGAGAGAACAATTTGGAGAATTTTGACATAGAGATAAATTAATAGGCCACCTTTTGAGAAATGGAGGTCTTGCATTTGAGGGACGTGTGTGGAGTAAGAACCGAAGATGGAGGCAAAGAATTGAATGCGTTAAGGAGATTAGGGAGGATGCGGGATGTGGTAGTTATGCGGAAATGTAAAGGCTTGCGCAATATAGGTTAGCATTGAGGGTTGCATCCGACCAGTCTTAGGACTGAATACCACAGCAATATACACTAAAAAAATTATTTAAAATATACATTATTCTGCAAAAAACTTAAAAGAAACTAACAAAACTTGATTTCCATACATATTTCCAGGTTTTCTAATGTCGTTCGTCAAGTGGAAAAAGTATTTTGAAAATACGTACCTGACAAACAGATCGGTTGATTCGCAATCTGAATTCCACTTCCTCTATCACTATAAATTTGGTAAACTGATGTACGGACAATGAGGGTGAACTCTGGAGAGGTTAATCTAACCCGTTTATAAAAGACATGTTTCGGTCTAGTTTAATCGAGAACTTAAACTTTTTCCTCTCTTACTGTCATTCGTCTCTCAGTAAATTCTCCAATTGTACGTATGAATCAGTTCCTTCTAAATATATATTGTGTAACGGACAAACACATCTGCTCGGGCTTTGACGGCATGGAGTCAAAATAACGCTGGACAGCAGTTGAGCCAAGGACCATAAAACCGAGACACTACGTCGCGGTTTCGGAATTTTCCAACCTTTGTGAGAATTTGGCGACGTCGTGTGGTGTATTTCTCCAATTATCACCATATCCATCCCTGCCACCTTGGTGATATAAACTAAAGAAGTGGGGAGGAAGTTGTAAAAAGACAGGTGGAGACATTTTTGAGGGATATTTTTAAAGGAGATTTACTGAAACTTTTCGAGAGGAGTGAGACGGAAGAGTTGGCACGACATATTTGGTGTGAAATTACACGTGGAGCTAGCCTACGCTAAACTTCTCACTCGTGACTTTGGTTGGAATTGTGACAAGGGGAGATTTTGAATTTCTTCCTGAAACGGTAAAAATAGGTGGTCGGCAGCTTTGACCTGGAGGGAGGATCACGGAAGAAGCTGGAACCTGCATTAAGCCGACACGGTGATTACCCCCTGTGACTCTTTGCTAATTTTCTCTTTCTGGCATGGTCCGAGCATATTTTTGTGTGTAACGTTTTGAGAAGGCCCATAAATGCGATCCTGAGGTTAAAGTTAAAATTGTTATTATTAAGAATATAATGTAAATCATTCTTGTAAATATATATGTAGTACTTTTATTGACAAAAGAATTGCCGACATAAATATCTAATCATTAAAAATTGTATTTCTTATTATAAATGTTTTTTTTAAAGTAAATTGTTTTCTTGGTTTTATTACAAAATCATATCATTATTTAATTATTATTTAATATCTCCCCTACTATATACGTTACAATTGGCAGAGGAATGGCTCCATAGTCGTTGGGGAAAAGGGTTAGGGCATTGACGTCGTTATAAACGACCTTATGGGATTTAGCGGAGACGAAATATTCAAAGCATTTAATGCTCATGACTTTTCGGTTCAGAACCTGAGTCGAATCTTACTTCAACTTGTCAACTCAGGCAGCAGCTCGCTCACGACTCTACGACTGCGTGGAATAATTGGCATTTTTATCTATTCTGCAACCTAAATATATAAATAAAATTTATTCTACATATTCATAGCATATAAATGTTTAAATTAAAGGTGTTAATGTTTATGTTTGATCGGGTTTGTTATTTTAATACATAAAAGTATTATTCAAGAGGTTGAACAAAACTATGAATATCGAAACTACAAAAAACCTTGAGAATATTGCGTCAACGACGGACGTAGAGAAGTCGTACGAATAGCAATCAGAATTAAAATTCTGTGCGGATTATTTTAACTATAACTAAGATTTTACCATATCGCCTATTAAAGGGGCTAAGCCACATGCCGCTCATAACATTTTAGATTCAGAACCCGAATTGAATCTTAACTTCAACTCGACGACTCTGTCACCTCGCTCACTCGCAAATGTGCGACTCAAGTAACTCTATAAACTAAGTTCTTTTAGAGTACGCTTCTTTTATTAGAATCGATTCTCGGCTCCTTTGCCCACCTCTACTGCCAATAATAAATGTACGCCTTTCTCTGTTTTATTGCGGCAGTTGCTTACGACTAGTGTGATGGAGAGTACATTTTACAATAAATTTTACTTGAAACTGCAAATGCATTGAATAATTTGCGTGCTTATCGTGATCACGCTTCAAGACTTGAAGTGGTATAAGGGTATCGAAGACGTGAATCTCTGTGCTAGTCGACAAAAGTTCACGCCGGCTCACAATTCAGGAAACAATCATAAAAGTGCTTTTCCGTGCTCATCGGATATGCCACCTCCTCGATTTTCATCTTTTCTCTAAAATTAAAATCCAGTTGAAACGGCGACGCTTCGTTGAACCCACTTGAACCACCGCTTCCAAGAGTCGTAAAGGCACTGTTTTGTTATAAAAAACAATACGACTAATTTTATGGCTATGTTGGGTTTATGAGCTCAAATAAAAAGTAATTTTGTTCCAGAAAGTTTGTATCACTTTATAAATTCTCAGTGACAATTCTATACGAGTACAATCCGATAGTCATATATCCAAACTCATACTTCATTCAGTTTAATCTATAGGCCATAGCTTTTAAATACACTGCGTTGTATAATTTCTTTCAGTCTAATATAAATAAAAGGATCTAAAAAAATAAAAACAGTAACTTCAAAATTTAGTTAAAGCTTATGCTACGTTTTTTTCCCTAAAGTCAAACTACAAGGGAAGCTACTTGTTACTGGACCGTTAAACTTTTGTCCTGAATATGTCCTCTCAACAATATTCGTAAATACGTTTTGACTTACCAGGGAATAGCCTCTTTCCTTGTCCACCATGCAAGTTTAATAAACGAACATCTCTTCTTAAAAAAGTTTAACACAGCCTTGTATTTTTTCGGTTAAATTATTGTACTTCATGAAAAGTGTTAGAATTACAAACCACGGCGTCTGCAATTAGGCCTAAACGAAATAGTAATGTGATAGCAATTGAAACAAAATTAAAAATATTAAAGCGACTTGAAGAAGCAGAATGTGGTTACATTAAGCAGTAGTTTGTATTTTTAACATATTTTTGTATAACGTTACCTTGTAGCTGTATTTACTATTTTATAGATTCAGTTATCCGAACTATAGATGGTCCCAAGTAGTTCGGATAGCTGACTTTCTACTGTACTTTAATTTTCTCAGACTTAATAGTTTTTTGTTTAATTGTGTAGCGCGATATTTATTTTAATATTCATTTTATCATTTCTAATGTAAAATTAGCAAATGATTGGAAAGTTGCGTAGCGCCGACAAGTCGGCGTAGAGCGGGGCTGTAAGCTTATAGAATTGCTTCGGGTTACGTACAAATCTGATTTGCGTTATTTTCGCATATAGCCAGCATGGGGAAGGAAGATACACGGAAACAATGAACTCTAGAAATACCACGTGGTTGCCTCGGCCAATGGGGTTTCGTGGTTAAAGATAAATCGATTTGTAAAAGATCGATTTCAAGGTTTGGACACAGCAGCGAAGAAGACGGCGCCATATAGAGGAGCTTGCGGACAGTCTATGCCACCGTGTTAAAAGGTACGTTGCCAGTTTTCTAATCCATGACGTCTAGAAGGGATCGCCCACGATATTGAACCTTTAATTCCTTTCTTAAAATTTACCTAATTAATGTTTTTCCTGTTAAATTTTCGTGTGTAAATAAATTTTATACTATTTCTCAATTACCATTTAATTTTAATCCCCGCTCCTCCTACAATTGTTTGGCTTTCATATTGAAATTAATGATAAAATTGTTTATGAGCGTATATACTTGTATTTATCCGTATTTTATTTACTCAAGACACCTGAGATACAGTCATGGAACGGTTTTTGGTCATCAGCCGATATGACACATTTCGGATTTCAAAGGGTACGTTGTAAAGTTTTATATACTCGTCTATATAAACTTCGGTTCTAGGTCATTTTTTGATTATTAAAATGAACTGAATTCGGTATCAGACCATGGCATTGGAAAACGACGTTGCTGATAATAATAAAGACAAACACATATATGCACTACGCTACAGCAGTTAGGCAGGAAATGCGTTGGGTGAGGGATTCAATAACACTGAGATAATTTAGACCTCATCCTATATTCGCAAGCCTTTACGAAATATGAAATTTAACCTTTACAGAGAACCGTAGACTTTCGCCGAAAATTTACTGGTTGTGACAATTGTTCTACTGGTATGTTATAATTAATTTATTTCAATATATATATATATAGTGCGTCTGTGTGACATCAGACACGGTAAGACATTGCCAAAATCAAGTGGTGGTGTCTATATTTATAGCGATGTTATTTAAGTAATTAAGTTAAAGGGAGGCAACAGTTCCGTATTTAGTGTGACTGTTTAACGCCTCCATTAATAATTGTGAACTCCCGTGTGATTGGAAGTTTCAGTTTTCAAAGGAGGTGAAAATGCCTATTTCGCAAATTATAGACCGGTTAGACTTCAGTCAGTGACCTTTAATACGCAGATAATTATTTGTAACTATATCCGTACAGAATTGAAACTAAAGGTCAACACGGATCTAGACAAAGTTTTTCGTGCGATAGTTAAGTGGTCACTTTTTTCCAAAGGCTAGCACAAATAGACAAATTTGGGATAACAGATGCAATCTAAATTTATTTCGCTAAAGCATTTAACGTCGTTGAACATGCCATTTTGGTTTAGCCAAGGTAAGCGGGCTTGTGCTTTGAGTTAAGGAATTTCTCAACCATCTAACTAATGCACGTTTTCTAGGGTATACCCTGCATGTCTTTCAGAGACGTATTCTTAAACTATAGCCCGGGGGCCCTAGTTAACCCTCGGCTGCTTTTCTCACCCTTCCTCGTCCCCCTTTTCAAATTTCGTTTACTTTCAATTAAGAGGGAACTGACATTTATTTTATCAATCTCATGTAGCCTGGAATCCTAAAAAATTATTTTTAGTGATTATAACTGTTGAGAATAAAAAGCAAGTATAAATAATAAAACTTCTTAGTCTGACAACAAATGAACGCAGCTTTTAACCGTCTGTTATTTTTTTGAAACGGTATCGGTGATCAATAATTATCTGCCAATTCATATACCCTTCTTGAATTAATTTGTAACTGGCTTTAGTACCGTGTTTATTTGTATCTAAAATTTCTCAATGCTCCAGATACAGCTTACAAGATTTAAAAATAATATATTCAGTTAACTGCCAAATTTTACAACAACGTTGGTTTGCACCTTTTCATTTTTAATTAAATAGTTTGCACAACAGAATTGTAGACTTTTTGAAATTGTAACTAGGAAATATTTTATAATTTTCGTTATATTCCTACTCCTTCATTTACATTTACACCAACTGCATAATTACTTTATGTTAAACAATAACATTACAATTAAGCCGTAATTTTTCATATTTTTGTCAAAATTTGAAATTTAATCACATAAAAATAATATTTCAGTACCCTCACGACCATTTCAACAGCTAATTGTTTTTAATTATAACAGAAATCTTTCCTGTTACCTAACCTCTATGCGGCCTCTGTTCGGAAACTTTGGTGAATGTGCCTGTATCGAGTTTTAATTGTTGGCTTGCCTGAAACAACAGCTACTATCCTTCGAAATAATACCCAGCGATGATAATGCACTTCTGAGAACAGCAGTACAAGTACTAAGAAACCCCTGTTTTTTTTCTGTAGCTAGTGATCATTAAAGCAACAGGTAACAATGGGGATGCCTCAAGGATCAGTAATCGGATCGTTATTGTTCCTCATATGTATTAATGATCTGCCATTTAAAATAAGTTCAAAAATTAGACTTTCTGCCAACGATTCCGTCGTCTATAGAATGATAAATACAGCTTTGTATGTACGCAAATTGCAAAAACAAACAGTTGCCCTAAATAGTTGTGCTGAAGCAAAAAAAAAGGAAGATAAATAGTGGAAATAGCAGATCAATTAAAATAAGGTTTGAATATATCTAAATAGTTTCTTGAAGTGAAACTTTACTATTAATTTACATAAAAAGAATCTATCCATCGTAATCAATATTCTTCTTCCTAATTTGTATCTTCCTGAGTTTATTCATACCAATATCCACACTAGACTCAAGAAATGGTGTATTCTTCTTCTATTAATCGTCAAACCCTCAATAAACCCAACACCAAGATTGTGTTTCTTTTTTATAGCGGACTACATTGCGTTCTATGACCGTTTAAAGGTTGATGTAATGGGTAATAAAAACTCCTTTACGGTCACTGTTTTGCAAGTTATATTTTAAAAGAGGTAGCTTTCGGCAGTTATACTGCCATATTCATCGTAATAGTATACAAATCAATCAATATATTGTTTATAATTCAATTATTAAAAAGCTTTATACAATATCAGATTTAAAAACTCTTAAAAATGATATAAACATTTTTACATACCTTGTACTTATACACTATTTTATATCCTTATTTTTCGTACAAAGTACGTTGTTAATATATAAAATATTTGTGTTTTCCCAACACGTCGTCCGTTCAAACTGGCGGAAAATCTCTGTATAAGCGACGTTATACGTCATGCACTATCGATCGGTTGATAAACATCGATTATTTATTTTTGTATGTAATCAAACATATATACATGGGTAATAGCATAATGAATTGAATATATTTAATTAACGTATCATATTGAGTATTATTGTAGTTTATTTATGGTCTCAATGTAATAGCTTCCTATTTCACTTCCTTCATTTCTGAAATTAATTATTTGATCTCTGAGAATATTAATAAAAATTGATTCTGCGAATCTGAGTTTCCTTTTAAAATTGTTCATGTATAAAATACGTGTTTTGCCGAATGCGAATTCATGATTATTAGTTTCTACGTGGCATGGTAATGCTGTACTATTTTTCGATTTGGTTTCAACGTTTGTTTATGATTGTACAGTCTGGTTTTAATATTATTTTTGGTATAGCCAATATATGATTTATCGCAGTTTTTACGTGGGTATTTTATATACTACATTTGTAATATTGTCTAAAACAATATTGTCTTTCAGTTTCGTTAACAGGTTTCTAATATGATTATTAGGTTTAAAAGTGAAAATGATGTCCGAGAAGAGATGTGCTTTTATTTTGTTTCATTGAACTTTTAATGTTTCATTCTTTTTTCTTTTTTGTTAGAAAAAATTTATTAATATGTGTAATGTGTTTGTGGATCTGATTATCGCATCGTACCACGCGGCAACCCGAAAGGTCAAAATGAATCATCTTAATTACGACGAATGAAATAAATTACAATCATTAGTTTAATAGTATCTTTTGTTGTTAGTTTATTCTTGTTGTGTAAATTGTGCTAATGTTTATTCGTTAGTTATTTTATTTGTCGTGATGCCGCGTGTTATATACATAGCCATTGGTCACGCAGGCTATAAGTAAGATGCAATATTAAATACAAAAAAAAACGTATTATAGAATGGTTTGTTTAAGCTTCTGATATGTACGCTGTTTATCTAGCCGTTGCTATGACAATACCAGCGATATCGTCCGTCTCCGTGCGCTATAATCTCTGTGGCTTTAACAGGCTACATGAGGGTGATCCTGATCCAAAACGAACGAAATACCTTCCCTCTAGCGAAGAAGAAGAGGGTGGTAGTAAGCTATACTTTTATAACAAATATAGGAAAATAATGTAAGCAAAGTGAATAGGTTAACATTTTAAGTAGGCAATTTTACATTTTAAATTTACATTTAATTACACACACACCATAGGACTGCATTGATCTTGTGGTCCTAAGACCGGTCCAATACGACGTTCCATGCCAACCTATCTTGCGCAGCCTTTTTCCTTTCCGCATAATTACCACTTTCCGCATTCTCCCAAATCTCCTTAGTGCATTATATCTTTCCCTCCCTCTTGTTTACTTCCATATAATACTAATATTAAAATACCAGCATGTTTCAAAACGTGGCCTATGATTCTATTTCTTTTCTTGGACAAAGTCTTCCCCTATACTGCTTAGAACTTCTTTGTTAATAACACTATACGCCCATCTGATTTTCTGAATTCTCCTATAGCACCACATTACAAAGGCTACCATTCTTTTCCTACAACTCTTACCGTCCACGTCCACGTTTCGCAGCCATATAATGCCATATACCCTTTAAGTAAATACTTTTTTTTTGCAAATGCCTTCCTTGCCTCTCCTATCCTACTCTTTATGTCTTCAATACTTCTACCATCTCTAGTTCTTATGCTATCCAAAACGCGTAATTCCTTAATTTCCTTCAAAAGATCCCTTCCCAATGTAACACCCTGTGCTATTCCATTGTTTTCCATACTACACTCCATTACCTTGGTTTTTCCCTCTATTAATCCTGATATTGAACTCTTTTTCCAGGACTCCCTTCATACCATTTATAATAGTTTCCAAGTCTTCTTCTGATTCGCCTAATAATATCGTAAGGTTTTTATTTCTTCTCCTTGCAGTTTGATTACTTTTCCATATTTCGTTTTAACATTCTTCATCGCCTGATCTATATATAAGTTAAACTGCATGAGCGCAGACTGCATCCATGTCTTACTCCTTTCTTGATTATGGCATTCTTTTCTTGATCTTCCATTCTAATTACTGCTGCCTGTTATGTATAAGTCTTCTTTCTCGATGTTTTATACCAGTGCTCTTCAAAATCCTCAATTTTTAGATAGCCTTTATGGTAATTGTATGTATTTAATGTTTAAAAATGTAAACAAAACGATGAAATTTTATTTAGTGTGTTATAGGTATAATTTCTGTCATCGCGGAGTAGATTCCTCGAGGAAGATCTGTCAGCTCCTTATCGTACTCCGCCCTTAAAAAATTGTGTCCCTCAACTCTTCATCATGCACCTCCCCTTCTTCTTCTATTTCTGACTAATCTAGATTTCCACCGTGATACAATTCTTCTAGATATCCCTTTATTTTCTCTGCCTTTCCGTCTTTATCCATAAATAGCTTTCCATCAGCTCTCCTGATGGTCTTGGAAAAAATTTTATTCTCTCCGAATGTTATTTTTATTTTCCTATAAGCTGCGTCTGCATTTTTTAGACTTGCGGCCTTTCTCCTTTGGACTGCTGTACTGCCCATGGTAGTAACCCAAAAACGAACCAACGAACGTTTCAAACTAAGAAAATTAGCGAAATGAACTCGTTAAATGCTGACAACAGTTTACGACCAAAAAATCTTCAAACACTTGCATTTCTCTTGGAGCCGAGCCTCTTAGGCTGCTTTGCACTTTCTACCTATCTCATTCTACAAGCGTCTGTGCTGCTCTTTGTCATATTCATCTCTCACGTTTTTATATTTATACTTTCCTATTGGTTGGAGCCATTCGTCCTATTTTTCCGTCAGCTACGCTAGTCATATCTTTCTTCTACATCGTTTCTTTCACCTTTCTCCAGTAATATATTCTTGATTTCTTCTGAAACACCTCCTATTGTTTCAGATTTTCTAATCCCCATCTCTTTGTTTTAATTCCTCTCTTAAATTTCTTCATTTTCGGCCTGCATTTAATAATCAAAGGATTATGGTCCGAGTTCACATAGGTTTTGAAATCCAGCACCTGTTTCCTATAGTTGTCTCAACATTTTATAGTTTACTTGGTATTTGCCTTGTCCCCAAGCTTCTTCCATGTGTAGAGCTTTCTTTCATTATTTTGCATAAAAATAACTAATTTTGGAATAGAAACAGAGGATATACAGAGGTTCTTAATATGTATTGTATTAAACAATATAAATAATTACACATATATTTTTAATTATTTGCATACTTATTTGTTTAATGATGCAGTAGATTTATATTGTTAAAGGAAGTAATCACAGATTGTTGGGTGACCACTAAAAATATCGACCTTGAATTAATGAAATGTTGTTCTTGAACTTACGGAACTGTATTATCTAGGCCTCATTGCAAGAAACGGAAATTTTGATTGTCCGAGAAGGATTATTGAAATTTCATAATACTTGAACTGCACGAGAGAAAGATTCCTGAGAGAAGTAGATAGTGTGAACGCGAAAGCAACGACTCTGTTCTGAAGCCAACGTAATCAAATATGAACGTATTATTTAATATAATCTCAGTGTGTAAGTTCAGTATTTTAAGGAAGCAATACGTGTTTCTAAAATGAGCTTTTAACTCGTAGATAATAGGATGGCGAAAATTTTTCTACCTAGAGGAAACTATTCTGGAGGAGGAATTTATATTTGTAACGAACTATTCTGAGTTATGCAGTATCCTAGATTCGAGCAAGGCCCATACTATTGCTGTTCGTGGATTCAGCTTCACTTCGCTGTCTGGGGTCAAACAATTCCATGTTCAGCTGAGATCAGTGTTCCACATTTCTTTTCACGCCAATTTGTTGTACGGGGGCCCTACCGCAACATCAAAATGCAGAGGACAAAATAACAAGATCAAATCAATCAAAATATTTATTTCTGTCAGATACGTACGTTTTGATAAGTTATACATAGTCAAAACAAAATCTGTCTCTTTGAATTAATGATTGTTGACTCACAACCCCTTTCACAGGAACAATACTTATGACATTGATATTAAATTAAAGCCGGTGTAGCTCGTGTTATTATTATAAATCTGCTGTCGCCCGACGTAAAATTAATTTGTGTTTGTACTTCTTTAAAATCGATACTGAATGTGTTCATT
This sequence comes from Eucriotettix oculatus, assembly GCA_034510155.1. NCBI lineage: Eukaryota > Metazoa > Arthropoda > Insecta > Orthoptera > Tetrigidae > Eucriotettix > Eucriotettix oculatus. Next base: position 192,687,742 of record CM067376.1, on the reverse strand, counting down.
TTATTCATGAATATTTTGTTTCAATTTATGTTTAGACAAAATCATGATTTAGATAATATAAATTCGCGTCATTTGATACGTGCGATGTCTGAAAATGGCTGGTAGAACGTAACAGCTGGGTTTATATAATGTTATAGAATTATAACAATTTTATTTACATTACTATATATGTACATATATCAGGTTTTCTTTAATATGGCTTCTTAAAATAAAATGTGAAGATGGGATTAAAATTATCTGAGGTAATAAAATCACATGTTAATGGAACAACACTAAAATTTTTTAGAAATAGAAAATTAATGTGAGATCAAAAATAAAATCGTGTTCATATCTTGGTAACAGTCTTAATCTACTATCTAAAATCTAATTAACTATTTGATTTAGTCCAGCACTGAATGTACTATTTTTCTAATAGCAAAGGACAAAGGAAGATACGTACAAATTTTCTTAATTGTTGTTGTGGTATTCAGTACTAAAACGTCCTCCATGATAACCTATCTTTCCCAAGCCTTTTCATTTAAGCATAACTATCACATCCCACAAGATCCCTAATTTGCTTAGCGTATTCCATCCTTCGTCTCCCTCTTTTGTTCTTACTCCACACACTTCCCTCTAATAATGCTAATTTTACAAGACCCTCATGTCTTAAAATGTGACCTATTAATCTGTCCCTTCTCTTAGTCAACGTCCTCCATATTGTTCGCTTTCCCCCTATTCTATTTAGAACTTTCTCGTTGGTGATCTATCAGCCCATGATTTTCAGCATTTTCCTATAGTACTACACTTCAAAGGCTTCTATTCTTTTCCTTAACGCAACTTCCATCGTCCACACATATTGCCACACTCCATGCGAACATTTTTAGCAACGAGTTCCTAACATTCTGTTAGCCGTAAGTAAATACCTCTTTTTCGCGAAAGCCTTCCTTGCCTGTTCTATCTTACTCTTTATGTCTACTATACTTCTACCATCACTAATTATTACGCTTCCCAATTAGCAGAATTCCTTAACTTTCTTCAAAATATCCCTTCCCATACTACACTCCATTTTTGACTCACAAATGGTCCATTAAATATTAAATAAATCATACTCTTTATGATACGTACGAGGACTGGTTTTAAAGTTGGTTCTGTTTTCATATTTTGCCTCTGCAGGTGCAATTTGAAGGATACGCGGTCATATTCTCCAACCATTACAAACCCAGATGCAGCTGGGAAGCTTCGCGTTTTTTTTTTGTTTTCAATTTGTTAGTGCTTTTCTAAATATTCAAAACAGAATATGATCACATCATTTCCTTTGAACAATTCGTTCACCCTCGTCTCTACAGTCCGCATTCGGCGCCCAGCTATTTTCATCTGAAGAAATTTCAGGTGAAAATAAAATTAAACGACCATCACGACGAGAAACGAGAAGACCGGGTCTGACTTACATAACAGGCGGCACCTTTCTAACGACGAAGGAATACGACAATTGCCTGAATAATGGCAGCGACATCTAAGTGAGAAGTACTGTGAATTGTAAGGTAATGGTTGACAATAAAATATTAAAATAGTAATATTCTCTATTTTTTAAATTAATAAAGACATTACATACAAGTTAATTTTATGTGTAGTATATACAGAATTTTTAAGCGGCATTTGGATTATCTTCCTTAAACCAAAGAAAATATTAAGTACCAAAGTCTTGAGACATGTCAAACTCAGACTATCCCGAAGGTCCTTGGCTACCTTGCTCTACCTTCCGCATCACCCCTTTCAATTCCCTTCCTATGTTATTAAATACCACGTCAACGTGATAGCATTGTGTAATTGAGATGGTTAACCTCTTAATGTCGTTGATTCGAAGGTTTTACATCTCGGATTCTTGGAAGCTGGTGGAGAAAGGCGATTATGCCAGGAATCTTGTGTAGTCCACTGATGGTAACTGCTTTGTCATTTGATCAAATTCGGTGTTTTCCTACCTTTCCCAGATTGCTGGAGTTAGCAGCTATTTGCCCATAGGCATTATGCATGAATGCAAAGGTGGACTAGAAGATTCCTTCTCGAATCTCCCGGATTATTTCTTATTCTCCTCATATTCTGCTCCTGTACTGGTCCATATATCTTTCTTAGTATTTTTCTTTCCAAAGCGTTGAATGCGAACTTATCCTTCTCTATCAAAGTCCAGATCTCTCTTCCAAGCATTACTATAGGTTTCAGTATTGTCTTAAAAGTTTTAATTTTGGGAATTCTACTCACTGTCTTAGAATTAAAAATAACATCTATTACCCACTATTATCTTCCTATTTTTGGAGATAGTTAATGTACCCAAGTATTTAAACTTATTAACCTTCTCAAAGTTTTGACAATCCAGTCTTATTTCGGGTTCTGCTCTAGATATTCTCATGTATTTTGTTTTATTTTCATTTATAAATAATCCTGTATTCTGTGCTCCATGTTTTAATTGTATTAAAGCCTCTTCTACGATCGTCGTTGATCGTCCCATTATAACAAGATAGTCTGAATATGCCATATATGCACAGATCTATTAAAAATTGTACCGTTCTCATTAATTTCGATGTTACTCATTGCTTTCTCTAAAATACAGTTAAATAAAATTGAAGACAAGGCATCATTTTGTCTGAGTCCTACTTTAACAGTTAACTTATCTGATAACTGGAGCACCAATCGCCGTCTATAATTCTGTGCCGAAGACGGCCAAAATAAGTCGCGAATTTAATAATTTTCCGCCATTTGAAAATAATTTATATGGGGCCACGTTTTGTCAGACCGACGGAAATATTTCCACGTATTTGTGTAAGGAGATTTTACTCTTGCAGTGCGTAGCTAGGCAAAAACTCAAATATGGAAAAAGGTCAAAAAGTCCCCAATAATGTCACGATTCTTACCCTCCCGGCGAAGTGAAGCAAATGACATGTCTTATGAAAAGACCAGTAAGATCCGAATATAAATCTAACACTATTCGTTAAATATATAAATTTATTTTACATTCCCTACTTAATTATATTTATTACTTAAACATGACATAGTTTAATACAACACTCACAGTATATGAATAATAATCATAATGCTAAAAAAAATACTTTACTGTGATTATTATAATAATCGTCACAACATCACTTCTTATGCTGTACCAACGAGAAAAATGGGATAACTGCTCTCGCTGCTTTCAAAGTTTTATAGTAAGTAACACTTTTCTTAATTTGGGACACCTTAAAACCATTTATAATGATTTTCTAATTCCAAGAATTACTAATTTTGACTTCATTAGTGAGGTTTTATTTTTATTGTTCGAGGACAATTACAATAACATCAAACTGTGTGTACTCTCCTCCGTTCGAAAAGTAGACCCTGATAGCGAAATGCAACCCGGTAAACGCTGATCAACTTATGCAGAAAGGTAGCCAAAGTATTTAATATATTCTTAAGAACAAGGTTACGGATAATTTAACTTACAATTATTTTAACTTAAAAATCTATACATAATTTAAATAAGATACTGATTCTGTAATTTTATAACTTTAGGTACTCTTAATTTTTTCGATATTCCTAATTCATTTATTAATCTATCCATTATTTCACATACCTAAATATTGACAGTCTTCACGAGGATTTATTTCAGTCTGCCATCGTTGAACAAAATAAATTACTAGATAGAAACAACTTGTTTCAAGTTTCCATTCATGATTATAGTTATTACATTTTACATTAGTTTTCATTTCTGACGATCTAAAGTATATGTAATCAGGCACAACTTGATTTAAATACTAATGGAAAACCTTTCATGAAAATTGTGTGGTTGCAGCACGGCTGTAATTGAATTACGGGTATCATTCCAATATTTAATATCGATAATAATGAGCACTGGGCACTTTTACTGTTTCTATTTCCAATATTTTATGTTAAAAGTAAAGAGCATAATGTATAATTCCTAATGGCTTTAACTTGTACTGCCAATTTATAAGTCAATTTTATTGTTGTATATATATATATATATATATATATATATATATATATTGTAATATACTATCGGGAGGGGTACTTCGAATAATTAATCCGCACTTCAAAATTAGTTAAATTATATTCAACTTTTACACAAAAATTAATATTTACACTTAACATACAAGAAAACTCAAAATCTGCAGGGGCATTTGGGCCTCTCAAAGAGTTAGATAATTGCAGCAACTGTAAAATAAAATAAAAACATAGAATTATGATGTCAAATTTATAAGGGAATAGAAAAAAATGAGCAGGTTTCACAATTATGGCTTCCAATCACCAAACATTTGGTTTGGCTGTTTCTACTGTATCAAGATAAATGACCAAATTCCCACTGCAAATCAAGTGACTTGGTTTCCAAATTTAACATTTGACTGTACACAATTTCACTAAAAATTAACAAACATGGATTAGAACACAGCAATCAACAATTTAGTATTTTAAATGGTTCTATTCTAATCACAGCCAATGCAACATTGATATTCAAACACAACTATATATCTCCACATAGGCAAACTATTCTGGATTATACCATACGTGCGTCGAATCCACAACCTTTGACTGTTCACTGTTAAGTTCACTTCACGGCGTCTAGTTCGATGTCCGGGTGAAGGATAACTTTCCTTCCCACAAAGTTTATCTGCGAGGATCTTCTGACCCCGCTCTGCAACAAGTATGACTAGCTTCCATGACCGCAGTCACGAATTTCCAAATTACATCCGAACACTTCCGTGTCCGTCCAACGCCTCTCTGTAAAATATGTAACACAGGGAACACGTCTACTACTCTAGACGTTACCCACCCGACTGCTTAACTCGAAATCTCACGTCTTTTCACTTCCGGGTCCACCACCCGACTGACTTGTTCGTCTTAAAACCCCCTTTCATCCATCTTGCTGAAACTAGCCATGTGGCCTTGTTCAGCCAATTACGTCCGAGCACACCAGCATATTCTCACGTCAAAATGTTTAAGTTCCTTCTAGAAAATTCCAGAATCTTTTACGCACAACACAGGAATCACGTTCTCAACTCGTGATTTGACCACGCAACAATGACACATCCAGCAGAGACAACAATTCGCGTTAAAATGTCATATTGTAGCCACACTCCACTCATTCTAACGATATCCATTCATTTTAACAATATTTTACAAACAATTAATTAATAGTAGCAGCCATATTCAAATATATACAATAAATAATAAAAGAAAACAAAGGGTGTATGTACCACGTCACACAGGCGGAGGCAGCTATAAAAATAATAATATATTATTTTAAAAACTCTCGAAAAAGGTCCTGAAATTATACTTTTTCAAATTTAATTAAACTTTTTTAGGTTTCATAAAATTTAATATATTAATGCTGTAAATAATAAATGAAAATGAATTAAACTATAAATCATGTTCAACAGAATTGTTAATGTAGTAATACGTTTATTTCAACAACTTTATCAGTTATTATTCAATACGTTTATTACTTTAATACCGGAGTATTTATTCTATGCCAATTAAGTTTATTCTAGTCATTCACTGGATTTTTTACTCATATTATTTAATTGATGGGCGATGGGATGGGATTTACATTATACCGATATTTTATTCAGTAATTTAGGCCTCACGGGGTTTCCGCCAGTAATTCCACACATGGCGAAACAGAACCTTAATGACTTTTGATCCGACGCCGAGATAGAGAAAAATAAAGTCGTTTTTAGCCCGTCTGGGATATTCTCCGGCAGCAACACCTCACCTTCTCTCGAGGCAGGACGGTGGCATTTCACGATGGCAATTTTATAAATTCCAAATACGAAATGATGAATTTATACAGTCCATCGTTTATCATTAGCATTCTTATCTAAAATAAGACTCTAAGAGAGCAAAAGAAACTCAAGTTCGATAGCTGTACGAGACTGGAAATGTTTTTCCTTAGAGTCACCTAATCATTTGGACGAAAACAGTTTAACATTAGACAACATAAAATTATAAATTTAAATATCATCAAATTCAGGAGACAACAGAAGGAAATTGCTTGCGTCTGCCCATGGCTGAGAATTGGAAGATGGTGCAAGTTTATAAGAGACTCTTACTGGGACATCAACAGTACTGGCAACTTATTCTGTAGTTCCATAATTGTGTATACAAACTTTCTCTTCTCTATCCCTATGGTTTATTATACTCTAAATTCCTCACGCCTGACTAACCATATACATTTATTTTCATGTTGCGGGTCAATTTTAATTCATGCATCGAAATGCTTGCGTGTTATTCATTAGTGCGTTAAGTCAACCATTATGTTTAGCTTCCTTCATTCAAAGAACATATATGAAGTTGTTAAGCGAATGGACTTTACCAAGAACTGCTTGTAATGGATAACATATACGCGTGATCAAATTAAAAATAAAATTCATCTGTTTCTTGGCTTTTTCTGTGTGTGGGTTGCGAAACTCTAACAAAACACCAAACCCTTTCCGTTTTGAAAGTGGGAGGTCTCAGGGCGCATTCCATGGACAATAGACTGACTCTTCTTTTGAACGAGAGCAGCCCATTGATAAAAGAGACCATCTATAGAAAGTTGAGTTGCTACCGGGAGTGGGCGTAGCTAATTTGGAGGACCGGCCGGGAAAAACGGAAGGTCCATGAAGAATCTGGAATGCTACGGCTAAATGCGTAACATATGCAGCATTTACGCACTCAAAGACAAATCCAATAGGAGACTTTGGTGGAAAACGTCTGATTGGTGGTTGAAGATGGTGTGGCGTCCGACCGAGGTGACGACGGAGGAAAGTTTGGTAGAGAAGAATTACTAGATTGGGAGAGCAGAGAAGAAGTTGTCGGGAGAGCGGAGAGAGCTTGTCAACAGATGCTGTCGGGGAAACGGGGAGACATTGGCATTAGGGAACAAATTAAGCTTTCTCGTTCACCCCACTGTGGAACCCATAGAGTAAAGTCTAATGCATAAACGAATTGTCCTTTTTTATATTATCTAAACCTGTAAAATAATTTTCATGTTTATTAAGATTAAATCTTAAAAGTAAAATTAAAATCAAACTTTTATATATTTTTTAATAATCCCCATCAATAACTATCATATAATAAATTATTTAAATTAATTTCACCCCACTCAAAAACATTTCATTACATACTTTATAAAAAGCTGCCCTGTTGTCGAACATTAGTTAGTACAGACGTTTGTGTGTCTTTTATATAGTTAGGTTTCAATAGATATGTACCTAAATATTAATAAACAAATGCGTCTAAGCGTTAAAATGTTTCAGTACTTTCCACCCTAGTACACAGAGCTCGGGCTGTTTCCGACACGGAAAATCTTCCGATGGAGATAGCCCACTGAAGGAAACCTTCAAGAACAGTGGATACACGTCACGGGAAATACAACAGGCTTTTAAGAGGAACGCACGGAAAACGGATAAGACAACTTGCACGGCCGTCTCATTCCTCCCTTACGCGGGAACACGGCTCTCAAAATTGGCAGACAACTACGGAAACGTAAGATTAAGGCTGTTTTCAGACCACAGGCAAAACTATGCAACCTGATGAAGTCTGTAAAATCCAAAGTTGGCATAAAAAAGTGGGGTCTATGAAATTCCGAGCATCTGCGGATCGAAATACATAGGGGAAACAATCCGCACGGTTGAGATGAGGTGTTCCGAGCATGAGAGATGTATCCGTTGAAAGCAGCATACCAAGTCTGCCATGGTGGAACACGCTCTCATGACTGGGCACAAAATTGATTGCACCTAGACAAAGATTTTGGACCACACCAGAGGTTGGTGGAACAGCATTATCACGGAGGCTGTAACGATTAGAACCTATGAGAACTTAATGAACCGCGACAACGGGTTCCAGCTCAGCAAAACCTGGGATCTTATTCTTGCTTCAATTAGATTAAAACAGAAAGCAACACGAGGACCAAACGAAAGAGGAGCGACCAATCAGGACCTTGCAGATCTGCGGCGAAGTCTTGTGGAGGGAAGCGAGGGCCCTAATATAAACGGCGCAGACACTGTCTATCCAGCTAAACGGAGAGTGCATCACACTTATAGCCGTCTATAATAAACCTGGCAGGCCCCCTATTCATGTGAGAGATATAGAACGGCTACTTAACACCTTAGGGAGGGTTATAGTAACTGGGGACCTAAACAGTAAACATCCATTGGGGAACAGTAGGCCCACCAACCCCACTACACGCACACTCACAGACACATAACTACAGTGTCTTTGGGCCACGCGTGCCCGGGAGACGAAATGCACAGTCAGATGTCCTGGACATAGCCCTCGTCAAGGGCGTCACAACTACTCTAGACCTCACGGTCTTACAGAACCATTACCCAGTACTAACTTGCAATACAGGCACTACACAATACAGACAAGCGCATCGTGTTCAACTATCGAAAGGCAAACTGGGATCTTTTCCGGGAAACCTTAGATAGATACATGTACAACACAGCAATATCAACAACGATTCCGAAATAGATCAGTCTGTTCATTCCCTTGTCGTTGTTATACAGGACGTGATATATGAAACAATACCAGCTGTAACTCCACATCAACACAGGACGATAACACTAAGAAATATACTTAAAAGGTATTGACAGCGAACTAGATTGCAAATATACAAAACAAATATGAACAGACTTAGAAACACCATTCGAAAAGAAATCAAGTCACAGCGAAGCAAGGAATGGGACAAGCTCACCTCCACACGCTCCACGTGGCAGATGGCGAGGCACTTCACACATGAGGCATGCCAAGTACCAACACAAACGCCCTCCTCCTCCCAAACCGAAACCCCATGATTGTTTAAACGAATTTTATTGACCAAGCTTGTAAAGGGATTTTTACAGGGCATGCATAGCGATTCGGACGTGACGGAGAAGAAGAGGACCGACATGCATGATACCCAAGCCCAACTACTAACAATATCCAACCAATAATATCCAATCGCATGTTGCTGTCGCACAACAGTAGTGTTCTAGCTCCATTTGCTCTTCAGCGTATCTTATTATCACTGAGGTTTTTTCCCCGTAAGGAGACCCTTCAGGTCGAATTGTCGGCACTTTTCCTTCAGCCCTACGCTCCTCATTCTGTCTCTCTCACAATATATCTCCGTGAACGATCGTATTAAAGGGTATTATGCAGTCAGGTATGGATGAAACACAAGTTCCCATTCTTTGTTTTCCAGTTAGTTTACGTGCAGAGGGGCTGTATAAAATAGTAGTCTCCATTCTGGCGGTGTGTGCTTTCTCGGGGGCACCGTCATGGGGCCTTTGGCCCCATAGAAGAAAAGGTCTCGGCATCAGTTACCTGAAGATGATGGCGGAGTTAGGTGTCAAAATGTTGTATTTTACAAATTATATACCTCGGTTGAAATCCCGTCCACCAGGAATATCTACATTATTCTGTAGTTCCATAATTATGAAGACAAACTTTCTCTTCTCTACCCCCGTGGTAAAGAAATTTAATAATTAATATCTATTTCTATTAGATTTCGTTAGTTACTATTTTTATATCAATAAAATATACCCGCCAATTTAGCTATATTATCCTTGTTCAATCCTGATGGTAGTTGGCGTTAACCGGGAATTTTTGTAATTAATCATCAAACGTGGTTTCTGTTGAGACAGAATTAATTACACTATAAAGACAGCAGGCCTTTTGTAAATCAACCCGTTACTGATTATACAATTTAAATTGGCACATTTCCAAACAACCCATAAGTCTTTTTTTGCGTAAGCTTGTTGCCCTGTTTCAATGCTGACGCATGTGTCATAGAAGTTAAGCGGTTATTTCGCTTGACATGTTTGTGCAGTAACACAAGCTTGTACTGCTGTAGTACGTGCTTTCTCTTGGCTGTGGCGTTATTACTGGCCTGTTTTAGCTGTTCGTTTGACTTACAGCTGTGTTTGGATTCTGGAGAGCTCAGCTTTAAACGAGATTTATCTTTGGTCCTGACACACGACATCACCAAATCACTCGGGGATAACATCAAATATAGCATGACTAAATGCATCTGCAGAAAGATCGTGTCTCGTTTGAAAATATTGAATCAGTAGCCGCTAGCTTCATGCACAAAATTTACTTAATATACTTTCAGATTTACAGATGGCTATTGTTGCTTTAACCAGGATAAAAATTTTAAAACTTAACGTGACTTTTACACAACAAGTTTAAGCCTGTAAAGAGGCACTGTGACATGATACTTGTTTAATCTTATATTTTTCGTTGGACAATACGAGGTATGAGTAATGGTTTTCTGACGTATTTCAAAAGCAAACTTCCATGTTTTATATTTCAACAAATTTATACGAATAATACGCTGCATTCATTTTATTTATAAAAAAGTAAAATATGAAAGTTCATTTTAAAAGTGAACTTAGTTACCAATGTCTTAGTAATAAACTTAAAGTGTTCGTATGTTCGTAATTCTTATCCTTCTAATAGGACTTGACCGATTTTGATTAACTTTTGTTTTGTATTTATGGGGTCACCTGGATGGTTCTTAACTGTAGGTGTAGATTTTGTAACAAATATTTCTATCGATATATATAAAAATGAATCGCTGTAATGAATGTATGAGCATAACTTCCGAACGACTGCCCAAAATTGGATAACTCTTTTTTGTGTTCGTTATTACCAGGATACGTTTTGTATAAAAAAAAATTAAAAAATCGTACGGAAAATTTTTAAAATTTCATATGAAAAAAGCGTACGGAAAAGCTTCCTTATAACCGCGCGTTTGAATCTCCAAAGTGAATGTGGATTGCCTATATTCTTGATCTGTTTATGCACCGAATCGGCTCAACGGATTGTTTTATTCCATTTCATTTTTTTGACATCGACCCTTATTGAAAAACCCTATATATCACTGCGAAATCAAAACTCTCATGTCTTTTTGCAAAGTAGCGCTAACCTCACGTTATGTCCCAGACTACGCCGTTTTTTCATTGTAATTTCTTCCTATTACTTGGTGATGTCTATAAATTACACGCACGTCTCGTAATTCATGTAGCCATAAGAATGTGATACTTAAAATAACTTAAGTTATGATTTTAATACAGTACTGAAGAGATAGCAATAATAATTCCATACAATATTTTTAAGTTATTACTGGGGTCCATAGGGTTAAACTCGTAACAGACTGAACTGGTTGCAATGAATATCCATTTTCTGTATTTCGTTTATCGTATATCAAGTAAAAAAATGGGTATTAGAGGAAAATTGAATATATTTGAATTATTGGTAGCGAATAACACTTATTTCCTTGTACCTGTACCAATAAATAAAATTGAAGTGTCTGTCCGTATGTTTATCTCGAATAGGCTCCAAAACGGCTCGACGGATTTCAATCAAAAATTGTTAGTTTAAAAAGAGGAAATTTAATTGAAATATTCGTGGAGATTTATTTTCGATAATGAGATTAATATAAATATTAATTCTACGTGAATTGTTTCTTGGCATACCTGTGTTTGAATCTCCAAAAAGTGGATGCGAATTTCCTGTACTCTTGACCTGTTTATGCATCGAAACGACTCAACGGATTTCAATGAAAATTTCAGATTCGCTGAGCACCTCGGAATCGTTAAGACGTATAGTAGAATCCATCGGATAGTAGAAGCCACCGCAGAGAGTGTCAGAGATGAAAGAAGATTCCCCAACGACCACCTGAGTGTCTACTACCGATTCCTCCGGCCGACACACCATTCCAGTGTATAGACCTACTCAATACCAACATCATCCCGGAGGAAAAAGTGCACCGATTACTTAACTTGCTTTGCCGTTACAAAAGCTGTAGCATCGGTGGAAACGTTCATGATCGCCACCTTCGTCGTTGAAGAAATAATACTTAGGCATGGAGCTCGAAGAACTATAATCACAGACCGGGGAGCAGTATTTCAGTCTAGACTAATACATGAGATAAATAGACTGTCACCGAATGACGACTACTTACCATACTCAAACAAACGGGTTTATCGAGAGGTTAAACAAAACATTGGCCGATGTGTTGTCCACGTAGACCGACGTCGATCAAAAGAACTGGGACGCCGTACTTCCATTTGAGACGTTCACGTACAACACCGTCAAGCAAGAAACAACGGGATTCACGCCATTTTTCCTGGTCCACGGTCGCGATGCAGAAACGAAAATGGATTCGATATTACCTTTCAATCACAACGACGTGAATGATCCTTACATTGGTCAATTAGTGACAAGGGCCGAGGAATCCTGACAACCAGCCCGTACACGTACGAATCATGCTCAAGAAAAGGACCGACAAAGATACAACGCAAGACATCGACCAGTTTTGTACCTGCCCGGGGATCTAGTCTGGATCTTTACTCCTATTCGCAAAGTTGGCCTCTCGGAAAAGCTCCTCATACGGTACTTTGGTACGTACCGTGTCCTATGACGTTTATCCAACCTCACCTATGAGGTCGATGATTACGATCCCTATTCGAGGCGTGACACTGTCCACGTACTGAGGATGAAGCCGTATCACGAACACAACTCTCAAGGGGAGGTTGAAGACCAAACGCGACCCGACGACGATGCGGAATTATGCGGTGACGAATATTTAGTAATGACGACTGCCAGTCCAAGATCTTACATTGGGCCAACGACGATATGTAGGGGATTCAGGACAGCACGGAACTAACAGCGAGACAAAGGAGGGAGCAATGCCACAATTGAAAACTTGCAATGGTGACTGAGATGTATCGAGCTACACTACTGAATGTTGACTCGGTCTAGAGTCTCACTCGATGAAACCATTTTTATTTGTTTACTTTATTTACTTTTTTAAATTATTATTCATATAAAAAACTTTTATCGTAAATATTATCAGTCTGAATAATAATGAATCAGTATATACAATATTAAAATAAAGAATACAAAATTAAAATAGCGTATATAATTAACATGTTGGCATGGAAGTAGGTTAATCCATTTAATTAACCTACTTTAGCAGACGGGTTTTCTGTATGTGTACCTGGGAGGCATACGTCGTGGGTGGGTGAGGGTTGACAGGCAGTGAACTGTTTTTTGGCGGATATATAAGAATGTCGTCTGGGGCATGATTTTTAGGTGGGTTAGGGGGTGCCTGAATGAAAAGGGGGAAGTATGAGGTCGATTGGGAGTTTTCTTTTGAGGCGAAGGAAACGTGGAGGATTGTCATGGAATTGCTGGCTCGTGGGGGTTTGGTGGTTGAGGGCGCATTTGATTAAGAAGGTTATGGATTTGGAGATTACGGAATTTACTTTGGGAAGTTTGATGTTATGGTGGATGACGGAATTTCTAAGGTACCAGGGAGAGTTTGTAATGGTGCGTTATTTTGGAGGCAATAAACATCACGTCCATTGAGAATTTACTGAATAGAGATTGTTTCACCGGAGGAACGCGGGGCTGAGTCACGGGACTCCAGATACAACGGAGACGGGCCGCGTGACCGCAGCCACGGGAAACTAGTGCATGACTGAGCAAGTGGACCAATGGGAGACGCCCTCGCTCCCGCGTCAACATATAGCCAATCACAGGCGGTCTGTGCTTGCACATACTTGCCTCAGACTATATAAATGCTTACACTTACCGAATTTGACACTTCAGTCTGAAGATGATGGCAGAGCAAGTCATCGAAACATCACTTAAAATCTTTGACTCAGTTGGAAACCCGAGAGGAATTTATACAGAGGCTTTTCTGTTTAGGAGGGGATATAGGGTTCTGAATTGGTGGTTGATTCAGGAGAAGATTAATATAAGGTTTCCATTTAGATTTTAGGGGGCGTGAAAATTTTCAAATATGAGATGATTCATCTGATGATTTAATCACGAGAGGTCAAAGAGATTACTGTTGAATCGAATATTGCAGGGGGCTAATATATAAATGAATTACCGGGCAACGTCGGATACACAGCTCGTTTATATATGATTATCTACTGAATATTTAGAATATTTAGTTATCATATCAGGATTCAGAAAAGGAATATCAGAATATATCTTGAGCTTCGGAACACATAAATGGGAAGATCTTCAATCACTACTTTCTTAGAACGATATTGGCAACTGTTATCAGTATCAGTTTGAGGTGCTGTTATATTCGGAGTCTCGTGGAATTACGTCAAAATTGACCGAAGTTTCTGTCTAAAATTCTCACAGTCTCATACCACCAGAGCATCCAGATTGATAAACACTTATACCTAGATTGTTTGCCACTCGGGCTCCGAGTTTTCTGATCACTGACATTTCTTCATAACATTAGGAAATTTTACTTTACATAAATTCTGTTCTAAATTAATTTTCCTTAATAAAATACCTGCGTTACCTGATTTTTTTACATGTTTTATTAAGACTCACAAACTATCTTATTATATAATTTTGTTTACTTTTTATTTTCGCATGCTATTAATATAAAATGTCTATAATCTTTAGTTATATCGGTCGTTGAGACCCTTGAAAACATTTCTTAGTGTTTTATTATTAGCCATGTGTTTTAATTTTATTTAACAATCAGAAAAAAAGTGTTTCAACAGATCTAAATTACTGATTTTCATAATTACATCCATGCAGTGATGTTAAAATCTAAGTATAATAATAATGATGATATTTGACATGAATGTTTGTGTCGTTGTTACAAGAAGAGAGGCCGACTTTTGTTGCCTTATTGAGGCAGTTGTGACAAACGGGCTCCTTGCTTCCTTTTATTAAAGAACGAGGACGACGAAGACTGATGATGTTCGTCACACTGAAGAAGAAATCTTGGGTCGAGGACAAGCAATCTCTGCAAATATAGTACATCCAGCTCACCAAATAAAAGTTAAGTATCACTTCATTTTAGTGGATCCGATAAAAGTGAAGACCTGCTATTGTCTAAACAGTGCCGTTTTCTCGTCTTATAGAGATCCCTGGCTGGAATTTAGACGCGATCCTGGATGTTGTATTTTGTTGTAACTCTGTTTCAACACTATTTATAAAGAAAATTGCGCATCTCCCGCTTTCAGATTTATGGGTCGAGGTCCGAACTGGGGCTATCTCTCGTTTAATTGTCGTAATAGTAGGAGAAATGGACTTTATTGCACAAATAAATACATTAATAATTTTTATACTTAAATTTTTCAATTTAATTAAACAAAATGATACATCTCTTATAACCATGGCCATTCCCTATGCCTATTTATGAAATGGTACAAGTAATTCAAAACATGTGATCAACATAACGTATTTTTACTTAATCAACTGTAACAATTGGGCTTTCATTATATCACCAAACAGAAATGCGTGTGATTAACTAAAATAAAATAACTCTAACCAACTTTTTTGTGCCCAAACTACAAACATTTTCGCGTAAGTAAACATTCTCTAGAATTAATTAAAGAATTAGTTGAAAAACAATTATAATAAAATACAATTTTAAGAACAGTCTTTTTGTTTTTGTTGTCTGAGAAAGACGCTAAACTCACACCGAAACGTTCGGTCTGTTTAGATGATTTGTTGTTAATAGTCGTATTTAACTTTATTATTCTTACAGACATTAATTGTTTATATGTTTTAATTATTAAATAATAGGAATTGAATGCTGTATGTAAAAATCAACCTTACTTCCATAAACATGGAAGAGGATACGGTTGATCTACATGGCATCAATGAATTTATGGTTCATAACATAACAGGAGTCATCTTGGATGAAGAGTTCTCGGGATTCCAGTCGGGTGATTCGTTTGTAATCCACATCGTTTATATGGCTGACACCGCCATCATCTTCAGGTGAAGTCCCAATCGAATTATCCTGTCCAATCAGGGGTCATCTTGTTATTATTAATTTGTATATAATATCTCTCTATAAGTAAGTTGTCTTCAACCTTTACAGACGGATCGAAATGTAACACAGCTGTAAAGTATCTGAACATTATTATTATCAATGTTATTACAATTAAACATCAGACGTTAATTATTTATTAACTGCCATAGTACACCCCTTTCACTTACTTAATAATATTCTGTAATTACGACAAAACGCTTCCAAATAAAGTCGATGACCCCCAAAGATATTAATTCTGTTTCAGTGCAAACAAATTGGTTCTGAGTTTACAGAAAACAATTTTTTCAATTTTCGTCCTGTAATAACTATTCCGAAACAGAGGACCAAACAAATGATTATGCATCATTTCTCGGTATTCGAGTTGACGGAAAGTCAATGAACATGTTAAGGTACTTGCAGGTAAACTTAGCAACGTCTATTACTCTATTCGATTACTGATGCAACAAGCAGATACATTAACTGGAAAACTATGTATTATGCATATTTACAGACGAAGCATTATGAGATGGTGACTTTCTTCTCGCATTGAGGAAATTTTTGAACTACAGAAACGTGCGATCCAAATACTACGGGGCCCAAATTGTAGTGATGGTTGAAAACCTCTCTTCAAAGCTCTTATCATTTTAACGTAATCTTTTACAGACATTTTGGAAATTCTAAAATTCCTTAAACTAATTGTAAGTCTATTTGTTAGCGACGGGGAATTTCATAATATAATACACCGCGCGATTTTACGGTCAAATAAACATTATCTTTCCCTTTTAGAAAAGAATATGAGCCATTCAGGGATACAGCTACTTAACTGGCTTCCTCCTAGCCTCAAAAGTGTAAGCAGTTACAAGTATTTGTTTTGTTAAGTAATGCAAAGCTCTGCTCATTAAATAAAAATGCGGCCAATAAGTCGGCATATAAATTTATCGCTATTTATTCAAATATGACGTTTTTTTAGATTTCCTCAGGCGCACTACAATCATAATATTACAACAAATAAAATGAGTTCTATGATACAATTTTTCAATTTATATATAAAAAAACATGGTTCAAAACTTACAAATTTAGCAATTTATCATATTTACTCCTTGACTCTCTCAGCCGAAAAGATACTAATTGGTATCAAAAATTTGTATATTCAGGAAGAGTTCTTAATTATATGTCGGATCACCCCATTGCTCAAAAGATAAGGCTGTCAGGTTGTCACATCACAAATACCACCGTGAAAAGTTACAAATATTCTGTAACTAAATTCACACCCAATCAATTTCATCAACAAAATTGTAAAATTTATATTGATTAAAATCAGGTATTCCGACAATAATTTTCTGTTAAAAAGATTAATAACAGAAAAATTAATGTCTTAATTTAACCTTATTTAGTTAAATTACAATATAAACTAATTGACTGTTTCATAATTACGGTTGTAGATGTTTGTTTTTAAAATCAATAAATAATTAAAATTTCGTTCAAAATATTAAAGACGAAATTAACTTTCTGGAAAGACAGTGTTATCTTCAAAATTAATTTATTTGATTGTAATGCATTGTATATCGGGCAAACTAAAAAACTTTAAAAACTCGAATTAAAGAACATAAAACAACCCCAAATTAGACATTCAAAAGTATCTAAACACATACATATTAATAATTACAATTTCGATTGGCAAAATGTGGAAATTTTAGACGAAGAAAATAATTACTTCTGGAGAATTGTCAGGTGCAACCCTCAAGCAATCAACGTTAAAAATGACACGAATGATTTGAACAAAATTTACGCTACTCTTTTGTTTGTAGTTGTTAAAATTTAACTACCAGAAACACTCATTGTTACTACATCGTTTCGGCCGTAACCGTCGCTGGAGAAGGTCCGCGACACTAAATTTTTCACATGTACATTCAATAATCTTTTCGGCTGAGAGTCAAGAAGTAAATATGATGAACTACTAAGTTTTTACAGTTTGAACTATATTTTTCATATATTAATTGAAACTGGTAACAAAGAACCCATATTTAATTTCTTGTAATATTTATCACAATCCTATGTTCTGTTAATATGCCCTAATATAATTTCTGTTCATATGTGCTAATAAAATTTATGTTGGTCGCAAATGACTTTATTGTTGACGCGAGCTAAAATAAATTAAAAAATATATTTTATGTTTTTGAATATATAGTTATAAATTTATATGCTGACGTATTGACCGTCTTTATTTATTGTATATCTTATTCCATTCATTTTTTAATTAATATCAATTTGAGATGTCCTATTTCCTCAGAAGAAGACTAATGTGTAGATAAATTATGGAAGTTGTAATTATTTGGTTTTGTTGGTGTGGCAACGTGTCAAGACGACAATGATGTTGCTTTGGCAATCCGTCAAGGGAACGACAATGGGAGAAATACAAGGACAGTGTTGTGCTAACGCCGACTGCGCCACCAATGCATATAAAGGCTTGAGAGAATAGCGAAAGGATCACTACTATTTCCTATGTGAACATCCCTACAAACGGAATTAGTAAATATAATTTATTCTAATAATTTCACAGAAAAAACAGTTATGCAATATTTCCTAAAGTGAATAAAGACCTTATTACGAAAAGTAACATGGAAACTGCTTTCTTTGGTTACGTAACTTTTTTTCATCCGAAATTACGTAATATGGTTATATAATATGTACATTGGCTTTGAGGAAGAAATGCGGTATATAGGTCGTTGAGCTACTTATAACAATATTAAAAAAGTTAAAATAATGCTCCTTCACAAATCAGCTAAATGATTTTTTATCTCAAAATTCTATCGATAAAGTAACTCTCACTAAAACCTCTAAAACTTATCTCTCTTCGACTCCTTACCTTTCAGTCCATAATTTTTAAACTTACTTCGTAGCTAACTCTAATTACTCATTTTACTAAAAACGCGCCTCTCTTGTTTCAACTCACTGCCTTCTTCTGTCTCCATCACTAAAATTGTTGCTAAGCGAACTTTCATTTCCTTATTACATTATTACTTATACATTCATTGATAACCAATTCAGTTTTATATAGAATTGACTTTTCTCAAACTTCATAATATTTAATCAGCATAGTTAGTTAGTTTTAGATGGGAGAGATTGATCAAACGATTTTTAGTGAGCTTAATACAACGTTAAGCATTTATTTAATTGATACAACTTGGAAGTGTTTTGGATGAAAAGTATCAGTATTATTATAATTAACTATAAACATAATAACGCAGAGCTGGATTAACGTTTCTAAATTATAAGGGTTGCGAATTAGAAAGAACTCTGCTGATTACACTGACAAGCCAGACGTGTGCGTGTGATCAGCGCTGCGAAAGTCGGTGGACGATTCTCGGATTCCAAGAATTCCTCTTACAGAGGTTTACCGTCGAGAGAGCGCCAGTTCGCAGTAAACATTCAGGGGCTTTGATACCCGTTAAAATTGCTGACGATGCAGCGTTCTTGTGTTTCTCCTCCTGGTGAACTGAACAACGACTTTTCGTATACGGATAACAACTTTGGTACTTTAGTTCCAGTAGAAAGAATTTACATATAACACTCTTCTTACAAATACAATATGAATTATCACCCAAGTTACAGTAATGAGAGAAAAATGCTTTACAATATTATAAAGAATATAAGATCTTATTCAATATAACCACTTTTATATTATTATTCAACATGTGCATATCAAGCTTCTGTACTGGACGGAACGACTTCGTTTTCTGTAACGTTTCGGGTCACTTTGCTTTATACACACTACTTTGCTCTATTAAAATCGACAAGGCATGTTAGTCTTGTAAGTTTCGAGACTTAAGCGTGACGCTGCTGGGAGAAAATGTGATCTATTCTAAATTTAGTTCGAATGGAGACAGTGAGCACCAACAAAATTCGCGATAGCATTGATTTGTTTACTTAAAATTTGGGAATGATTCGCCCGGTGCGTCAGTCACCGTCCAAGCTACAGATTTTTGAAATCCATTTTGATTTACTTTTATTACAGTAAATTTTTAAAATATCGTCTGCGTCACTTCACATAATCAGTTACCCGTGGTTGCAACTTTAATAGAGAAATACGAGATTTGTTCGATGAGAGCGCTAAATTTTTTATGAAAGAGCGAGAAATATTTTACTTTAGCGCCATTGTTCGTTAACATGTCCCTTTCAAAAAAGTGTTGTGTGAGACTTAATTAAATCTATTAGTATTACATGTCGGTCTAGTAATCAGTAGCTGAACAGACTGGTAGCCATAGATGAAATTGTAATATAATGTTGAAAATACAATTAAAAAACCAATAATACATTACAAAGGTACTCCTGAGCAATGTTATACATAGCTGTGACCAGTTTCGCCTTATAATTTTAATTGTGTTTTAGTTTATAAAATTTAACTCTTTCCTGTTTGAAAAGCAATTCATGGTAGAATGAGTAAAATAATTAAACAGGACTATCTCACTTTAATTGTAATAAAGTGTAATTATTTGAAGTAATTTTTTGTTATTTTCATATGCGTCTGTGTTGCTGATTTAATAAATAATTTTCAACCTCAACAGTTCCTTTTCAGCCTTTAATAAAAACAATTATGATCGTTACCACTGTGTGGTTGCATCTGTTAAAGGTTTACAAATATAAGCTGCTGATATTTAAATTTTGTCACATAAAAAATCAAAGCAAGATCGATTTCTTAGAAAATGTTAATTTCATTTTTTGTCGTATGGTATTCAGTCCTAAACTATCCTAATGCAACCCTTCATGCTAACCTATATTGCGCATGCCTTTTCATTTCCGCATGACTACCACACCCTCCCTAATGTGCTTAGCGCATTCCATCTTACCCTTCCTCTTACCCCACACACTTCCCTCTAATGTTAATTTTACGAGCCCCACGTGTATCAAACGAGGCCTATTAATCTATCCTTTCTCTTGGTCAACGTTCTTCATATTACTTACTCTTCCCCTATTCTGTTTAAAATTTCCTCCTAAGTGATTTTATCCACTCATCTGATTTTCAGCATTCTCCTATACCACCACATTTCAAAGCTTTCTATTCTTTTCTTTTCCGCAATTCCTGTCGTCCACGTTGTAACCCATATAACGCCCCGCTCCTAATATTCACACTTATATTACCCGTAAGAAAATTCCTCTTCTTCGGGAAAGCCTTCCTTGCCTGAGCTATCCTACTCTTTTTTATGTCTACTATACTTCTGCCATCCTTTTCTTCAAAATATCCCTTCCCAGTCTGACAACCTTTGTTATTCCACTATTTCCCATACTACACTTGGTGTTCCCTTTATTAATCCTCATATTGAAGTCTTTCTCCCTGACCATGCTCATGCCGCCTGTAGACAAGCTGAGGCATTGCCGCTCTATGTATCTTATCATGTTTATTCACTCTCTGTTAAAACCAAAACAGATCCTTCAAGAAAAATTTACAATAACATTATTCAGGATTTATAAAACACTCAATATAAAAATGAATGTCTAACTCATTTTGTCGATTTCGACTTCAATTTAATTTATTACAAAATCTATCATTATTTGTATTGTATATTTATAAATTTATATATTTGTTACACATGGGTGCAAATCGGGATCGAAAAATGACATCTTTGCAAGTATATTGATATTTAAATGTTACCTATTCCCTGACTGTTAATTTATTAACTATTACTGTTTTCGGGAAAGGTTACTTTCTCGAGAAGAATGTTACAGCCGTATGATAAAACATGATATAATGTATTAAATTAATATTTTTAGGTTATTAGACTCGTGCTGGCTTCAAGACTAGGATCCAAGAAGACAGGAATGTGAATGTCTGGTCTACATGGTAAGGGGAAAATTAGGTATCCCCTGGTCACTCTGAGTTCATTCATCGCAAGATCGCTCTGAGCACGCCGCCCTCTCTAGCAATGTTGACGCTTCTAATCGTATACGAAATTGATGACGTTTCCTTCGTTGTCATCTTCTTTCTTTAAGCGTAGGTGATGTACAACTTCCAAGGCGTAACAACAGACTTTTGGCCGGTGAATTCTATAAAACATTGTGGATTTACCAGTGAAAATACGTACACCTATTCTGTTTGCCTTCCTAAATTACAGTATTAAAGTAAAAACTATCATTTTTTAAATAACAAAACTATGGTACAATATACAACAGTTTAGTCTAGTCTGGATCACCGCTGTAGTTTGATGAAGTGTTGACTGCGCTTAGTAAAAAATGCTACAATTACTGTAAGTAGTTAAAGAACAAAATGGCTTCCTTTAAGTTTTTCTTGATCAGTGGTATTTAGTAAAATGTTGACAAAGATTACTATCAGTCATACTGAGAAGTCTAGGAAAGTTCTTAGTTAACCCTTATATCAGTTCTTTCGAATTCGAGAGCACATTTGTTGTTAAGAATCGATGAGGAAACAGTCATAATTTGTCCAAAATTGGGGGATGCGGAAGGTAGAGCAAGATAGCCAAGGGTTCACTAGGGGCTCCGGGCTATAGTTTAAGGATCCTTCCCGGTGTTTTACCTCAAGAGGTGCAGGGAAAACCGTAGAAAATCAGATAGGTCGGGCATTGGGTACTATTCTCACGCCCTTCCGAATGACGAGAGATGAGTTTTCTGTGGTGTCGCAGTATTCCCTTCTCCATTCCGTGTCTCCACCAGTTTTAGGAGGCAGTTGGCTAATTGATCCAATGGGATCAGCGGACAACTCTTGCCTTATGCTCAAGATCTTCGACCCCAGTGCATATACCTTCTAAAATAGATTAAGGTGTCTCGACATGTGAGAACTTTGAGAAAAAACGAGGGAGATTGCGCGGCATTCCCGACATAGTATGGTGGGCCCCTGTTAACCAAAAGAAAAAAAATGGCGCTGCGGGAGTATTCTCGCAGGCGCTTCAGCCCAGAGTGACTGCGGGGCTCACCTGATCATGTCGGGAATGCCTCGCACTCTGGGTACTTTTTATCAAAGTTCTCATATGCCGAGACACCACCTATTTTAGGAGGTATATGTACCGGGGTCAAAGACCTTGGGCATATGGCAAGAGCTGTCCGCTGATCCCATTGGATCAGTCGGCCAACTGCCTCCTGAAACTTGTGGAGACACGGAGAAGGGAATGCTGCGTCCCCACAGAAAACTCGTCTCCCGTCATTCGGAAGGGCGTGAGAATAGTACCCAATGCCCGACCTACCTGATGCAAGTTTTCTAGGGTTTTTCCCTGCAGCACCTTTAGGTGAAACACCGGGTAGGATCCTTACACTATAGCCTGGGGGCCCTAGTCAACCCTGGGCTACCTTGCTCTACCTTGCACATCGCCCTTTTCAAGTCCCTTCCTATGCTATTAAAGGGAGTTGCCTGCTTCAGGATCACCCTCATGTAGCCTGTTACCCAAAAAATAAAAATAACCAACTAGTGGAAAAAAGTTCTTTAATGAAGAAAGTAAGAAACATGTCACGATGAAAACTTGGGCAATAAAACACAAAACAGCATCCAGGTAGAATAGAAATATCGAATTTCATGTAAACAAGTCAAAGTAATGTCGCAATTTTTGTAGCTCCATAATGTGCAATTTAAAAACAGCGGCTTTTTGAGTCTATCTTACAGGAACAAAGAGAAATTAAAGATAACTATTTCCAAATATGTAATGTACAAATATAAATTTATGCGGAAGATTAAGAAAAGTGACCATGTTTTAAAATCAATATTGCGAGTTGTATACGAAGTTATATAAATATATTTCTCAAAATGTTTCAAATAAATAATTTTATATCAAAAAATGTTGGAGGATAATGTACATTGTTTTTACTTTGAATCTAATTTATGAAAATAATATATTTTCTATATGCTTCGACGGAATAGGGTTTAAAGGTAAAACTATCAAATTAATATATTTAAATGTCACTTTTCATTCATGATAAAACGTTTGAATACATTATTTAAACTTTTTGAAAGAAAACTAATAAAAAAATCGCAAATCTCCAAAATATATATTTTTTTAATTTTCGACGCTTCTTTCTACATAAGGGAAACTTCTCATCTTATTTCTAAATAATTGCATCAAACAAATTTATTTCAACGTTTACAAATAATTAATAAAATGTTTAGTTGACTTGGCAACTCCCTTCCTACCCTCTCTCCAACTCTACATCCACTCTCTCTTTCCTCTCTGACTTACAGCGATAACTCATTCTTATTATTTCTTCCCCAATAGAACAAATATAAATATTTGAAATTAACCCTAAAGTGGTCTTTGTAATCCGTTCTCATGTCTCCTGTCTACAATACATTTGGCAGACCTTCCGAACAAAGGGAATTGTGTACTTATATTTGTCAATAAAGTTACAAGCTTTACTTTAATAAAGCATATTCAAAATTATTGTGCGTTATTCAGTAGTAAGGTAAAGCCAGCCATTAGTCTCACATTTCCTCCAACAATAACAAGGGAAGAAGCTGAAGAAGCGTAAATATTTCCAGGAAGTGAGATCTACGCTCATAATGTTGCAGATCCTCTGACGTGCGAATCAATACATCTCTTCATAATAAATTCGCATTTCATATCACTTTCAACCATGAAACATTATGGAATTATTAACCAGGAAACTGTAACCCCAAGAGTTCTTTATATTTTTGCTACACCCTATGGACCTTCAAACTTGATTAAATCGAATAATAGGTAAGATACATTTAAATGTCTGAAATACAGTATTTTTAGATAATAATTTATACTTATTCTACAGAATTTTGGAGACCTCGTTGACGAAGTATATCAATTCTAACTTAGCTCTCGATTTACTCTTAAGCATTTCATTAAATTCGTAAAACGAAAAATATAACACATTTACGTTAAATGAAAAGAATAGGTTTTAATTGTTCATGATGTTTCACTGCTATAAGACAATGACAGTATTATAACTTCTCACCCGCAATGAGAAATTACTCACATTTGGGCGTGAATTCTTCTTGCAAGATACCCCGGATTCTTTTAAAAGCATTCGTGAACGTAGCGAGGATAAGGAAAGTGCAGGAGAAGAATTACAACAAAATATCTTGGTTTCTAATTCGTAAAATTATATCTGGAAGTAGTTTATTAAAGATTTACAATTAATAGTTACCCTCATTAAGTTACAAAATATGAAAGAGAATGATTTTGTATGAATTATTATTACTATTCTACTTTATACCTGCGGGCGTCACCGTACTAATTAGCATCGACCCGCAAACCAAGTGACAATAAGAGTGATCCTGATACCAGCTGGTTTGGAACACATATTGGCAGGAATAATCTAAAACATCAATGTCTATTATTGAACACAATAATATAAGTCAATCAAGTCAGCTGTTTATGTGACTATTGATGCACATGCGCAGAGGGCGCAAGCGTGTCAGCTGATCGGAGTCAATGCGCTCAACTTAAAGATATGATTGCGATCAAGGGGGGGATATCTCTACCACGCCAAAGACAAAGAAAAAAATGCAACTTAAAATTAACGCTTATCATATACAAGGCAAAACAAATATTACTTCCAAAACATGCTATATTCTCACAAACAAGTTTTCTCCCACTAGTGATATATGAAAGTTATATTCACTTATCTATGGGTTCTTCACTTTACAGAACCTTTCGGTCCTTGTACACACGTTAGCACACGAAGTATGATGACAACGAAATTGTTTTATTCATGATCAATGTCGTAATTAGCGATAAATAAATGTATTGTAACAATTTCACCTTATTATCTATGTTGTGGCGCAGTCCACAGATCGAACTTCGATCCGCTCGCTCACGTAGCGTGCCAGGAACGACCGATCCTTTCCGGTAACCAGCCCGGTCAAGTGGTCAGGTGAAGGCAGGAAGTGCGGTCCACCCACACGATCGCGTTGACAGGACAGGACAGGACCTCCTCCGGGAACGGCTGCTACGAGGGACGTACCGACTGTGATGGCCCGCTGGTGGTAGCTGAATCGGGACTCGCCAGTTGGTGACGATCAGGGATAGATACTTCGACTATTTTGCAACTATCTCCTTAGCAAATGCAACCGTGGCGTCAAACAAAATTCCAACTTGAAAATTTACGACGCCTTCCCCAAAGCCCGTGTGCTCCCGGCGATTGCCGTCCCGCAACTCTTCTGTCGACTCAATAATGGGGAAAAAAATAATAATAAATGCCTATCGCATTGTTGGACGCCTCGCTCCACGGAGCAACCACGATGTCCGCATCGCTCTTTTTATAGACGTTCTGTGCAGCTCTGGGAGACCGTTACGCTTATATTATTGCGTCACGCAATATGCATTGCAACGGCACGGCTGTACGAAGATAATATTGAATTTGGGGATATTAAGCCAAAATTAATACATAAAAGATACGTTTAAAAAAAATATCATTTTAAAATGAAGGTGAAAAACGTTAGGATTACCGTAACATGTAATGGGATGTTACAGTATACTTTCAAGCTTTGAGACAGGTATTCTGTATTCAAAGTAAAATTCAAAATCTATAACTCCAGCGTGTGCTGTGATGTGCGTTTCCCCCCATATATTTATATCAGAAACAATTCCCCCCACCCAAATTTAATAAATTTTATTAATATTGTAGATACGTATTTGGAGTACAATTATTAGGAAGCGGGTTAGGCTGCTTGCCAGAGCATATACTGATCGCGATTGCTTTATGTTAAATTAACATCCAATTCAGATGATACGATAGTCGGAACGGAAATCAGTACCACTAGAGGTTTGGCAGGTCAGTCCTTAGACGTGAGAAAAATTGGGACAAAGGTCTGAAAGTGACTTGAAAAACATCTCTTGCAATATAAACACGTGTTTCAACAATAAGATGGAAGGGACTCCGACATTCGACCCAAGTCAGCCCAGAAAAAAAGGACACGAACCATCGAAAAACACTAGCCTCGGAGAAAGTCAACACACCCTGCCTGCAAACGAAGAATTTCGAGGATTAGATGAGAAGACGTAACATTATTACAGGACATAACATCATTACATTACATATTGCCATTACAGGATATTACATAATTTACTTTACATATTGATAGTGCAGTACAGTACATTATTGCATTACTCTACATCAGTTGACCGGGTATCAAGGCAATATGACTTGGAGTCAATTCAGCTTCCAATAGCTGATTGTTGGCGTCACGACGTCAAGAAACAGAAGACAGCCTGACCACAGCCTGACGAAAGAAGAGATGTACTATCATCACCAGTTCCTGGACATGCAAGTGGTGATGTACCAGATTTACGTTTCTCGTCTCTAACTAATTTGAGTGGTAGTAAATTTTTTTATGTCAAGTTTTGTTTACACCCCTCTTAATCCCTAGTAGATAAAATTGCTCTACGGTGAATTTAGTAAGCAGCCGGCCCAAAATTTTAATGATCTTGGTAAATTAATGTTCGATTTTAGTTAATTTAATTTACAAATCCGAATTGTTTAAATTTAATTAAATTGTTCCTTTTTTATAAATTTTCAATTTCATTTATTAATATTAATCATACCCAAAACCACCACAATGCCAAATTCAAAAGTAACGAGCATCATTCATCAATTATTAAAATGTGTCTATTAAAAGACGTTTTATTCTTTATTAATGTTTTTATATTACTCGTATTGCATAATAATGTAGCGCAGTAGAACCCAATTTTTTTCCATATTTATGGAATTTTAAATTGAATCTCGGCATGAGCATGTCGCTGGCCAGGAAGAAGGGGTTTTTCCGGGCGCCGACTTGGCAGTGCGGAATCAAAACAAAGAGACAGCGATTCACACTTGGGCTATAAAGCTCAGACACCTCGTCACCGGTTTCGGAATTTCCAAATCTGTCTGAGAATTTGGTGACCGGGTGGCGTGTGTTCCCCAAATGTAACAAGGGATATTATTGGAGAATATCCATCCCTTCCACCTTGGTGATAGGTGTCGCATAAGTGGGGACGGAGTTTTAAAAGAGGCATTTTGAGAAGAGGTTGGTGGCGAGAGCAGACTGGTGGTGGAGAATGAATTAGACAGATTGGCAAGGAGATTGGTGGTAGGGAGCGAATTTGAGAGATGTAGAGATTGATGGTGACACAGATTGGTGGGGAGAGATTGTGCAGTGAAGGTTGACGAGTGCAGTTGCAGCGCCAGTGTAAATTACGGACTGATCAGTCGAGGAGGCAGCGAAGGGAAAAAGGAGAGAAAAACAGGCATTCTCCTCAATTCCGGCCGCACGACTTTGTGCTATTGTCTACCGGCCGCTTCAGAGTTCCACAACAAGGAAGTTCAGTGGCATCTGCATCGAGACGCATATGAAAACAACACAGGTTCGTCAACGAACGGAATATTCTGCTGCACGTGGTCACCCAAACAATAATTACCCCTGAGAACTTTAGAATCATTCCCTTTTAATAACTTTATATTTTTACATGTTATATTCTCGCCGGAAATTATTTTCGTTAAATAAATTTACATATTAAACCTTAATTCATTAAATAATTTATATCCCTCCATTATTAACAACAAAGATTCATCATACTGGTTCTGCGAATCAGAAAACTTCTTTTTTCTACATAATGTAACATTTGACGCTGCTCCTACTTTCTGATTTACACGCGAGAAACGTCAAGATAGTTGCAACAAAAATATTTTAGTCTCCGTATTTTCCACCGTGACTGAGTTTTAAACTAGTAAAAGTTTACCTCGTAGTTGCGCTATGTAGCCATTTTTTATGTATTGATAAAATTAATAACATTCTCGAACTTTCTCATTGTCCCTACAGCAGCTCTTTGGTGTACATATTAAACATATTTCGGCGGGCAAGTGTTGAACCCGGATCAACAATGAATACAGAGTTTACAAAGCAGCGTTACCGGTGTTGTTTCGAGCTCAGTGTTGCCACAAGAGTTTGTGATGCAGCTCCCAAATGATGCAGAACACTGGCAACACAAGCTTTGAGTGTAGCAAGTCTCGGGGTCGCGTCGCTGTGCTGTTGTTTACCAAGTAAACTACAAGACTAAGAGCTCTTGATATAATAGATTATTACGTACCAATACGTCACCGCGCAGCGTGAAACGTAATTGATGGCTTTACTGATTCCTGAGTTGGAGGTGAATGTATCGCTATAAAAACTGCACAATAATTAACTACTACTCGTGTCAAAACAATTACTCGTTGATAGGAATAGCATAATATTCAGTCTGTGAAAGACTTATTACTTCAATATTAAAGTAACGTAATTTTTTTATTAAGCATCTCATTTTATTCAATAAGGAATGACAATTTTAATAATTATAGTTCTACTGTCGTCGTTAAAATAGTACAGCCCTGAGTTTGAAGCCTTACTGTACCCACGGAATGACCCACGCTATTGTGAAAAGTCTCATTTTACACAGAAGTTAATGCTATTTTATGATATGTAAATAAAAAAATTTAAATATATTTTATACATGCGGTTTGGCGAAAAAACTGAAAAAGTCAGGTTTTTTGTCTTTCTTTCATATAGCTCTAATTTGATAACTCATATATTTCAAACTGTTCCTGTAAGTGGTATGAAAATTTAGCACAAGACAGTGCAAATCTTCCAAACCTATCCGCAAAGTTTGAATCATATGTGTTTTAGGTTTTTCTAAATTAACTAATTAGTGGTCCTCTACTAACTCTTTGACAGCGCATCGCACAAGAGTGGGACAAAGTTTTTCTTGTAGCGATTAAAAGTCAAATATATAAAATATAAACTTCATTGATGTAGCAACACTTACGAAACTTTGTACAATTTTTAAAAAAACTGCTGGAGAAAGGAAAGGTTTGTTGGAGCGGGAGGGTAAAGTAGGCTGACACCCCTGTCCGCTAACCTGGCTCCGACCTTTCTCCACCCACTTATGCTGGAAATGACATAACTCATAACTGCTTAAAACTGACAAGAAAAATTTCCAGTTGCTGACCTCCTTTGGCAGCCTTAAAAATGTTTGTTTCTTTAGTTAGAGACTCGTCAGTAGAAACTTAAATACACTACTTCTAAGGCATACAAATATGCTTATTATATCTATAATTTCTGAATTGTTGCTTTTTTCCTCACGCATTCAAGTTGATAAACTTATTTCTGGAAAGTCTCTCTTCAAATCCTTCATTCAATTTTAACATTGTTGGAAAAGTTTTCACAAAATAAAATCCGTAAATATTTCTTCGCAAAACTCCAACTGTAAATTCGTCCATTTCAATATTGGGACGTCCTCTGAACTCAGTACTTGTCCGTAGAATTGACATTTTTCTTTTTCTCGGCCACAAGTCGTTTTATTGTACTTACAGAAACTCCTAAGCTGTCACTGACGTTGGAATAAATAAGATGACGTATGTCACCGCTACTTTCTACAGACGATCGAAAATAATCAACGGCATTAAGGATAATATATTTTTCGCGATCACTAAGAGCTATATTTGGAGACATGTGCGAGTACTAACGTAGACAATAGCAGTATGAGTAATGTCATTTAAAGCAAAACAACCTGGAAAAGCGGCGGAGAATAGCCAGGCCAGCGGGAAGGGGTGCCATCCTTTTTTACTCTCTTGCTTCAATAAATCTTTCCTTTCTGCCAGTACTTTTTAAAAAATCGTACAAAATTTTGTAGCGTTGCTACATCAATCAAGCTTATATTTTATATTTGTGACAAGAAAAACTTTTTCCCACTCTTCTGCGATGCGCTGTCCAAGAGTTAGTAGAGGCCCACTAATTAATTGATTTAAAACAAAATAAGACACACAATAGAATTATATTCTGCGTAAAATGAGACCTTTTACAATAACGTAGGTCAATCCAAATGGGCACAATGAGGCTTCAAACTCAGAGCTCTACTATTTTGACGACGACAGTAAATCTAGTTCTATTATTTATTGTATTATATACACGCATGTAAAGCGCGTTTGATATCCATTGCATTAAGAGAGACGCTTGAAGCCGTTAACACTAACATTGCCTTACATAACAAGGAAAATTTCTACTGACTCGTACGCGTATTGTGTAACTATAATTTCTTCCACGTTTGTCGTATGGCAGGTTTCCCAAACTTTTTCTTCAATGAAACACTTGGTGAAATCGGACATGCTAACGGAACACTTTGCTTATGGGTGATTCCTAGTCGTAAAAAGTAAAACAAGATTAAATTAATAATTTTTAATATAGACGAGTAATATAAATATATAAATAAATAATGTACTTGGTGACTTTAATGATTTTGGGTCCTTGAATTGCTTATCTTACTGACATCAGGCACAATATTTGTGTGTTGAATTTTAATATCTGGTGTGGCGTCGCGCCTTTTTCTCTACTTTGACTTCATTGCAGAATAATAATTAAATCCAGCTTCGCATTAATAGGTTGTAGGAAACGGAACTAAAACAATAATAGTATGTATTGAAACATTGGGCTACTCTTCTGACAAACTCGCCCAGAAATAACATAAAGACTGTTCGTTGTATTTTTCTTTCACTGATTAAATCAATTAGATTTTCATAGTTACTTGCACCTAAACCTACAGGTTTAGCTGTTACAGAAAATGTGTTCTGAACCCAGGAATCGTCCCTACTAATTTTCCAAAAATATTGCAAAAGAATTGATTTCAAGTTATGTAGATGTTATAATTACATTTTGGAAACTTCTACATCCACTTTAAAATTTAATTTATTCAAACATTCATAAATGGCAGGAAACCAATAAAAATCTTTAGATTGAACTCACGAAATCCAATATTGTATTTTTTTATTAAAATATCCAATTTTATCTTTTGTATTAAACTTATAATTTTCTCCTTGTAATGATAAGTTCATTGGGAAGGATTTTTTAAAACTTCAACAAAATGTTTTGCCTTCAAGAATTCCAACAACTCATTTCTAAGTTCAAAAGTCATGTTATCGCACAAAATTAAAAATTGTTTGAAGTGGCCACTAAAATTTTCCTGGGCTTCTCCAGTTGACAATCGCTGCACTGATTGATTCTGACAGACAGCAATTATGTGCTATTGAATTAAATTCCACAAACGAAGGTATGTAATATTGGCTTACTTTTTGGTCATAGCTGCTCATTGTCAAGTTAAATAAAATATTAACTCTATAATTGTGGGCAATCTCTATCTCACTCGTACAGGATTCTTGTTAACTGAACACGACCACACTTGTTCATTCTTACCCATGTTTCATATTGTACAGGGAATAAGGTTTCTTTGTTTCGTAATGTTGTGTTTCGATTTTCTCCCGTTCGATGCAAACGGAGTTTTTGTCTTACGAACTGATTAAGTGGCATTATAACATATTATAATCCATGGTATAGAGAGAATCACTCCAAATGTTAGCGGAACACAGTTTGGGAAACCCGGTCTTAGGGGTTTATCATTCTCCACGGTGTTTCCTCAGGTTCTTAATAATATGTTTACCAAAAATTGTTCCTATTTTTAATTCCAGACATTTAAACAAACAAAAGTCTCATATGTCGCAGTTCAGGTGATTGGGACTCCAAATAAATAGCAGCAAGACATCATAATAAAAACCAGACGGTAACAAGGATCTTCCTCCTACTACTTTATTCTCCCCTTGGCCTCAGGATGTCTTTATGGCCGAGACGGTTTTGGCCAGTTTAATGGGCTGTAGAGTTCAGGGTCGGAGATGTTGTGGAGAACCATCAAATCGCATAACCCTTACGTAACCTGTCTTTCTAAAAAGGTTAAAAGACTTTAAATGGATTATTTATTAATCTTTATAGTGCTGAATATTAACCCAATTTAATATATCAATGGTTTTCTTAATATGTTATTCAAATACGAGTTGTGTTTCGGAAGTTTGCTCTTCTTAATCATTGTTAAAGCCCTTTGTGGCCATTAGTACCACAGTCTTCCATCTATTCCCATTTTCAGCTTCAATCCGCCATCATTTATTTTTAGGTTCGTATAGATACGAATTTAGCGACGATCTTAGTATTCTTCTACTACATTCGGAGTGTGAGGTGATTAATTACTGACTTGGATTAATATCTTCTATTCTTTCTACCATTGCCACCCATTGAAGCCCACATATTTTTACTGTGTATTGTGTTGAAATGTTTACACACTTTATGTAGGTTATAATAGTATTGTATCCTCCATATACCTTTAGCACAGTTCGGCCTTAAATCATCCTCAGGATCTTCCTCAATTTTTCTTCATCATTCAAACTATCACGACCTTACAAAATCACCGGTCTTATTAATGCTGAATATATTTTTATTTTAGGCTTTTCGTCTCAGCATTTGCTACACTCGAAACCAGTAATCTGGTCTTAAAAATAGGCCTTTTTTACTTCCACACTACTGAATTAATAAACTGTTTTCACATGGTTAGTCGTATTTTCCTCGTTAGCCTCTTTATTCAACGGCCCTTTGTGCGATCCATCAACTTATCATGTATTACCTGCTAAACGTTCGATTATGTCCACAGCTTTCATCTTCTTTTATTTCTATCGTCCATGAAAATCCATATTGCTATGACATAACTTATTGCGAATTTTTGTGTATCCCAAATAAAATCCTGAATCAATGTTTCACACCAACTGGCTGTGTTCAACCAATGAAAAATTAAAAATTTTCTTATCCAGAGTAGAAAAGTGTGAAGAAGATGAATTCAATCATTTTTAAAACAGGTTAATATACTATCAAATTCAAGTATTTAATCAACAATTGAAACTATCTCCATCGTCAAGTATCCATGGAATTACATGGCTAGTTTACCAGACAACGTTTGACCGCTCTACCAATATTTCCCTAAATATATGCTAGTCTAAAAGCAGTTTATAACAACACAGGGTACGTATAACCATACACACACCAGCTTGGAATCCAAGCACCGTGATTGTACAGGCCTATGGCCATAAATGCAACTGACAAAGCCATGCTCATTGAATTTCATAAGCAAATGTGCTTCTGCAAACTACATCAATTTTCCGTAGTGCATAAAAAAAATGTTAAATTCAAAACAAAATATGTACTTCTTGTATCTGTGAAAAATATAATAAGCATTTTAAAATTGTTTGAAAACGAATATTTCATAAAATTGATAGTACTTCATTTAAATTTTCCATTAAATAATTGCAATAAACAGTTAAATGTTAACAATTTAAAAGCATAAATTTACAACAAATACAGACAACATTTTTATGCAATTGAACCGACATTTCTCCGCCGTATTTTGTGAGTAATTTCTGCAAATTTTACTACAAAAAATATACAACAAATTATAGCGTTAAGATTTCATAATTGTAATATCATTGGTAATAATAAATAATATTTTATAATAAAACATACAATTTTGAAATTTTTATGTAGAAAATAAAGCCAAATTTATAAAAATCTAAATTTGGCTCTCTACAAGGGTAGCTTCAAACCAAATGTGATACATGGTAACAATCACTTTACAGTTCAATCACTTTACAGTTAAACTAAAAATTGTAAAAATTAAAATATTTTTAAAAAAATAAAAAATAACAATACATCATATGCAAAAATAATTTATGTACATATTAAATTTCTTAAAAAGTTATAATGAGTATACCAAATTTAAAAACTGAACGGCTCCAAACATTGTCAATAATTGGTTGTGAATTTATTTCATTTAATTATTGTAAAAAACAGAGTTTAAAAGTTATACCAGTACTGTTAATAATTTAATTTCAGGAGTATGTAATGCGCAAAATTTAAATAAAAATATTAAATATAATAATAATGTTTTATTCTGTTTGTTGCAATTCTACTATAATTAAATATGATCTATTTCAATAATACCCAGACAAATTTTCACCAATTCAACTATTAGGGTTTTATTGTCTATGAGAAAAATAAATAAAAATAATCCGAAAAGATCCAAGATTTATGTAAAATTCGTGGTTTTGGAAGCCGTCGAATTTATATCTGACATTCAACATTACGGTTAAGCAGTAGTTCAGCTCTGATGAGTGAGAACGGCAATGATTGATACTAAGTTCCCCATGTAAATTGAAGCACATGGAACAGTTGTATAGATAGCTCAAAGGCCAATACTATATAAGTAAAACACCCCGAGTACTTATACGGGTGGAGATATGACAATATTCTAAAACGAAACTTATTACCGTCGAATGAAAAGTTTCCGGGGTAGTGTAAGGGTCGTAGTTGTCAATGCCTATTTTCAACCCCTGATGCAGATGAAGGGTAATACACACTTTTTTGGAGTGAGGGGGCGGCGGCGTTAGGCTACTTATGGAAATAACTCAAATTCATTTAGCATTTATGTCCACTCCGGGATTCATGGAGTATAGAGTGATAGATAAATAATTGTAATACGAAAACAACCGGGGACTCTGTAAGAGTACCGGGAGTATTTTTGTCTTTCTTAACGTACCAAATATTTAATTGTACTTCTCTCTAAACTTAACTTAATACGCTTCAGATATGTACCGTATGTCATCGTGCTGTTTTTTAAGATAATTTACATTCCGTAAGCTTCCATAGTCAGTGGGCGTGAACATTGTAGAGCACTAATATAAATAAACACCGGAGCATCTCTGGTTAGATATGAACCCTAAATGTAAGATCAAATGCAAGCAGCATTAGAGGGAGACAATTAATAGAATACGATAAGCTGAATAAGGTAGCATGTAGTATGTGGTATTTATGTAGAAATGAAAAGGCATGCGCAGAATAGGTTAGCATGGAGGGTTGCATCAGACTAGTCTAAGAGCTGATTACTTTAACAACAACAATAACATGCAATTAGTCTCAATAAGAGGAATCTCTCCGGCTCTTTTGAGCGCAAATTCGAGATCAGAGCATGAAAAACGGGGAACGATGTTAGTTGTGAATTATGTTTCGTACGTAAGGAACGTGCAGAATAATAAGATTTAAAATACTTTAGTAAAGACATAATGGTGAATGAGAGAGTTTGGAAGGAGTACTGAAAAGTAAACTGAAAGTTCCATAGACGTTGAGAGTTTGAGCGGCTACCTTACCGTCCAAAAAATTGAATTTATAGTATGAGATTCCAACCTTTACACGTAGGACGAAAATTCTGAACCAAGAATGTATGGATTTCTGAGACAAAGTATTCTCTGTTACACAGGTCATAAATACTATAGAGAATATTTCTATTTCACCCCCAAACATAGTTTCATATTTTAAATTGTTTCATAGGCGATGCTCATTCATCAAATTTGGCCAATTAAATGCTATACTGCATTCATGCTCTAAGTATTACAACGTCCACGACATTTTTGAAATCGTTTTTAACCATTAATTAGGACATTATTCATAATCAACCGCTGATCAAATTACTTGCACAATTCGTAGTTCACAGATATCGTTGTTTAATAACACGAAACACTATTTACAGAGATGTAATTGAATTATTCGATCACACTATTTTCTCACGTATAAACTCATTCAAAGTACGCACTGTAATTTCAAAATCTAGTATAGTCTACGTTGAAACTCAAAACCAACAGACATCGTAAAATTGTAGCTAGTAAGTGCAGTTTTATTATTACTTCTACTACTATTAAATAGCTGGGAACCTGGCGTTGCCCGGATATTTATTTATATTACCTCGATACATTATTTAATTCTTGGTCAACACATAACTAAACAGACATCGAAAACGTCGTCACAATATAAACCTCAAATATACTCCCAGTATCTCAAGAGAGTCCAAAATTCTTCCGGTACAACAGCAGGAATAAATATATTTTCATTATTCTAACAGAATAAAAATTTTCCCCCACTTATGGTTAAATATTTACTTAAATAGAATATTAAAGGTCATAATGTAACAGTGACTCTCATTACACCGGTTTCGACACCAAACTCGATAGTTTCCTTTTTATTTTCATATTAGCAATTACTAAATTTTAAAATTAACCTGACGAGAGAAATAAAACCAATTTATCAATTTGTGTATACATCGTATCGACGATCCAAGGAAGTTAATTTTTTCTCAGTCTGTTGCAACAGTAGATAGTAAGTGGGATGAATGATATAGGAACGCGTAATAGGACTCATAACTCGCAGTTGGTTTACATGCCGCCGCAATTCCAAGAAATATTCCCGTAGAAATAATATTTATATTCATATCTTCTGCGAAATATTGAATTTAAATTTCCTTTTTTATAACCCTCAAATTTTCATTGAAATTTGTTGAGCCGTTTCGGAGCCTATTCGTGACAAACAAACGTCAGACAGACACTTCCATTTTATTTATTGTTATAGATTATCCCGATACTTAATAGAAATAGGTTTTCTGTCTCGTTTTATAACGAAGAAAATGTTATTGCGAAGAAATAGATTGGATGTAACATATTTTCAAACATCAGTTAGTAATTCATTAATATTTCGTTGTCATAGATCTCTTTATTCCACAGACTTCAGACCGTGAGCATTCGAAATATATTATCCCAAAATTTAATTACCCGATATTACTACTTTTCCCTGAAAAATTTACATCGATATAGGTGACGCCAAATGTTCTGCTTTAATTGATTCTCGAATTTAATAAAATCAGCAATGTTTAATGTTTATTACGAGGCCAATCTTAGTACATATATTCTACTTCTCTTAAATTGATTATGTAATACACTTTTCAATGAATGCTCAAACTCAAATTTATATTTATAAGGCTTACATATCACCTATAGCTAAACAAATACGAGCACATCAACAATCAATGCGATGGTTACATTATTATATAATAGGAACATTAACCAATGCGGAAATCTACGAATTAGTTTTCAGAACGGGCTCAAAATGACAAAAACATATTCTGAAACACACATAATTTATTGGGTTACACGCAACGGTAATTTGCAGCATTCTTATATT
This sequence comes from Eucriotettix oculatus, assembly GCA_034510155.1. Taxonomy (NCBI): domain Eukaryota; kingdom Metazoa; phylum Arthropoda; class Insecta; order Orthoptera; family Tetrigidae; genus Eucriotettix; species Eucriotettix oculatus. The sequence continues at coordinate 192,650,096 of CM067376.1, read as the reverse complement.
GACTTGGTTCTGCTTATTTACTCATTTAATTGTAATGCAGCAAGTAAACACCAACAGCGTTAATTAAGAATATTACCCTCTTGTGAATTTATACACAAACAAGTGTTACGAAACTTTTAGATATAGACTGAATGGATTCAAAGTTCCGTGTTAATAATACAACATAAAACAACGAGGATATAAGATAATCGGGCATACAGGGCATGTGCTAAATTAATTAATTCATGTCTTGTAGATCATGAGCCCATATTGCACCAGCCACTACTGTCTCCCGTTATTCAGAAGGAGGTGAGACAAGCACCAGAGAGCCCGACATATCTAGCGCTATTTTTCTATAGCTTGTTCTGTATGTGCTTCAGGTGAACACTGAGTAAGTCCGTTGATCTACAGCCTGGAGGCCCTAGTTTATCCTTAGCCTGCCTGTCTTCCTCTTCCTTAGCTTCCTATGCTATTTAAGTGGTATTGCCATTTATTGGTTCACCTGCATGTGGTGTGTCAATATATATATACGATGAACGATGCAGGCTAGCTTGTGAGTTGCAATTGTTGAGGAACTGACGCAACCCGGGCCAACAATGTGGTCTGGCGAGACGTTGACAGTCGTCATGGGCTGATGGGAGAAGCAGGTTGTGTCGGCGAGACGACGAGAGAATGACCACGCCCTGCAGATATAATTTTTTTTCATGCTCTGATTGAAATTAAAACTATTAAAATCAATTTTTGGTGTTTTTATGAAAAATACCTGGCTCCCTAAAGGAATAAGAAATCCTCGAATACGGAGGAACGACGGATCTGCTACAATATATATATATATATATATATATATATGTGTGTGTGTGTGTATATATATATATAAATTTATTTTCCCCCCAGAGTGACTGTGGGGCTCATCTGATTATGTCGGAAATCCCTCGCGCTCTGTTTTATTTTTATCAAAGTTCTCACATGCCGAGACACCTTCACCTATTTTATGAGGTATATGTACTGGGGTTGAAGACCTTGGGCATATGGCAAGAGTTGTCCGCTGATTCCATTGCACCAGTCGGCCAACTGTCTCCTAAATCTGCTGGAGACATGGAGAAGGGAATGCTGCGACCACACAGCAAACACGTCTCCCGTCATTCGGAAGGGCGTGCGAATAGTACCCAATACCCGAACTACCTGATGCAGGTTTTCTAGGGATACCCTGCATCTCTTTAGGTGAAACATCACGTAGGATCCTTAAACCATAGTCCTTGGCTACCTTGTTCTACTTTCGGCATCCCCCCTTTTCAATTCCCTTCCTGTGCTATTAAAGGGGAGTTGCCTGTTTCAGGATCACCCTCATGTAGTCTGTTAACCCCCCCCCCGCCCCCCAAAAAATATGGATCTCTACTACGGGGCACTAAAACTATAAATAACTTGTCTGACTCTGGTGCTCAGCAAACTTAGTTCTGACCACAACCCATTTCTGACGCACCTGGAAACTAACGCGTCCTTCACCACAAACAACCAACAACAATGGGACACAGACTGGGATCTATTACGCCATAAAATAGAAGTGGAAATACAAACAGCGGAAAATCCCAAGGTAACTGACATTAACGACGTCAAAGAAGGGGTCAGACAACTACACCACACTTGTCAAAGACTGCCAACGCTTGTTGTTGTGGGGGTCTGATGCAACCCTCCATGTTAATCTATCTTCGCAAGCCATTTCATTTCCTTATAACACCACATTCTCCCTAATTTCCTTAGCGCATTCCATCTTCTGTTCTAACATCAGATTTCAAAGGCTTCTATTCTTTTCCTTTCTGCAACTCCTCCGGTCCACGTTTCGCAACCAAAAACGCCACACTTCATGCGAACAGTTTTAGCAATGATTTCCTAACATTAACCCTAATGTTACCCGTAAGTAAATTCCTTTTTTAAAATACTTCCTTCCTTACTGTTTATGTCTACTATACTTCTACCATCCTAGTTATTACGCTGCCCAAGTAGCAGAATTCCTTAACTTCCGTCAAAATATCTCTTCCCAATCTAACAGCCTTTGTTATTCCACTGTTTCTCCTACTACCTTCCATTACCTTGATTTTCCCTCTATTAAACTTCATATTGAACTCTTCCTCCCAAACCGCGATCCTGCCATTTCTTATTGTTCCCGAGTTTTCTTCTGACTCCTGTCTCATTGTAGTATGATTGCTTTTCCATATTCCGTTTTAACTTTTTTAATTTCCTGTTCATATATATGTTAAAGATCACGGACGGCAGACTGCATCCTTGACTGACTTCTTTTTTTGATTTCTACTTTCTTTTATTGGTCTTCAATTCTAATTACTGTTGACTGCCTTCTGTAGGCCTTCTGTTTCTTTATATTATTCCCGTCCTCTTTAAAATCATTAATAGTGTGTTCCTGTTCACATTATAAAACGCTTTTATAAATCTTCAAATGTCATGAACGTAGGGGTGGTTTGGGTATAATTATATTTTTACTAAAATCTTCTCGTATTTTTCCTGATTTCCCAAATTAACCTATGATAATATTTCTTCGTCCAACTGTGCTGGATTGTTATCAATTCCTGGCCCTTTACCTTTTTTCCGACCTGTCAGAGCCCTGTCAAACTCCGACCTCAAAATGTTGTTATCCATCCTGGGAGTTTATCGGTGAATGAATAGCTGACTGGCTCAGAGAAACTCTCTGTTGGATAATCGCCAGCCTTAAGACAAACTCCCCTGATGGATAACCGACAGCCAAGCCTCTTTAGCTGCTTTGAACTTCCTATCTATCTCAGTCTTCAAGTTTCTGTACTGCTCTTTACCATTTTCATTCCTTAAATTTTTATATTTACGCCGTTCATCAATCATTTTTTACTATTTCTTGTGTTATCCATGCTTTCCTATTTGCCTGAGCTATTTTCCCTTTTTTTCATCGGCTTTTCTGGTCATTTCTTCCTTCAAGTGTGCCCATTTCTCTTCTATATTGTTTATTTCTCCTTTATCTATTAATATACATTTGATATCTTCTTTGAAATTCTTCAGTTTTTCTAATTCCCATCTTTTTGTTTTATTTCATTTCTTGAGTGTTTTCATTTTCAGCAGATTATGGTCGTAGTTTATATCTGCTACTGGGTTATTTTTGCAGTCCAGCACCTGATTCCTATATCTAAATAGTCTAATTGGTACTTGCTTGTGTCCCCTGGTTTCTTGCATGTGTAGAGCCTTCTTTCATGATTCGTAAATCAGGTATTCGTCACTATTAACTGCCAACGGTCTGCGACAACAAAGACAGAAATTCCTTCTTTCCGTGCCGACCTGCTTGAAGGCTTGAAGACAAAAAGACATAACATAGGTGCCGTGTTTCTTGGCCAAACCCAATCCTTTGACTAAGTGTGACATACAGGACTAATCTACAAACTCGATGCAATCGGTGGCCCGGATTATTTGATGCATTTAAAAAAATGACCGACATTTATACATAAAAATAGATAGCAAAATAGCCAACCACGACCACTAGAAATGGCTAATTTTGCTAAACCAAAAAAAGACTCAGGCGATAGTGTTCACAAACAGCCATCGTTTGCCCAACACGATCCTCGAGGCAAACCACGAGATCGTACCGTGAAAAACAAACAAAAAAACAGCGGAATGAGTGGATCTCACGCAGGACCATAGGCTAACCTTCAAACCTCACATTGAGGCAGCACGAAACAAAAGTTTCGGTGCGATGAAGGATTTATTTCCAGTATTATGTTCCTCATCCCCCTATACCAAAACAAAATTCCTACATTACTTTTATCTATTTCCATTGAAACCCCTTCCATTTAATTATTTTAGCCATGGTTCGTTAATTATTTACATTCACTTTATATTTGCGTTTATTGACGCTATTGAAATTACAAAGTTGTTTAAAAAATATTCTGTGGGCTATAATAATATTTTAACTATTGTATTGAGACGTATGTGGATATAAACAGTCTTGTAGGTCAATAAAAGATATACGGGAAATTTTTTAAATAATTTTTCTGAGAGCGATAGAATTTAAAAAACATATTTTATTTTTCTACATAGTTTCCTTGTACTGAAACACATTTTCCCAGCGTTTTGGAAGCTTTCTGATTCAGTCATCATAAAAAGCTGAAGGTTCAGTCTTTAACCCATTGAGCAAAAAGAGTTGAACCTCTTTATCACTATTGAGTCTCTGACCTCCTACAGTTTTCTTTAGTGGTATAAATAGATGGTGGGCTGTATGGTGGATTAACTAGCTGATCCCAATTTGGTGTGAGTTATGAACGCCGTATGAGGTCTTGCATTGTCGTGAAGAAAGATGGCGCTTCTGATTGGGAAACGTCCCTTTTGATTAACCAAGTTCCTTTCTGATGATCGAATATGCTCTCCCGAGACTGTGACCAACTGAAGAAGCAATTTCGTCAACGGCGAGGCGCCGGTCTTCCTCCAAAGCTTCCTAACTGCCCGGATGTTGTTTTCTGCGAATGAAGTACGAGGACGCCGATCGTGACTTTGATTTCCATAATTTCCCGGCCTTCAAAAAACTGCTGTGCCTCGTACACGCGGGTTTTTGAGAGATTGTCTTCCTCGAATTCTGTCCGTAATGGAGTTAAAATTTCTGAATGTCCTTTTGTCGTCAAAAACTTAAGACTAATCCGTTGCGCAACTGAATCAGGAACCTCTTGCTCACTCATTGCTCTAGTATCGACTGAAAGAGACTAAGATTGGCAGTGGGTGCGTTGGTGGAGTGGAGAGACCCACACGGAATTCGTGGTAAAGTGACGGCGCCCTCCGAATCTCCTACTAGGTTTGATAAAAAAATAATCCAGTTTTTATTTGACTGGCCCTTGTATATCGAGCGAGGTATGAGGAAAATTTAATAGATTCATATAATCATTCTTTATAACGTAAAACATGCTGCCAAGTATTCTCATTCATATTTGAGTGGGTTTTAACATCTTTAAGAAACTTCATCATCTAATTGACTCACTTTTTTTTTCAAGAAGGAATATCCACCAAAAGATTCCATTTTTCTCTCACTACATGATGTTACTAAACAAAAAAACAGCATCATTTCCTTTCAAAATCATGCTATTGTGTCGGTAATTGCAATATATAAGAAAAATTCAATTACTTTTTTGAGTTACCAAAACCTCCGATTTATACGTAAAACTATTTTAGATTAACAATGAATGTTTCATATTCTAGTTTAAAGTTTCATTGTGATGGAGACAAATAAATATGGAGGATTCACAAAGTACTATTCTGGGTCCAGTACTTTCTTAAATAAATATAAATAAGTTACCAAAATTACTAACTCCATTTTCTGAGCTTTTTAATAAAAGCTTAAAGAAGAGTCCTCATAAATTATAGTCCCAATTCTATATCGTTTCGAAATTTTATGGTTGTTTATGGAGGTCATACGTATAATGAGGGAATGGAAGCGAGCGAATATTTGAATTGAGGCTGGTTGTATGGGAGAAGTTCATTATTAATTAGACATTTTGTGATAGGCGAAACTATTTTCTTTCATAGTTCTAGAAACTTGTTGACGCCGAACTAAATTGCCACAAATAATCTTGATGGTACTTCTTCTTGAAGTACGTTGACGTGATGTGCTATAATATAACCTTAACGTGAATTTAGTTCTATATTTTGCATTATAAGCTTGGATGTGATCTGCCGATAATATATTTGGTGTACTTAAAAATTATGATAAGACAGCAGATGCATCGTAATTTGTTTTAAAATGTTTTGATGATTGTAATACAATTTTCACATCACTTGATGTCAAAATTGATGTTTTATATATTTAATTAATTCCATAGGTTTTATTTAAGACTTTTAATTAAAATAGTGTCTAACGAGGTCCCAAAGTTGGATCGATTTATTGTATTCCTTTTTGTTGTACTTTCATAAGATATAATTCACTAATTTAAATTTATTAATTTCAAATTGTAATTACTGTTCCTATTATATAGTTTCTCAATACAGACTCATTCTAAAATAAGTTTAATATATTCAATCGCACGCGCAATCGGATTCCTTTAAACGTAAATCGTGGGAAATTGTAAACTTTTCTTCGGTGACCTAGTATAACTTTAATAGAAATGGACAATACATAAATTTGGATACTGTAGAAACAGTACTCCACCGAACCTATGATTTCATAAACTTTCGTGGTCCGTGTGTGCTTTTAATTGAACATCAGTTCTCTCTTTTTATTGGAGTCAACAACCTTACTCCATGAAACATAATTTCGCTAAACCCGTATGTCGTTACGTTTTTTCAATACTACTGGTTAATGATGCACTTCAATGAAATTCCAAGTAAAGTATGTTTGATGCCGTTAGACCCACATGTTTTACATGCAACATTGCTAATGGAGGCCTATCCTTCATCTCATTAGAAACCTTTCGTATCGTATGCAGAAAAACCGAGACTCAAGTGATTACTCAGATAAAGGGGAATTCTCATATAAACTGAGTTCATAACAATTTTGTCACATGGCATTATCTTTTCTATTATTATTAATCTTTACCAATAAAGTTTGTCTCCAATAGGCTCCGAAACGGCTCAACGGATTTCAATGAAAATTTGAATAATTGAAACTGAAAATTTAACTTACGTTTCATTTTGATATCTTACAGGGTTTTGAATACATTAATATAAATATTTATAAATCCATTGAACTGCCACAAACTACAATGGTGTCTCAAGAACAATACCGTGACGTCCAATAAAAGTTCCTGCTGCAACAATAGAGTGAGAATGCTCGCTCTCTCTTTCTTTCTCTCTCGTGCTCCCAAAATTACGCTTATGATAACACGGTAAGTTGTACCTTTTTTATCATTCCATTTCCCTTCCCACCGCGGTAAAATTTTACCCCTGATCAGCAGAAAATAAAAAGACCACCTTATTTATATCCGCTCGCGACAGTATTTAATTCAACATTAATCTATTTGTCAACGCGTGACTAAAGCGTCAGGTAGAGGGTGACTTTTTTTTAAATTTTCCTTTCACGACTCCTACTTTATGAGATCTGAATTTCATCGTAACCACCGCGATTACTCAGTATCTTAATCGAGTTAGGCAATCTACTGATACGTTAAATAAGCCCAGTAACTTTAAAAAGTCTTGCAAATTCTTTGTCTTTAGGGTATGGTTATTTTAAGGCCTGGAAGGGGGAAGGAAGGAACATAAATCTTCAGATGACAGAAAACTTCTCTCGATCAGCGCTAGACACCAAAAGTTTATGGCGATCGGATGAATGGTATAGGAACGCTTAGTAAGCCGTATAACTCGCAGTTGGTTGAATAAATATAGCCCTGGGGCCCTAGTGATCCCTTGGCTACATTTCTCTACCTTCCGCATCCCCCCTTTTCAATTCCCTTCCTATGCTATTAAAGGGGAGTTGCCTGTTTCAGGATCACCCTCATGAACCCTGTTAACCAAAAAAAAAAGATTAGAATATACATACATTGTCATTTGAAAACATAATTCGTATTACAAATAACTTAAATATATTAGTAGACGAATCACTTGATTAGTATTTATTTTAGTTACACAAGATCTTTTTGAATAAATAAAATGTGGATGAGACGATTGTTCACTTGCCCAAGAGATATTCATTAGTCTTGACACAAATCCAGAAATTAACTAGGATGTAGTGAATATTAATGCAACACAACTGTAAATTTCGTTTAATGACACGAAATGCATCTGCGCATCAACTATTACGTAGATAATATTTGAAAATGAAAGTGTAATTACAAAGACGCAGGCGAACAGTATACATGATTCTCTCTCACTGATTCTCATCGGACAGAAATTTATGTTAATAGTCCAATGATGTAACAATTAAAATAATATCTTTCAATTCGGGTGTGTCCAAGGTTGCTTTATAATACTTTGCCCTGTGCAAATGATAATTATATGCAAATTTGATGCGGTTCCGAGCCATGTCTACGAATAATGAGAACTTAACACCTCAATCATGCATACAGCAACGAAACTGAAATTTCAGTATGACTGAATTAGTAAAAAAGTTAGGTAGTAAAATTTTTTTTACGAGTTATAATTTTCAGTCTAAAGAGATATGTTAAACATGAACGATAAATAACAACGTCCACAACCAAACAATTTTATATCGCCTCATAGTAAATAACTTTGAAACGACAGTGTATTAATTGTAAAACAATTTCATTCTTTATGTGTCAGTATTGTTTCTTATTTGCTACTACCTGCGTGCCCGGCGTTTCCCTGGTATCTATTTATATTAACCCGGAAAATGAATAATATCAACACTAATGTTTTGGTCAATATAATTTGTTTAACATCATTACTAATGATAGAAAATTAATGTATATCTACTTGGCCTACAGGACAATGTGAGAATTTTTGTAATGAAGCAGACATCGAGCCAGGTGAAAAATATTTATTAGATTCACAGTTTTGAGATACAAATAAATCTAAAGAACATGTGTCAAGCTGTTTTGGTACGTGTTAGAACTTGTATTACTCTCAAATAAGATGAATATAACGTTCGTGTAATCATATATGACACAACAATTTGATGGGTCATACAGGATTTTTAAAAATAGGGAGAATAGTTTAGGTATGTGTATATGTATTTGTGGACAGTAAAATAAGTTCGTTACATCATGTGTCTGGAAATCCTTTATTTCCTTCAAAACATGCATCTTTACCACAACGTTTTTCTTCCCACTTTTCAAAAGATGTTCAAAATGCTCTCCTCCTGCTCGAATATAGGCCTCACACTGATGTCACGGGCCTGCAAACACGATCCCAAATTGGGGAAGTATTACCTATTTTATAAAAACCTGCCACAATTAAATTCCGAAAGGATTTCATGTCAGGCTCCGAAGAGGAATTCACATATAATTTTTAATGGACCCATGACATTCGATGTGAGGCTTGTAGTCGAGCAGTAGATGGACCATTTGAACATATTGTAAAGGCAACTACCTACGGGGGAAAATAGCACTTGGTGAAGACCATACTTGGAAACCAATTATTTCGGGACAGAATTTTTTATTGTCTACATACGTGGAATACATAACTGAAAGTAAGTCCTCTATTTTTAAACACCCTGTATATTATAATCTTGTAGCTGCATTAATAAAGGGGTATCTGTATATTTACATTTTATTATAATTATAATAATCAAATAATTTCTTTACAAATACTTTTATGTTGATATATTATAAGAATTATAATTTTTAGATATGAATAATAAACTCAAATTACTTGTATTATATATAAATCGTAATTGTACATTAACGGGACACCTCTTTCCAAGTTCACAACCTATATGGGATGTTTTAGTATCAATTTTAAATTTGTAATGTAAAATAGAACCCAAACAGTTTGAATTAAAATGCAATACATATATTACCTGTAGTTCATGCCTAAAATATGAATTATGGCCAGACAATATTTCGTCAGACCACGAATGATAACTGCGGTTTAACAAAAACACACACATAATCCATCAAAGATTGATTATGGGGTGATGTCACGATGATAATTATATGTAAGTGAGCGATACATGTTTAGTGCTCGAGACAATGTAATCTCATTTTAGAATTTTAAAAACTGGTGATTAGTTCCGTCAGTCATACCAAATGACAAAAAAATTATTAAATTATGGTTCTTAACATCCTTTGATACTTTTCCTGAAGATTGTATTGGACCAATGTTGAGTTTGCTGTTGCTCCGTGAAATATGTATATATACATACTTACATATTAAAAAGAATCTTTCGTATTGTTTATCATGATCCTTCCACATCTTCGTATTCCACAATGAAACGTAATTAAAATAATCTTTCGGATTGTCTAGCATATTTTTTCCATGTGTACGTATTTTGCATAATATATCTTATAAAATGTGAGATTAAAACTCTCTAAATAAATTGACGCCATAAATTGGAATTACTTCCTACAATGAGAGGAGACGTCATAAACTTTTACGTATTGACACACACACACACACACACACACACACATATATATATATATATATATATATATATATATATATATTAAATTTAATTCCTTCCCCACCAAGTTTATATATATATTAAATTTATTTCCTTCCCCACCAAGTTTTTCCGCGATCTGTCCAAGCATTTAAATTTGTATAAGGATTAACAAAAATACATCCTTTTTATTATATGGTTGGAATTTTAGGGGAGTCATCTTTTGATATCAAGTACTTATTTAAATGTATTCAATTATGAAAACGGTTATCGTCAATTTATTTTAGTTTAATATTTATTGCATTTCCTTATTTTCAAAAAAGACGAAGTATAGTCATACTGTAAAACAAATCAGTTAGTTTGAAAAATCGACAGCAACGAAATAATGTGTAAATACGTCGTAAAATAATTCCAGGTTAGCTAGAACTGTTCTGTATTTGTTTTAAAACCAATACTGTTTAAACATAATTCAACAAACTGACATATTCAATAAATTCTTACCTGATTATACTGCTATGTAATAATTTCTGAAATTGTTCTAGTTTATGACCCTGGTAAATTATTTATTAAAGCACAATTTTTGATGGCGAAGATGAATTTAGCGCAGTAGGACCCCCCTCCAATTTAATTCGAATTTTTGGATTTTTAAAGAATGTAAAAATTCAGCATGAACATGCTAACTGGCGACAGGCAGGTAAATGTGGAATTTCCCGGCGCCAGGCTGGTGGACAGGGGACATGCCTGTCTGCAGATAGAAAATATTAAGCTTGTTTTGCTGAAGGAGCATCCACCCTTCAAAATTTCCGAAGGACACTGTTTTCTGTGTCATGGAAAGTTTCCCGCGCTGGACGAAGGACTCATGAGGACTGGCGGAACAAACATCACGTGGGATAGCATTTTCCTTTGGAGAAGGGATATACGAGTTTATCTGGGAGGTGAGAAGCCGAAAAAGTTTCAGAATGGTTCTAGACGTTGAGAGGACGAGGAGGTAGAGATGGAGACTTGATTATAACGTGGAAGGGAGGAGAAAAATAGTCGAACGGATTTTGAAAGGGAGGAGTAAGCTGGAGTGTTCAACAAGAGTTGAAACTGAAGTGTAAATTGTTGATCTTTAGTAATAAAGTATTGAGAACAACGAAGCCAAAAGGGAATAATGAGGAAAAACCGAGTTTTCCTCAATCACCGTCAGTACGAGTTTCATCCCACTTTCCGCCGGAAAAGGAAAAATCTACAATTCATCCCGAAGGAAAAAGGAGGTTTAGGTCACCTAGTAAGCTGCATCAAGACTGGAATAAAGATAAAACAGTTTCGTTAAGTAAACGAAATCTCTGCTGCACCTGGCTACCCCAATGAGTAATTAACCTAATATTTAAAAATCGTACCCTTGAATTAATTAATTTATTTGTAATAGCGCACAGGTCCCCATTTAAAGTGATTATTTCTTATGTAAATAAAATTATATCATACCCTTAAAATGATTTAATTAAATAATGAAAACAATAAACACCCTTATATCATTTACATATTGCAATAAACACTTGATCTGGATGATAAACCGAGAATCGTTCAATGAAGCAAAACTCCCTGAAAGCCTAATGTAAAAAATTATGGCTCGATTTTTAAAAACAAAAATAATGCATAATTTATAAGATTTATAATGTGTATAATTCAGAAGAAAAATTAGAGCGACCAGTAAAAAACTATAAATATTAGAGCAACAGCTGGAACAGTAATAAATTGTTCATTTGGCATTAGAGATATGACACTCACTAGAAACTGAAGAGTGTACAACGAAAATGGATTCAGGCTTTTTTTTACCAATATTACTCGTAATATAGATATGTATTTTAGTCTAGTTCAAACTGAGTTTTTAAATATTTTTCAGATATAGCTAATATTACCCTACATAATATTTTAATTGTAAATAAGGTACAACGTAACTTAATAATGCGCAGTTAATTGATAATTTATTTTACATTAATGTAAGATATATCACATACACGTATGGAAATATATCTCTAAAAATCAACATTCACAATAATAGTATAATAATTGCATAATAATAGTTCCATTAGTGAAAATAAAATAAATGAATGTAATGTGAACTGGTCAGGTTCTTCGAAATAAGAATTAAATCATTATACTAAAAATATATATTAATTTAAAAAATTAATCTCCTGATGTGGGAAGTTTATCCATTGTGTACAGAGGTATTACCTCAAAATTCAAATATAACTTCCTCTGCACTTAGTACTCAAAAAATATAAATGATGCGAAACCTTTAATGATGTGTTTAACATTGATTATTACTAAATTAATGCCGTGTTATAACATCTTGGAAGAGTAGAAAATTAAATTTTAACAAATCGTAATTAAAAGAAAATTCCCTTATAACTTATAATTACCAATTTGCACATACCACTAAAGGAAAACATAAAAAGCCATCAGTCATTCTCACGCAGCACTGACGTAAGTAAAACTTGAGTAGAAATGCTTCAACTGAAGCTCAAGTAGGAGAGATTAGCTAATTTGGAAGAAAGAAAACAATGAAAAAATATCTGCCAGACCAGGGAATCATACCTCGGAACTCCGATTTTCCGGGCAGCTAATTCTAGTCGACACGCAAAACGGGAGGTCCCGGTTTCGAGTCCCTGGTTCGGTCGACATTTTTCCATTCCTGACTTTCTTCTAAGTAAAACTCATTAATGGGCTCATATTTGCTGATCTAATTCAAAAAATAGAATATTTCTCTCCATTTGTTTAATTTTCTATTCAGCGCTTGTCATATACCTTTTGAAATACTGTATCTGTTGTTATATTTATAATTATAAAAATATAACTAGTTTCTTTCTTAACTGTAATTTTTACGTTCTTTGAATTAGACAGATATCTATAATTTTCTTGCTGTCCCAAATTTTTAAATAATCTTAACGATTTCTATGACCTGCACAACTAAATCCATGCGATTACCGCTCCTTTGACATCCTACACGACACGTGATTGATTGGAAACAATTATTTTCAGTGTGTTGCTAATCTTCCAGTCCGTGATAGATTGAAATGCATCATGTTCACGACACTATGGATTACCTACATCTCACGAGTAGTTCTTTATTTTTAGTTTTGAAGATCAACGTTCCTATTGTGGTTCATAATTAAAATTTTCATTACCGCACAGGAATCAAGTATGTCACAGAATATACATAAATTGCGCCACTAACATTTATCTAGACTTTCGTATGAAAATAAAAATACTGACTCCAATGTTTTATTTCTGGCACTTGGAAAAAGATAAAGACAGGAACGAATTACGCAGGTGAGCGACACAATTTTTTCTGTTTAATGGATTGTGTTTCTTAGGCAGCTTTTGGCGCTGAGTGCTGGGAAATTGCTATAAAAATTCCAAAACATAAGATTCCACCGTAAAAAGCAGATTGTCAGGATTAAGATTGAAATCGTTTTTTCTTCTTCCAATATAACTTGTTCCAATTCTAGTATTTCTTCTAAAAATTAAAAACTATGATACAAATTAATAAAAGAAACTTCCATTTGACCTACTCCTTAAATTACCCTTCCTCTTATTAAATTCATTTCAGACATTCTTCATGTATGTTATAAAAATGGTGTCAAGAGGTTTTGTCAATTCTTCGGATAGTTTCTGTTATATTTGTGGAGAGCGTGTAGATAAAACATCTGCGATGAAGGTTAAGAAGTAATATTTTACCTATCTTGGTGTCAATATTGGAGACCAAGACACTCTTGACCGGGGTCCATTTCCATAAGCCCACTGCAATATTTCAATAGACATCTCATTGTTAAGAAATGATTAAACCAGGAGAGCGTCAAAATTCGCCTAGTCACGCCCCGTACTTTATAAAAGCCAAATTACATCATAACTACCATGACGCCTCACAATATCAATGTAGTCAGGAGATCTACTGGCACCTTGAATATGCACACACACAAACAGGAGAAGAGAATACTTAACCACCGCTTGAGTGCGTGCTTTCTCTGCATTTATACAATATGACTCAATCATTCACACTACGACTTATAAAATATTTTTCATACTTGTTAATTAATTAAAAATTGTGATTACTTTAATAAAATTTTAGTTAAACTTACGCTTATCAGTTGTTTAATCGTGCCGTTTGACAGGCTGCATGAAGACATAATCTACCCTGTTGCAAGTTCTACATTTCTTTAGTGTAGGACTTTTTGTGGCCTGAAAGGAAGGAATCTAAGTCTTAGTAGGAAACCTTCTCTGTATTGAACACTACTGTGCACCAAAATTTCATGGCAATCAAATGAATGATATAGGAAATTCAACTCAAGTTGCATTTGATTGACGTGCGATCTTTCTTGGATTGAAAGGGGGAAAGGCAAGAGCCTAAATCTGCAGATCTAAATGGAGAGACAAATAGAATAATGTAAACGGCTCCACCAGCCATAGTGAGACGAATAAAAGGAGGAACCTTTAATAGACAAAACCTTTTAACCAATGAAGGCTGTAATAGGATAGGTAACCGGAAGGAAAATGCAAATCCATTTGCAAAACGTTCTCTACCATCTCTGAAATTAGCACATACACACCCAATTTTGAGTTAAAAAAGGAGACATGGGAAAGCATTAACTCTGGGATTAGACCAACTATCCCGCTACAGGGATATAATTATCTCAAAAACAAAGAATTTTCCCTCCAGGAACTAATGGATACCGTCTAGAAATACTGTACTTTCTAAAGTACCTTTCTGAAGTAGGTTACTTTCTTCTATTAATGTTTTCAATGAAGTTTGAAAATTTAATTGAATTACATTCTCATTGATGAAATCCATAATAGTACCAGTCCCGAAAGTGGGTCTACCGAAATCCAACATCGATAGCTGTCGACCCATTGCCTTGAACTGAAATGTTAGTAAACTCTTGGAAAATATCATAGATGGAAGACTAATGTAGTTTCTCTGTCCCAACAATCTTCAACATCCTATGCAATATGCTTTCCGCAAGGACCATTCCCCACTCTCTCTACTAGCTTGCGTAAATAACTACTTTAACGAGACCCTTTTTCAAAATCATCAGCTCTATATCGGAAAACCCTATAAGATAACCTTGAGATGGTAAATTCTCAACAAGTTGCAATGTGGGTGTAAACGGGGACATCTTCAATGTAATCGAGAGCCTTTTTGAGGAAATATGCATCATATTGACGGTTGATAACGTAATTTCGAATTAATAACAACTTGAGAATGGCATAGCTCAGGGATCCTCCCTCAGCGTACTACTTTTTCTCATAGCAGTCAACAACCTAGGCTCCATCAAGTGCCACTACAGAAATACTCATTTATGGAGCTGATATTGCCAGAAGGGCACTCAATAAAGCCACAGAGTGGGCCGAGGAAATCGGTTTCTTTATCAACCCTGGAAAAGTTAAATCTGTAGTTTTTTCAAGAAAATGTAACCAATTTAATTGATGGATATATGCAGTTCTCCGATAGCTACGGTTAGACAAATCCTAGGACATATCTGGGACTGCAGGCTATTCTTCGTATCCCACATAAGCTACTTAGTCCTTGAAGCCAAAAAAACGGCTAATCATTTTAAAACTATAAGCAGCTAAAAACTGGGGGGAACGAACTTTAGGGTTATCTCAGCTACAGAGCAACCGTCCTGGAAAATCTTGGCTACTGAGCCCATATATACCGCTCTGCACATAAAAGACAGATTAACTGAATAAATATCACCCAAAACGAGGACTTAACAAACACCATTCGATCCACCTTGATTGACAAGTTGAAAAATCGAAGGGAAATACACCTCGAAGGAAATTCTTTGTCCTCACATTTTCTGTATGAGCGAATGTTGTGTAAATGATTTAGGTGTTTATTTATTTAAATTATTAAATGAAATCACTTTAAGGGTATGATGTAATAATTTTATTTATATAAAAATCAGTCAGTTTAAAAGGGGTCCTGTGAACTTTTACAAATAAATAAATTAAAGAAGACGATTAAAATATCAGGGTTATAGGGATAACCACGTGCAGCATCGATTTTCTTCACTTGACGAACCTGTTTTGTCTTCATTCGAGTCTTGATTCAGGCTACTAGCCGACCGGAATTTCCTTCTTATGTACTGCCGGTGATTGAGGAAAACTCAGTTTTTCCTAATTCTTCCCTCTAACCTTCATTGTTCTCAATACCTTCTAACTAAAGAGCAACAATTCACACCTCACCTTCAACTCTTGTTACACACTCCAGTTTACTCCTCCCTTTCAAAATCCGTTCGACTCTCTAGCTTTCTCCTCTCTTCCACGCCTTGATCAGCTCTCCATCTCTACCTCCTAGCCCCCTTAACGTCTATAATCATTCTCCTACTCTACCTCCTCGCCTTCTCAACCCCTTGCTCCACACTGAATATTTTTCGGTTCCTCACCTCCTTGGCTCGTATATCCGTTCTCCAAGGGAAAAAGCTATCCGACGTGATGTTTGTTCTGACAATCCTCACGAGTCCTTCGTCCGGCGCGGGAATTTTTCTTTGACACAGGGATGTGCCTTTCGGAAATTTTGGAGCGTGAATGCCCCTTCAGCAAAAACAAGCTTAAAATTACAAATACGCATACAGGCATGTCTCCCGACCTCCATCCTGACGCCGGGAAAGCCCCCTTTTACCTACCTGCCGCCAGTTAACATATTCTTGCTGAATTTTTATATAATACAAAATTACAAAAATTTGAATATAATAAAGAGGGGGGAGTCGTCCTGCCCTACAGTTGCATCCAACCTAAGTTATACGTTATCTCCCATTTATTGATCCAAACACATAAGTACCTTCCTGGAAATTGTCACATTTTCCTATTGATACACCCCTGTCCAGTCCTGATTTTAACGGTAAGTATAAGAGCTTCTGGGAGGACAAGATAAAGTCTTTTCTTAAGAAATATATGTATCCCAGAGTGTTTTTCAACACGGATCAAAGATGGGGTAGGGTACACACTTATCGCAGCGGAATTTTAGTGACTCAATGACAATTAATAAGAATTCTTCAGCCACAACGGCTGAAACATGGCATTACGATATTGCGAAGCCTGCCCATATAATACTTAGACTTTGACTGATTATTTTATACTGTTCAACTCCAATCATCGATTAAGAAATAGTTGCTTCAGTGAAATGAGAGATATTCTGAATAAGATAAAAACAAACAACCATGGAATAATCATAAGCTACTGTTGATCCTGCAGCCAAAGCCATGAAACTGGAGGCCTCCTTGTAACTATACCGCTAGAATTGTCCCACCTGTTCAAGAAAAGTTCCATTGATCAAGTACATCAACCTCCTAGCAAAGATAAAGAAGGAAATAACTTAGGAATCCACTATAAAAAATAGTTTATTACGAAGAGATCTCTAGAAGACAGCAGGTTTATTTGGCAAGACCTATATCCTTCCTCTCCCACCTTAATCATTCGTTTCTTTTTCTAGATCTCCTCGGCGTGTCTGCACTGACGGTGCCGAAAATCCTTTTTGACTGCCCCGATACGATACCATCAGAAGGTCCACGCTGGCAAACGACTCCAGACGCGAACTTTGTTCTTCTCAAGTGGCAACTACAGAAATTCATAGATATAAAATTATCTTGAAGGAATTTAAGAAGTGTCTATGCGCCTCTGTGAATGTTTTCACTGGTCTAAGAATGGTTGTCCATCATCGATGTTTGTAATACCTATGAATCTTTGTGTTTCATCTGTAAATAATTCAGTAGTCACCAAGAACTCTTCCTGTTGACGCTACTATAATCCGAATAAAAGAAAGGGTCTCAGGAATGCTGTCCTTTAAATATGTTTCTAACCAATTATGTGCCAATTAATAGTTACGAACAAATAAGTATGGAAATTTTTAGCTTATGTTAAACAAAGAGAAGCTGTCGACCGCTGCCCACATTTCCATATTCCACTTATCTTTGTAATGTTTCGATATAAATATTGAGTACATGTCGTGAGAAATAATTGTATTATATTCTCAGTACGAGGAGGGTAATATTGTCGTTTGAGGACACTGCCCTAAGCTACAAGCTAATGAAAACAAACAATACATTTTAAAGGACGGGAGATACAGAGAGAGGCAAGGTACTATTACCACACCCTGTACTTATCATCTCTTAACTTTTACGGGTGAGTTTTATAACGCAGAAAATATTCAGAATTAAAAACAATATATTTCACAGCGTGAATTATTTCAGAATACTGTTTAAACTATCAAGTGCCGTAATAAAAGTTCGTGATAATGTGAAATCCCGATTAGCCTCACTATAACCCCAGGTCAGTGGGCCACTAAGCATTTTATTTTAGACGACTAGCTATTTCTCTCCAGTTAAACTATATTTAATTTAAGCTCTATTGCATATACTTTTAGCGCTTCATTGAAGGTTTAGATAATCTGAGTAGAGATGTTGGTTCGGTTTCAAAGTAATTGCGATAAACTTTGCAACCGTGGAATATAATATTAAAAATAATAGTTGGTTTCTTAAATTAATATTAATACACTCCTTTTTATAATTAAAATACGCTTTCGTTAAAGAGATTGTAATATAACGAACCTTGGCTTACTCCGTTCGATAGACAAAATTATACTCCTGTAATGTGATAGAGCAATTGAAATTAGTAGGCATTTTGGGTTTGCCCCTGAAAATAGAATGCATTGCGAGTGTCTGGCAAGGCTACAAGGCTACGTATAACGCACTTAATTTTAAGCGACCAGATTGGTGGATTAAATATCACACCCCTCGGGGAGGGGAGAACAATCAAGTGCATTTCAATTTTAAGCAGACTTAAACAGCATTCACCGAAACAAAGCATGTATCTATTCAGTTCATAAACAAGCATAAATATCAAATACAATTCTCGAGTTCCAACACGGGTTAAAGTTAGCTTACACAACGTTTCGACCATCGTCATCGGGTACAGTCTACCTGACTCGGATTGAAAACTGAGAACTGTATTTGAAACAATTTCACCGGGTAAGCCTTCGCTCTCTAACAAGTTTAAATATTTGAATATAAAATATTTAACACACTGCTGTATAAAATTTGTATCTAATTTAAGTTTATATATCGTAAAAGACGAAACGGCTGGACTCAAAATATTGATGAGGTTCTATGTTGGTTAAATTGCATCAGTAATTTAACTTACAAATTATAGCTCTGTCACGAAGTTCTCCTAAGGCTACTTGTTCATAATCAATAATTTGACCGGTTTAATCTGATGAACCCGAACTTTGGCTACTGGTGATGTTCAACTTCGGTTAATTAACGTGTTAAATACAATACCTTATAAGAGACTTAATCACTTCCAAGATAAACTTTGCGTAGCTCAAATCGCAGGGGTCCGACAGACAGGGTAAGCTAGCTTCATTATATCACAATTTATTTCTTTTTAAAAGTTCTTGTTGTACGCAATCTAGAACAAACACTAATGAACACTGTACACGAGGGTCATTCGATAATTTAAAAGATAAACTGATGTAGAAAAAAATACATTTCATGGAAGGTGTTTCATGACTTTAGGTTGTTATATCTGGAATCAACTGAGAACATCTGATGGATAAAAATTGCGTAGTTAATAATATCAAAATTCATTTAATGATAGCGTGTTCGCTTGATATTTGCAGATTAGTTTAACAACTTTCAGTGAACCAGTTTTTTTTTGTTTTCTGAAGGCAAGAAACGGGCTACATTCTTTGCCCGCAATTATGTAACAGTACGGTGTAAATTGTATGAACCACGAAATATTTTATAACTGGATACAGTAGTTCAAAAACGGTCGAACCTCAGTAACTAACGCGCAACGTCCTGACCTGTCAATGCAAACGTCAATTCCTGCACCTAAAACACACATGATGACATTGTTCGTATAGACTGACATATTACTGTTTAAGATAAAACAAAATATTTGTAGAAAATGTTGGCATACTTCATAAACATACCAGTAACAATCTCAGGTACAGCAAAACAACTACAATGGGATACAAATGACGAGGAAACAATACACAAAGTGTGCAGACTTAAAAGGACCTCTAACAATGGAAAGGTGACAATTTAATAAAAAAAAAATTAATCCTAATAAATCAGTGCAAGTAAATTTTACCACCAGGAAAACATACTGTCCAAATGTCTCAATAAATAATACACCATTACCCATCACCAACGAAGTCAAATACCTTGGTTTACTATTGGACTCTAAACTTACGTGGAAACAGCATTTAACATCCAAAAGGGATCACATCAAGAGCAAGCTTCGACAAATGCATTGGCTACTTTGCAGGAACTCCAAATTAAAATCAGAAAATAAAATACTCACATATAAATGTATTCTTAAACCCATATGGACATATGGTATCCAACTATGGGGGTGCACCAAGCCTACAAATTCAATAATTATTTAACGTCTTCAATCAAAAATCCTTGGTTCGTCAGCAACAAAACAATACCTAGCCATACCTACTATAGAAGAGGAAATACACAGAATCAGCAATAACTATCGTCAAAATCTCCCAGGACACCATAACGAAGTCAGCCACCTAGCAAATGAGTTAACCTCTCGTCGCAGATTGAAGAGAAAGCGGCCAACAGATCTGTGAAGATTAACTTTATTGTATTCATGTATCACGGAGCGTGATCACTGGACCACTTCTCCCCTCATGTGTCATTCATCCATCCAATTTGCTAAATGTTCTTTTGAACAGATTGTAAATATCTTAATAAAATAAAAATAAAAAAACAGGTGATGAAACTTGGGTAAACCATATTAAACCAAAGTCCAAAAATGTTCAGCAACAACTAATAGGTCAAAATATTTGTGACAAAGCGCCTCAAACAAGACGAAGACTTCTTTGAATCATCTATAAAAGAACAAGTTAACTATTGGGACAAGTGTATTAATTCGTTGAGATTATGTTGAGTAGTTGGAAATGGAATCATACTGTAAGAAGAAGAAATAAAAACCTTACGCTTTTCCGACGATATTGTAGTATTAGGGGAGTCAGAAGAAGACTTGGAAACCTTAACAAATGGCATGCACGTAGTCCTGGAGGAAGTGTTCAGTATGAGAATGAATAGAGGGAAAACCAAGGCAATGGAGTGTAGTATGGGAAACAGTGGAATAACAAAAGGGTTTTAGATTGGGAAGGGATATTTTGACGGAAGTTAAGGAATTCTGCTACTTGGGAAACGTAATAACTAAGGATGGTACAAGTATAGTAGACATAGAGTAGGACAGCACAGGCAAGGAAGGCTTTCGCGAAAAAGAGGAATTTACTTACGGGTAATATAAGTCTGAATATTAGAAAATCGTTGCTATAAATGTTCTATGGAGCGTGGCGTTATATGGGTGCGAAAAGTGGACGATAGGAGTTGGGGAGAGGAGAATAATAGATCTCTTTGAAATGTGGTGCTATAGGCAAATGCTGAAAATCAGATGGGTGGATAGAATTCCAAACGAGGAAGTTCTAAACAGAATAGGTGAAAAGCGAACAATATGGAGTACGTGGACTAAGAGATGGGATAGGCCACGTTTCAAAACTCGAATATCTTGTAAAATTAGCGTAAGAGGGAGGGGAAGAATGGAATACGCTAAGCAGATTAGGGAGAATGTGAATTGTGCTAGTTATAAGGAAATTAAAGGCTTGCGCAAGAGAGGTTAGCATAGAGGGTTGCATCAGACCAGTCTAGGACTGAATACCACAACAACAACAACATATTGAGTAGTAGTAAATGTCTGATTTTGTAAAAATACAGTTCTTTTTACAGAACATTTTGTCTCTATAGTTATTTCATGTTCCTCGAATTAATCTAAGAGAAAAGGAAAAATCGGCAAAATGATCAACACCAAAGATCATGAAAATGGATAATTGAGAAGTCACAATTTGTTAAATTATATGTACATAGCGTTCGACTACTTCAAATTATTATTTTAAGTGCCTACTCAATTGTATAAAGCATTCTTGAAATTTATTATGGTAGAGAGATATCCATAAAACTTATCAGAATTAGGATGTATGCTGATGTGTTGTATACTTCTTTAAAATATACAGGGTTCAAACAGAATGAGGCAATGTTCTTCAGAAGTTCAGGCAAAGTATTCTGCATCATTCAGTCGTTCTGGTAGGATATGTGGTTCAATGAGGTGGTCTCCAACTATAGCAGCCCAAATGTTTACAAAGAATCTCACCTGGTAACCTCTCGAACGTGTTGTACGTGGATAAATACGAGGCGATTGCATACTTTCTTTGGTCCGTAAATATCGATAGTTCTCGAAAATTCGGATTTGTAGTCCATTGATGTAGAAACCATTAGCATACAGCAGTCTTGGTTCAAAATCAGGCTCATCCATCGCGTGAAATTGATGAAATGGATGTAGATGCTCACCGTGTAGCACACTCCATACACTCATGTGATTGATGTGCATTGCATGAGCAATTACACGTGTGCTTGCACTTGTATTGCTTCTTCAAGTTCAGTGGTCCGTGTACGTCTCCATGCTCCATGCTGATGTCTGTCATATAACACGGTTACATTTTCCCTCATTCGGCGAACAACATTGCTGAATGTTGGTCTCCTAGGGATGCACTGGCATTCCCACGAGCTCCTCCGTAACAGAGAAGTTTATCTGTAAGTTCTGCGAATTTGTAATTACCCTCAATTTCAGATTGTTTTTAAATTAACTGGAACCGTTCGGTATTCTTGGCTCACAGATAAAGTGTGATAACTTCTGCAGATACTGTAGACTGGTTCGAGTAGACTAATTGTGGATACAGAGAACGGCTGAAGTCAGAGAGCTGTAGATTCTCCGTTTTTAATTTCCAGCCTCGGTTTCCTTACCTCGCAATCTACCAAATTTTTGAAAAGACATTATGTTACACCCTGTATGTGAACCAGAGATACCGCAGGGATTTGAAACATTTAACATGACTGACATTTTAAAACAAAACAAACTTTTAAAACATTAGTTTTTTAGAAATTTGCTCGATGTAACATATTAGCAATTCTGCTCTGGCAAATTTTAAGCTCATAAATTTGGGATTCTTTCAATGAAATCCCAATAAATACTAGGGCAAACAGAGGAGGCCCGGAAAAATAGAACAATTGACACATGATTTCGTGGTAAATTCTTATGTGATGTTCTCTAAATTGTTAATATTTTTAATCGCTCTCTGGAGAATATATCAGCATTTAAAGTGATGTTATTTTCTCTCTTTATTAACACTTGGCTTAACGGGACGACTGCGAAACTGATGGATAAATATTTCGATTTTTATTCTGAACAGAAAAGTCTCATGAGTTATTGTTACGAATTGTTAAATGAATAAATAATTTGGCATCTTCAGATATTAATGAAAAGTCCAGATAATTTGTCATAAAAACGTAGCCTAATATTTATTTAAATAAACCTTAGACGTTTCGTCCATATTTGTGGAATTCATACTTATAGCTTGTTTTACTATTAATGTTTTACAACTCTCAGGTATTGCAACTAATAAAGTGTTTAGGAATATATTAAAAAATTTTGATAAACATTAAATTATATGTCTTGTAATGTTAAGTGAGTTTCGCGCCGAAACGGCTGCTTTACGTCTAGTAATGTTATGCAAATTTCGCGCCGAAGTGGCTGCGCCGAATCGGCCGCGCCGAATGGTCCCATCCCGTCGCCCGACGAACGCGGAAGCTGCCTGGTTACGAAAAGGGAGGAGGAAGCCTCTATTTCACAATGGAAAAACAGGTAAGTGTCTGTGCCACTGTCTGAGATGTGTCATGACTGTCGTTCTGTTGCAAAAATCCCCATGAGATTAATTATAAGCTGAGATAATAGTTTAAATGTTTTAATTGGACCCTAAGTTTAGTAATTATTGTTTTCTTTTATTTCTGTGAATTAATCTAATTTGTTTTTTATTTAATGTAAATCAATAATTAATTTTGTTTTAAATTAAAATCCAACCCCTTAGTTCATCATAATAGGTACATGTCTACGAAACATATAATTGAGTGAGTGTAGCCGTGGTCTTTATAGAATCAATATGAACTACCATTTATAAGACATTTTCCATATTTTTAAATTAATAAAATTGTTTACTTATAATTATATACAGCTATATAATATTTTATTTACGTAATGATACTTTTTGTTTTTCAAGAATGTCGTATATGATAATTAATTACAAAAAGATCCGCCTCGGGTGCCAGAGTTGTATTTCTCGTCCATTTGCATTTGCTTTTGCACTGTGACTCATAAAATATATTACATTATTATTTAAGTAATTAAAAAGTATCATTACTTAAATTAAATGTTAGTTAAACTGAAGCATTATTTCACGCTAAACAGCAATTTAATGTTAATTATTTTTGTGGATGGCTACGTGATGGGATAATGTATCCATTTACAAGTTATATATGTGTTTAGGATAAAACCCTTTTTGGTATGAAAGGGGGAAGGAAGCAACCTATGTTTTCAAATGATTGACAGAAACCTTGTCTGGGCAGAGAACTACAATACACCTCAATTTCATGGCGATTTGATGAGTGGTTTAGAAAATCATAAGGAGACAAACACAAAGTGCTCGAGCAGATGACTTGACTTGGGACGTTTTTTGACCTGAAATGGGGGGAGTAAGCTTAAGCTAGCTAAATCTTCAAAAGATCAACATAAACCTATTTTGGGTTAATTAGTGCTAAACACAAAAAAGTTTCACGGCAATCGGATGAATGGTATAGGAACGCCTTAGCGAAAATCTGGTAAAACCTTATAACTGGCAGTGTGGTTTTGCAATTCCGAGTATATAACCATAGATGCGGATCACTAACTTCCCCATTTAATTTTGTAGATAAGGCAGTAAACATTCTTCTATATTATCTAGTCATTTGATACTTAGTTACAAACACTCGCTTAATTATTTAATTGAAAATCATTTGTTTGAATTCAAGAGGATGCCAATCATGAATTTAAGTTTTATGGTTTGTTTAAAGATGAATCAACAAAGTCTTTTACATTAGGTTTCACTACACAAATTTATTATTATTAATAACTTTACAGTATAGCAGTCTATCTCGTTGGGCATCCAAATGTGTGGTTCTTGGGGGAATTCGATTAGATAATACGTTTTAGGGTACTGATAGTGCTGCATTGGAAGCAGATGGGGCGGATCCTTGGTGATTAGGTGTAGGTGGGTAATTTTGGAGTTAACAGATACCCTGTGATAGTTATTTTGTCCCTTCTATTTAGGTAGGGATTAATTTTTATGGATTTAAAGGTATTTGTCAGTGGGTTGTAAGTTTTTAATTCCATTTCCTTCCATTTCGCATGAGTGATGTTGATGTTTGGCTTGTGTATGTTTCTTCCAGATGTCGCTCACGGTATATATTTACTTTGCTGTTGTCTTTGCTGAGCTATTGGTGGCGTTCCTTGGTTACTAGATCTGCAATGACGTTTCCCACGATGTTTTGGTGTGACGGAATCATACTATTTTAATATATTTCTCCTATCTTTGCATTTATAGTTTGTTAGAAGTTTCATTTTGTTTTAGTTTATGTATGGAGAAGAGTGAATCTGTAAGGACTAAATGATTGGTTGATATGATATAATTACTTTTGAGGGCCAAGGGTATAGCGTGAAGTTGAATGGTTAAGATCAATTCTGTAAGGATCTCTGACATGAAGATGAGGTGTTAAGTGAATATATGGCGCAGCTTGCATCTTTTGGATTTTAAGAGCCGCCCGTATAAATTGAATTATATCCTGGGTATTTTTCATATAACTGGCCGAATTTTACTCCCCATTCTTCATTAATTAATGTGGTTTTAGTAAACTCTGTTAGGGTTCCGTCGGTTTGGATTAGGAGGGATTATTAAAATAGGTTTCTGAGATTTTGAACTCTTTTGTGGAAGAACGAGTACTTGTAATGAATGGGATTTCCTGTGTATGGGATGGAATGGAGTTATACTTTTTCGAATGATGGGGATATGCGAGGTGAGAAATTATATGAAAATTTCTGCGTTGGGCAGTTGTTCTAAACGCTTCAGCTAGTAGACACCATATTCGGCATGTCCGGAAAATATCAGTTGCAATACGTAACGCTGTATAGTAAATTGAGTCCAGCCGTTCAATTTCTCTCTTTCTTTGGCTGTGCCAGATAGATTGAAAGAATCGTCCAATTTTAATCTGATAGTTGCGTGATATGAAAGTACGTTCCTATTTGCTCCCCAGTTTTTGCTAACTTGGTTTTATAAAACCTTTAATCTCAGCCTGCTTTCATGTGTTAGGTCTTGGACTGGTCATTTTAGTTAGTGCTTAGTCGAATTTTACTCCTAAGATTTTCAATTTTTACTCTAAATTTATAGTATTTTTTCCAGTTTTTAAAATGGCCTTGGATTTGTGACTGGAGAAAATTATTGTTTTATTTTTTCCTTGTGACAGATGTAGTCCTACGCTGATCAGGTATCACTCCAAATTCGGAATGTGTCATGAAAGATGACAGTCAGCATTCGACCCCGTAGGCCCAGACCCTCTGTGGGTTGCAGAGCCAAAGGAGAAGATGTAATCCTATTTTGGATTTCCATTCTTAGAGGACATTTGTTGACAATTGAATGCTTTGTGACGTATTATTGATGTTAGATTCCTTGCATAGGAGCAGGATATGATCGGCATATTTCCTTATTTGAGTTGATGGATGAGATTGTCTTCTTAGTTTACAGCTATCAGGAAAGATTGAAACTGAGGAAGGACCCTTGAGAAATTCCATTTTTCTCCCCAAATTTTGATGAAAGATTTCTTATATATCTGTTGGAAAATACATTTTTTTATGAAATGGAGTATGTTTCCTATGATTACCTAGCTGTTTAGTTGATTTAAGACGTGTCTCCTACATGTGGCCGTAACGGTCGCGGGAGATTGTCTACGAAACTAAATTGATATAATGTATATAGTTCATCCATTTAATAATTTACCTTAAGATGTCCACAAAGTTGGATGAAACGTAATATTTGTGTTACTTAAATAGTGATAAAATTATTTGCTGACTTATTGACCGTCTTTTTATTTATTTTAAAATTAAAGTCAGAAAATTATATTTGAAAGAAAATACTTACAATTAACCAAAATTTTGTGAAGTAAAAATTAGAAAAAAACTGGGAAGGAAGTACTATAAGATACATAAATACACGCACATATTCACTGAAAAGTTGTTATAAAATTGATACGATCTGACAAATAATTAATGATTACTATGATACGAACTCTAAAATATTAAATGTGTATTTGATATAAGCTTAATTAAAATTATTAGATTATTGAAATAATCATATTGTGTAATAAAGGCTCTTCAAACATTAAAAATTTTAAAGACCTCCAACCATTCTTTCCAGGAAGGAAGTATTTATTAAAATGTTAATTAAAAGTAGGGTAAAGTGAAAATTTTAGATCGAAAGAGAAGTTAATCTAAACACCAGTTTCGGAAGAGAAAAAATACAAATTTTGGGCAATCCAAGCAATTAAATTATCCATTGTGTTCATATGTACCTCCAAATTAAATTCGCCAGTATGTATCCCCATAAAAAATTACCCTGCTAAAAAGATCTCATGTAGCTTTCAGATTATAATTGCAAAAGTAAATTTTTTATTCTAATTGTATATTAAATTGGTAATTACATAATTGAAGTAAATCGTAGAGACTAAAATTATTAAAATAAAACCCAAAGTAATTTAATTAATATAATAATTACATTTAGTCTGTACATAAATAACGTTCAACGTTGTGGCTTCTTTTTGAGAAAAATGCAAAAGTGGCAACGTTTAAAACTAATCCTTTTATTGCAAGTATAATATTTTTTGTATAGATTTAGTAAACCACTTTATATTCGTATTCATATTTGTTGTGAGTGTGAAATTTTAATAAGTTACAGTGCGTATAAAACGGTGCATTCACGGAAATTAAATGATAGTAATGATAATTGATACTAATAATTAACATTAATTTACTGCTTTTACGAAAATAAGATACGTGTTGTATTATTTCTGTGTTTCGTATGAATTTCGTTCTGGTAAACTAGCTTAGAGATGTATGAAAACACTGCTTACTTCGATGAGCCAATTTCATAAAACTAAGCATATAAAAATTAGTTTAACAAATGAAAATTTGGAAAACTATATAATTGAAACTTCTAGAAATCCTACAAAAGCCTTATAACTTGATTATAGACACGTTTTCAATTGAAGTTAAGAAAATACACTTATCGATAGAAGAAGATTCTTCTTCTTTAGATCCACAGCCCATTGAGGGCCTGGATCTACCAGGACTGTCATCTAGAATGACACATTCTGAATTTTGAGTGACACGTGGTCAGCGTATCTATTCTCCAGTAGTCTCAAGCCTAGCCTTCGCGACCAAGACGGTACAAACATTCAAGCCCATGCCAGCTCATGAGTTGTGAGGCAGCAACGCTAGCCACTAGGCCACAGGAGGGGGTCGGCATAGAAGAAAATTATACTTACATAATCTTCGACATTAGCAAAACTTGTAAGAAAGTGCAACAAAAAAATAGATGATTCCAGCAAAAGCGAAGAAGAGTTAATCGGTGTTAATGTAACCAATGATACAATGTCTGAAATTATTAAATAGCGCGACGGTAAAATAACATAAAAATAGCATGATTGTACTAAAGAAAGTATTAGTCGTAAAATAGATATATAACATCAAGAAACGAAATAACAATTATGAGGGAAGGATAAAATAGACGGAAAATGTAAGAAAATGGAAAAATTTAAGGAAGAAAGAAAAAGATGCAGGAAGCGAAAATAATACGGTATAAGGCCCGGCTTTTGCAAATCCTTGATTACAAATAGAGTTGCCAATAATGAGAACTACCAAGACAGAAATCAATGTCTAAGTTGTTAAAATTTACAATGTTATGAAAAGTGTTTTCGAAGAATAAGGAATTTTACGCCGATCAAAATTCAGGCAAAAATTCGATGTAGATACTCAAGACTAAAAATGGGGGGGGGGAAGACCAATTAATAAAAATTGTTAAATAAAATTGTCATTTTTCTGCAGAGTGTAGAGTTTGCTGAAAAAAAAGCAACTAAAATATGTAATTTAGAATTTATTTTAATAATTAATACTTTATCTTGTTTTCTGAAAGGTATATTTACTCGTATTTTAACTATATAATTATTTATAATTATAAGTATAAAAGTAATTGGTGTCTTATAGTAAAATTTTAATTGAAATGTAAAAGGAAAGCCATGTTAATGTTAAAATATATGAAATATGAATTAAAATGTTAAATTTTAATGAGTAATTTATTTTTAAAGTAATATATAAGAATAAATGAATAATGTTTTCGTAAAAAACCGAATAAATTTTTAACGGTGTTGTACTAAAATTTATTTTATCATATTACTTAGAATACATTTATTTCAATGGCCTATTTCTTGTGATGATATTATATAAGAAGAATTCAAAGTTACATTGGCATAATTAATTATTTTCAGAAAAATATATTAAAAAATAGTTTGATATTTTAATTATAAATCTCCTGTAGCAACTTGTTAAAGTGAACAAAGTTTCTATGGTAAAAAAATAAAAAGCCACCTTAAAATTTGAAATATTTTGCTTCGTAAAGAGGATAATCAATAAAAAGATTTAGGGGTATTATGAAATAAGCCAACATTTATAATAAAAAATATACAGATTTAAGTTTTGAAAACTTGTCAAAATGGAATATTTTTTTCAAGCCTAACGCAAACCTACCTTAGTAAAGACTGCTGGTTCAGAGCGGAGTTGTTTGAAATAATTAAATACAGCTTTTTTAAAAAGATCATTGGAAATTTTTTCCAGTAGCTGTTGGTGTGCCATGTGTGAATGTGACTTTTTTTGTATGTTTGTAGGACGAAGATATTGATTTAGTCGATTTGAAGGAGCCGTGAAGAAGCGTTCCCCGAAATCGGGCAAAATATGTTTAGTATGTAGGTCTGAGTAATTCCTAGGAGAACCGAGTATAGTTGTAGAATTTTACGTGGAACAACGGAACGAATTAATAATGAGACGAGTCAGGAAATGTTAGTGGATATAAGTTAATAAAAATTAAAGTGAAATTTAAGCACGAACTAGAAGTGAATCGTAAGACAATGTCGCGATGATAAAAGAAAGAAATTTTGAACAATCCAGATAAGTAAATTATATGCAAATTCTGCCATTCACATACGCCATGAAATACAATGCTAGTATATATCTCATTCCAAATGACCCTGCAAGAAAGATCGTATGCTGCTTTTAACGTATAATTGCAAACGTATTTCATTTATAACTTTTATATTTATAATTCCTTATTATATTGATAATTATAACATATAAATAACCTAAATCATAAACACTAAAATTATTTAAATAAGCTTCAAGGTAATTATATTAAAAAGTCATAAAATTTACTCCTCTGAAAGCTAATATACGAGGATTGTTAGATATGGTAAATATTTATGAAATAACGGGAAATTTTTCACTGAGGCAGACGGTATGATTCGTCCTCTGCTCCCATTGGATCATTCGGCCAACTGCCTTCTAAGACTGGTGGAGACACGAAGAAGGAAATGCTACGACCTGACAGTAAACTCATCTCCTGTCATTTGGAAGGGCGTAAGAATAGTACCCAATAGCCCAACCAACCTGATGCAGATTTTCTAGGGTTTTCCCTGCATTCTTTTTCACGAAACACCGGGTAGGATCCTTAAGATAGCCCACGGGCCTTAGTTAACCCTTAGCTACCTTCCACAGACCGCCATTTTCATTACCCTTCCTATGCTATTGAATGAGAGTTGCCTGTTTAAGAATCATCCTCAAGTAGCCTGTTACCCAAAAAAGCTAGTCAATCCTAGGCAACATTCTTCTCCCTTCTACATCCCCTTTCGTAATTGCCTTCCTATCCTATTAAAATGGAATTGCTAGTTTCTGTATCCGCCCACCCCTGCGAAAAAAGTAGTCGATTAAATATTAAGACTTGTTTTCCTGGACACGATAGGCTAAATTCACTCCTTTCTAATATCACAGGAAGAGACTTTCAAGTGAGTATGCTGAATGCAGAGGAAGACGGCTATGGGTTAGGTAAGGCCCTAGGTCTAAAGTCTAACGATCGTGCCTGGTACTGATCTAAAAGTGATGCATGGCAAACCCTAGAAACCTGCAACACGTAGGTCGAGCGAATTCAAAATGACGGGATAGGACTTTGTTGTGAGGTCGCAACATTCCTCTACCCGTGCCTCGTCAAGTTTAGGAGGAAGCTGACCTACTGATTCAATCTGGATCAGCAGACTACTCCTCCCAAGATCAGGGACCCCGGAACATACACCTATCATATCACGCAAAGGTGCCTCGGGACGTGAGAAATTTAAAAAACCAGAAAGTGAAGGAGACATCCCCGTAGGTAACCCTTTTTCTGGGTAAGAGGGTACATGAGCACGAAAAATAATATTATTTTTTGGATTGTAAACAAATTATTTATACAGTGATATGAACATAGGGGTGGGTATCATGTCCTAAACTTTATATTTCGATATTGAAATATTTAACTGTCCATCCTAATTAGTGTTTGGAATTAAATTATTCTGAATTTGTTCATTCACTCCGCCCGTAAATAATCTTTACAAACCTCACTTGAGCTGAAAGGAAGCGTAATCATAAACGTAAAATAGGTCAACTGTTTATGAATACAATTAGCGCATCATTGAATAATTGCACGGGAAGCCGCACATCAAGCCAATGTAGCGATGAAAATCTCAGGTTTCTACAATGACGGAATGATCTTGAACTCATTCATCCAATGAATGGAACTGCTGTTTATATTTCGCTGTCATTAAGACATTATTTTTTAAAGCATGCAATTATAAAGATAATTTTGAAAGTATCGCATTCCGAAAGAATAGAAGCCAAATTAGTAAAGAATAATACAAGGATCTTGGAAATTCAGGTTGGACAAGACGAAAGGATTAGAATGGCTCCATCAGTGGAGGGCCGGTAAATAACAAGAAGGAAAAATCTTTGTATAGTCTTGGACGAAAAATTTCAGTAAACAAGTTTCAGTCTTATTTACAGAGAAGAAAGACGTTTTATAGACGTTGTATCGTTAAGGAATTGGATAAAAATACAAACAGAGATCTCTCGAAAAATAAAATTTAAGCCAGGCTCAAATTTGCTTTATAATTTTGAATTAATGTGAAATAATTGTATTTATTTTAAAATTTAAGAAGAGGACAGTTCAAAATTTATTAAAATACATGTTAGGTTCTGATTTGTCCTCTTCACAGGCACGTAAAAATATTAATTAACAGGTATAACAATACCATTTACCATTATCATATATTGCAGTAGCTTAAATACAGATTAATCAAATGTCAAAATTAAACCATTTAGGCAAAAAGAGTTTGAGAAAACTGTTTTAAATTATCTACTGTTCATTAGTCTTAAAAATTAGCCGGATTCGAAAGCCCTGTCTGTGGTTATTGTTTTGTGGATCATAAAATCAAAGAAGGAGAATTGTATTAATGGTATGTAATTACTGTAATCAACAATTTTAATGTATTAATTTTCATTACACCTCGACTTTCCATTATTGTAACTTGTTTGACAACCATGCTGTCAAGCTACAGCATTAAACTTAAATTAAATATTAGTATACTGTAAGATTTTTAACATTATCTGTGACGGAAACAGATTTAAATTATTTAAAAATTTATCTTTGCAAACCGTGTTGGTTTTAGAAACCAAATTTTCACTTGTAAAATAATGACGACAATATTCAAGCTGGTAATTGACGCCTAAGTGAGTGGTGATCTTTATTTTATTACGACACTGAAATTGTTATTAACTTTCTACATTATATTCCTAACCAATGGGAACAATATAACGTTTTACAACTTACTGTGCATTACTTTCAATATTAGTTGATTAAGGAAAGCCCTATCAATGACTTTTGTTTTGTAAATAATAAATTCAGAGGAGATTGTATTAAAATAGTATACTAAACCATTTCTAATGCATAAATTGCATAAATAATAAGTAAATAATGCATAAATTCGGTATTCATTTTGCCAACTATGCTCACGAAGGAAACCCTCTCAATTTTAACGACAGTATACGCATTTCATTTTTTATGAAGTTCATTTTGCTTTTTTAATTCAACGTATTTCTTCTTCTTCTTCATTTGCTCTGTAGCCCATTCAGGCCATCTTAACATGATATATTCCGTATTTGGAGTGATATATGGTCAGCGTATCAATTCTCTATCAGTTTTAATCCCAGTGTGACGGCAGAAACATTGAAGCTCAAGACAGGATTCGAAACCCGGGCCTGTGTGTTATGAGGCGGCGACCACTAGATCACAGGAGGTCGGCAATCATCGCATTTACTAGCCAAAAATCATAAGTATTATCAAACAAATTGGGTTTACTTCAGACACAATCTATCTTGTATATAACCAGGGATGGTCTGAGTTTTCTGCTCTGAGCAGAATAAGCATGTACTGATGCCTAATTATTTATTTAAATTACCGAAAATTCCGTGATGCAGGTCAGCAATGATCAGGTGGCTTTCAGTAGAGTAGTGGCAGGGTCGTGGTTCAGTTCAGTGAACTGCCGATCAAAACTAAAACCATGGAATGACAGAACACATTCTCTATTACTGGGTTATGGTGCATTATAATATAATTTATAAATATTTCATTTGTAGCCAGCACAAAGCCAAGAGTTGGAACTTTCGGGACAAAGGGTGACGCTGGAAAATCTCGTAAAGGGATAAACACGTCTATTTTGGTCCCCTTTCTCAGAAAAGGCTAAGGAGGGGATATTGGGTTTAGCCATAGGCTGGCCAATAAGAACATGGAAAAAGTAGAGAGGAAGGGAGGAAACGTTTACCGTCGTCTCTGAGATTTTCAGAGACAGACACTTCTGGTAAAGACGGCAAGAGGGATGGTTCTGTTAGCGCCACAGAACGAGCGGCGTCCGAGAGTTCCTGAATGTTCCGGCTTTTGGTAAATGTTGGCCACGAATGATCACGCGACCGCGGGTTCGTAACCTAAATGACCACGGTTATCCTTGGGAAAAGGAGTTTCATTTTAAGCTTTCGGAATTGGTAAATTTTTAGGCCAGACAGATAAATATTTCGTATATATTTTTTTGTTTTGTTTATAATAAATTCATTTTCTTAGGATATTTATTTTATTAAATTTATTCCTGCGTAAATATTCTACGCAGGTGGCGCCCAAAATTCCTGATCACCTGGTATTTCCGAAGCGTACCACAGGGTTGCATAATTTTTGTCCAATGGAACACTTATCAAAGTTGGACAATATAACGGAACGCTTGGTTTATATTTTAGATTCGGCAATTCCTACTTGTAAATATTTTTAAAAGTTTTAATTTATATTTAGCAATTTTTAAAAATATGTAACTCTAAAATAATATAAGCATAAAAATATGAATAACTGGAGCTCTTAATGACTTGGTGTTTTGGGTCCTTCAATTCTAAATCTTGTTTATATTAGGCACAGTATTTGTAAGTTGAATTCTAATATCTGGTGTGTCGTGGAGCCTGTTTCTGCACTTTGACGTCATTATGAAAATCCCCCTTTCGCTAAAATAGATTGTAGGAAACTGAAATAAAAGAATAATAGCTTGTTTTGAAATATTGGGATACTCTTCTGACAAACTCGTCCATAAATTTCTTGAAGACTTATCTTTGCAGTTTTGTTTCAAAATAGGGTCATTGATTAAATCAGTTAGATTTTCATAGTTACTTGCATTAAAGCTACTGGTTTAGCTGTACCAAGTATTGATTCTGAACCCAGGAATCATCCTTACTAGTTTCGGGAAATATTGCTAAAGAGCCGTTTTTAACTTATGTAGGTGTTAGAAAACCATTTTTGAAACTTCATCTACTTTAAAATTTAATTAAGACAAGCATTCATCTGAGGCAGGAAGATTATTGGATGAAATCCAAAATTGTATTTTTTCCTATTAAAAGATGCAATATTATCTCTTGTGTTAAAAATTGTAATATTTTTCCTTGTACTGGTAAGTTTATCTGTCAGATTTGTAAGTCTTATCAACAACGATTAATTTGTTAAAACTTTACTAAAATGTCTTAAAAATATCACAATTTAACATCTTATATAAAAAACTTTTTTTAATGAATGATTCTGTCACACTTGCTCATTGTTACCCATGTTTCCTACGAGTATTGCAGCTTTGTTTTACAACGTTGTTGAACCGTTTCCGAAACAAGCCAGAAACTAATTTGAACTGTTGAGAAACATCGAGAACATTGTTCATAAACAGTATTCCGAAACATTTGTTTATAGTATGGACTAGACCAGTGATGAGCAAACTACGGCCCGCGGGCCAGATGCTGCCCGCATAATGTTTTTGTGAAAGGAAATACTTCTCAGCAAGCAGCGAGCTACACATGCAAGTTATGTACGTTGTAGCTTATAATATTGCTTAAAGTAACGAAGCTCTGTCTGATGGAGAGTTTGTTAAACACTGCATGCTCTCAAAGTTTGCGATATTATATATCCTGACGAAAGAAAAGATTTGGAAACAATAAACTTATTTCGGAAATTATCACTGTTGAAATCAAACTTAAATAACAAATATTCCGGCATGAGCAAGTCGCTTGCCAGGAA
This sequence comes from Eucriotettix oculatus, assembly GCA_034510155.1. NCBI lineage: Eukaryota > Metazoa > Arthropoda > Insecta > Orthoptera > Tetrigidae > Eucriotettix > Eucriotettix oculatus. The sequence continues at coordinate 192,614,403 of CM067376.1, read as the reverse complement.
GAAGGGGTTTTTCCGCGTGCCGTCTTGGCGGCTCGGAATAATAACAAGGGACTGCGGCTGACACCTGGACCATTAAGCTCGGACACCTCGTCGCCGTTTCGGAATGTCTTAATCTGCCTGGGAATTTGGTGACCGGGTGGCGTGTGTTCCCCAAATGAAACAAGGGATATGATTGGAGAATATCCATCCCTGCCACCTTAGTGATAGGTGTCGGATAAGTGGGGACAAGGTTTTAAAGAGGCTGGAGGAGACAATTTTAGGGAGATTTTTGCAGGGGATGGCGAGAGGAGATTGAAGGAGAGTGGTGGAGAAAGAGATTTTTGGCAGGTGATACAAGGTGATGGCGAGAGGATATTGAAGGAGAGTGGTGGACAGATTTTTGGCAGCAGAGTGGTGGAGACAGGAGATTGGTGAGGTGGCAGCGGAGACCATGCTTTGATCAGTCCAGGAAGCAGGGAAGAAAGGTCTTAACAACAAGAGAAGAAAGAGGAAAAAACGGAGTTTCCTCACGATTTCGTGCTATTGTCGACCTGCTGCTTCACGTACCACAACACAGAAATTACAGCGAGACGCCTATGAAAACAACTCAGGTTCATCAACGAACAGTAGATCTGCTACACGTGGTCACCCAAATCATTAATACCCTGAGATCTTTAAAACAATCCCATTTTAATTTATTATTTTTGTACATAATATATACACGCACTACCCATATTAAAATTATTGTGTTTATAATTAATAAATGTATATATTTAAACCCAATTATTAAATTCATTAATTAATATTCCCCCCATCATTTACAGAGGTGTTGATGAAAACTTCTGTATTAGAGAGGAACTAGCATGCGTGAGGTCATCGAAGGGACCTACAACAGGGTCAAATATTTATGAAAGAAATTTCAACTTTGAAAGTACCTATAAATTGCATATGCAATATAACAGCAGATAGAGCGAGAAATATCACGGGAAAAATCTGGATTTGTTGGTATCTTAATATATCGAGATAAAAATATTCTATTTCTACATTGCTTCATCCATCAAGACGACCTGTGTAAATCTATTTTCGATGTTATTATTGATCTCGAGGACTTGCTCACAGACAATTTCAGGAGTTTCTAGAATCCATGCAATCTGAGTACTCTGAAAGTAAGGTGGCTTAGCACATGACGCGTCTTCGAGAGAGCTTGGCTGCTGAAGGACTAAATATTGACATTCTTCCTTGAGAAACAGGAGCCTGTACAGTATAAAATACTGGAAGGTACTGCATGGCATGCGGACATTACGGATCTTTTATGCCACAAAAACAAGTTGAATGTCCAGATACAAGGCAAAAATCAATTTATCGATTATATGTGGGGTCATCACATGCGATATAAACTACAACTTGTTCTATTCACGAATTAGCTTGCTAAGAATGCCTTATATCTCTTCTCGAGGTAAAGTTCAATAGCCCCGGTGATGAAGGAAAAGCTTAGAGTTACTAAGATAGTTTGAGACGACTCCATGGTGAATTTGAACGAAGATTTGAAGACAGTTGCATTGAAAAAGACTTTATGAATTTTAATGTGGAGTGTGAAACAGTGAAACCGGACTTGCAACTTGAAATTTGAATTACAATGTAACACTCCATTCAAACAGCTGTTTCTTAATGTTTCAAAATTAGAGTTCTACAAGTCTTTTCGAAATCCACTTTCCAAAATCTTATATCTCATGCCCAGAAAGTTAGGTGGTTTCTACAATGAAATTTTGACAAAGTTACCACAGAGATAGAATAAGGATAAATGCACACCAATTCGATCCAAATTATTAAAAGCTTTTTGAAATGCTGTAACAGTTTCATTCATCACATTCTCCTTCATAATCTCTCAGCCATTAATAGTTTAGTATCACGACAACAAGTACTTTGTAAAATGTTTCATTGGTATTTAAAAAAAAATGTTGACCCGCCTAAAGTTTTTTTCTTTTCCTTTGGCCCCCTCTTTAAAAAGTTTGCCCATCACAGGACTAGACTGTATTATTCCGTTGAGAGAGGTATGAGACGATATCTGCCTGACAAATCTTGTTGGACGGTTAGGTAAAATCAATATACCCCATCTTTCATGCTAAGGGTATGAAAAAAAAGTGAGAAATGATTCGACTTTCTCCCGTTTGATGCAAACGGAGTTTTCGTCTTACGAACTCAATAAGTAGTACAATAATACGATATTATATTGATAGTATAGTTAGAATCACTCCAAACTTTTGCGGAACACCTATTCAACCCCGCGAAACACTAGTTTGGGAAACTAGGCTCTATTAAAATTCAGATACTTCTCTGTTTCTCTCAGAACCAAATCATTACTGATGGTGACCGTGTATTAACGGTTTACGAGGGTTGTTCAATAAGTTTCGTAACTTGTTATGAAAGAGTGGGAAATTATTACTTTCGCGCTATTGTTGGTAAACATGATCGCTTGAAAGAAATTCCTGTAAGTTTTAAAAATATGCCAGTCGTAGTTTATTGTTGGCAGCCTTTTGTAGTGTTGGATGTGTAGTCAGGCAGAGACAATGGAAAAGAAAACGAAATAACCCTGTCATTAAACACTTATTTTACTGGAATCGTCGAACAACTGCACTAACCATAACTGAATTGGATGAAGTTCATGCTGACTTTGCACAAGTATTAAAGACCATTTATTTCTTGATTAATGAATTTAAACAAGGTCACAGAGGATAAAGTTCGTTCCAGCCTCCAAATTGACGTCACCACTCACGAAAAAATCGAAAAGTTAAGAATATCGTCATGGAAGATCACAGACTAAAAGTATGTGAGGTACCTGATGCTCTAGGCTTCTCAAATGAAGTTCATTTTATCCTTCTATAATTATCTAGGTCTTTTTTATTATAATTTAAATAACAATTAATTATTGGATTTTATTAAATAAAAACAAATTAAATTTATTAACAGAAAAAAAACAACAATAATTACTAAACTTTAGGGTCCAATTTTTTTAATTTACCACGGCTAGATCAATTGCATTTAGTGAGACTAACTATTTCAGGGTCATTTTTTATGGTCTTATCGTGCAGCAACAAAATCGTCACTTCTTGATATGGGCACAAACACACCTGAGATTTATTGTGGGTTGTTAACAGCTTGCCCACGTCTTCCACGAAATCTGGACGCTTCTGCAGCTCGTTCCTGGACTCTGGGAAATTATTTGTAGTTCGCCTCTTTGTATGCGATGCGCCAGCAAGATTACTCGTTTTCTCTCCGCTTGTTCAATTCTCCATGCCCAACTGCCGTTTCGTGGATCAAACAACTCGCACCCTCTAGACTTCCTCCTTCTTCAAAATTCCATGCCCGACTGTCGTGCCGTGGATCAAACACCACGCACCCTCCAGAAATCTTCCTTCTTCAACTCTGCATCCCCGACTGATTAAATTCACTCATCCATCCCCGCTGATCACCTCTTTCATTCACCCCACCATGAGATGTATGGCAGATAATCTGACCCTCAGCCTCAAAATTCATCTTGGCCCGCGGTTTCTCTCTAATTTCTGGCCTTCCAAAATTCCTGGTGTCAATTAACTGGAGTCAAGTACCAGCTTTTTAAGTCCCCATACCGGGTTTTTGGCACGTTCTGGTACCCGGTGTCTCGCCTCTCTGGCACCTTGGCGTTTACTTGGACTGCTGTCTCCAATATGGGGAATTCTTCACCCAACGACGAAATAAAATAGCGATTGCCAAGTACACTCATTAAAAACTGGCCATGAAAAAGCTTTGTGCGCAATGGTTGACATTGGACCAAAAACGGATTCGGAAAAACATTTCAACGCAGAATCTGGCAAAGTTTACGTGAAACCCACAAGACTTTTTGCGCAGATTCGTAACCGTTGTTGAAACTATAGTCCGGAGCCCAAAAATAAATAATGGACATAGGCTGGTGAAATTGCATCGAAAAAAGTGAAGACTATTTTTTCAGCTGGAAAGGTCTTTTGAGATTTTTACATTTTCATAGATTTCTTGGAACTGGACAAACCATAACTGGTTTCTATTATGCTGTTCTGTTGGATCGTTTTTAACGGGCGCTGATTGAGAAATGACCAAATTGACGGGCAATAATGTTTTCTTCCATCTAGGTCACACAGTTGCAGTTTCAATGGTGAAAGTATACGAATTGAGATTCGAATTTGTATCTCATCCACCTTATTCACGAGACCTATCACGGAACTTAACAATTTTGGCATGGTGAGAAGAAATTTTATCAAATGAGTAAGTGATCGAGGGTGCAGAGTTTGACGAAACCTATTTTCGTGATGGGTTGAAAGAGTTGAAAACCAGCTGGGCAAAGTGTATAGCCAAGGGAAGAGACTGTATTGCGAATTAAAGTAAATTCCTAAAGAAAATTCGTTTCGTTACATTTTAATACACTTATTAAACAACACTCGTACAGCCCAATGCACACGTCCAAACTTTCACGTTAGTTTTACACACTATTTTAAAATTATCCAAAGCATGAAAATCTGTCAAATTATAAAATAAATTTTCTAGTCCTTACACATGTACTAACCAACGACTTATTTAATTCCGGTTCCTTTACCTTTCTTGGCCGGAAGGATTTAAACTCTTTGTGAACCACGAATTAGAAAGAACCCGGCGTAAATTAAATTCAAACCGTCAAGAAATTGCTTATCTACTGAAGACAGGTCATATGTTAAAGGTTAATCACCCCACTAAGAACGAAACCAAAGCTTTCATGATATTTATATTAATTTCTTTTCTATTCTTACTGGAATATTACAAGAACTACATACCTATTTATATACGTTTATTTCGTATGTAATTATTAATATTTCAAATAGTTACTTTAAAATCCATTTAATTTTGTTGAGAATAGTCCGTTGCCTTTTTCCTATAAATTTTTAATTGTATGATTCTCTTAAGTCAATTAAAATATAATTTTCAAATAATAAAAGTTTGGTAAATTTTATAACAGTTTTCCCCTGGATCATGTATTTCGTTTTTATTAATAATAAGAATGTGTTTTAAAGCTACGTGGGGAATGTATACATTAGGTTTTCGCATCTTTTTGAACCTTACGACGATAAATTAAGAACTTATTGCCCATTAATGTTTAAGTTAGAAAACTTTCCTTCCAGTCAAGAAGTTCCCCGCGATCACGCTTCAAGTAATTGAAAGTTATTACAAACGCTGAGAAGGAACTGCGTACAAGCAACTTAATGTTAGGTGTTTGAAGAAGGTTTTACAGTTAGCGGCGTTCCTGTAAGTTTGTATATATATATAATTCAATATGCATTTTATTAGAATATAATATGTCTATACAGGTTTGCATCACATGACAGTAGATCTGATGGTTTGCGTTTCATCATCCTTCTATGTTCACCGTATTATAACATTAGAGTTTGGATGACCTCTTTCTTTAAAATATTTGGCATGTTTTTGAAATTCTTTTGGGTGCATACATCGTTTAGTAAGACTCTGTTAAGTACATACCAAGGAGCGTTTTGGTTTGAAAACGTTCTACGACGTCAATATTGGACTTATACGTAGTCCCACAAAGTGTTATTCCATAAGACCATATGGTGTTGGTGGCGTACTCATGACGCTAAGTTTTAACTACGTTAACGTTTGTTTACGTTAATATTTAAATTTCCCCGTACAGAACATATAAGTGATAGTCATGCCGTTATAAAGGTTTTCAATTATTGCCCAATTTTCAAATTAGAAGACTCTAAAGTGGTTCAAAAATATATTTGAAGTGCGCGAAATGTAGTACGAAAATAGTTAAACTAAATATGATAAGGATAACAAAATGTGAATTGCCTTTATTTCTTAGGTAAATAAAATTTCACAAACACGACAAAGAAAGAGAACCTCTCCAAAGAAAACGTTAAACAATTCACTTAATATTTCTACGTCACATTTTCATAATTAAATAGCGCAACCTTTTACATCTCAGAACACCAGAAAGAGGAAAGTAAAAACTCACAAAATATTTTATTTCCCCCGACCATATTTAATAAGCAAAGCATATTTTTTTAGTATTGACCCTACAAAAGTTTGTGCACCAGTGTAATAATATTGTATTAAATGGTGCGTTTTACTCTGTACATGGGTTTCTTGATCGTTCCCCTAATAATTGAAATTAATTGTCCTCCAAACTTTAACACTTTCTGTATAGAGTTTTCTGCTCTTTTGGTTGTTTCACATATTGCCAGGCGCTACTACAGAAGATAAGATTCCTTGTCATGCGGCATCATGATGCATTATTTCCATTGTTAATGCGTGTGTTTATGTTTGCAAGTGCATATTTGTGTTTTTTAGTTGGAGTGTCGAGTTTTCTTTGTTTTATACTGCGTCTTGTTCACTCTTGTTACGTATTTAAGGATTTTTTGCAGTTAATTTTATCTTATTTCATTTTGATCTTATAATTATTTTTACATCACGTAATTCCTTGTCATACAGCTTCATGATGTATAATTTCCATTGTTTATGCGTGTGTATCCAATTTCCTCAACCGATAACTAATGGAAATAACCAATAAATCTAAACTAAAGACATCATAAACGTTACGCAAAGAAATATATGTTTATTTGTAGGAGTAGCATTTAATTTTATTTATTACACAAATTTTTCATCTGAATAGTAGTTTTCAGTAAGGTTCTGCGTTATTGATCACTCAGTTGGAGGCTTTGATCACGAACACTGGTGTTAATACAAAGCAAATGTTTGAACATTTGGTGATCGCCGGATCTGTTACGGACGTTCTCGTTAATGTGAACTCTACACAGTTGAATGTTAAACAAAATTTTAAACGCTTCATAACACATACCTTTATTTTAGTTCCTGCAATTTTGAAGGCATTTGTGTAAGTATAACAATTAGGTTTCTACGATAATGACCAAAAATATTACAATATAAATTTCAATTTATTAATTTCATATAACACCTTAATTTTAAAGCTAATAAGGAACAACATTAAAGTATTCACTTATGTAAAAATATATAAAGAAATAAATTTATATGCACAAATAATAACAATATCTTCAAATTAAATAGAAAAATTTACAAAAATAATTTAAAAAATGATTAAATATATAATATGTACATTGTAAAGGATTAAAATGTAAGCTATAAACTTGGAAATTTTCTCAGCACTTAAGCACCTTTGTGAAGTGAGTTGATCATATGCATTTTTTATTGTAAATCTTGGTTGTCCATTGCATCTATCTCCCTACATTAGTTTTGTTCCCCTTAATTGAAAGGAAATCCCATGATGAAATATAATAAAATTTTCATTCACTAATTGACAATAAAAATCAATACTATGAACTATACGTCATTCATAAATTGTCTTATTTACTGTAATATATTAAAAGATCGCGAGAAAAGTCTGCAGGCCTGCGAAATATTTTTTGTGACGGTCAGCGGTACACCTTTCTTCGGATTAAAGAATAGTCCCTGAAGCCAGATTATCCTTACGCAGTTCGACGAGAGGCGCCTTCCAGGATCCCCAATTCCATGCAGGCTGTCACCGCAGGCACAAGAGAAAACAGTTTTCGTCTTCTGTATGTATCGTTGACCTAATATTGCTTAAGTTCACATTGCCAATCCTGTTTGTCAAAGAACTTTGTTTGATTTGAATTCACCCCACGGGTGACCTGACATCAAAGAGTTTCAATAAAAATTATAAATACTCTACAGTCTTCATTTGTGAATCATTTATTTCAATTCTCTTGTTGTTTGCATATAAAATATTAATTTTATTGTTATTAAAATCAAAATCGTTAATGAAATATTTTCTTTTCTCTTTGAATTATACATAAAATTATCCTGTCTATTATAACTGTGGAGCTTAATTAATTATTATAATACGTTAATTAAACCAACCCTGTTTTGTTATTACAGTACATTTACAATAAATTCTTTAATTAGTTCGTATTCATTGATTTAAATAAACTTTTCATTGAGCTATTATTTTTCTTAATATTGTAACAGTGATATTTGACTACTACTGTACGCGAGTGCAAAATAGCTCGTTAAACTTGTGTACATACTTCAATGTTAAAGTATTTTCAAATTGAAAATTTTCTTTAGGAATAATTGTTATATTGCTACTTCATAAAACAATACGAGTTCAGCGCAATTATTTGCACACAATTACTTTACATTAATTTCAAGACAGCGGGCGAGCTGCAGTTGCAATTTCAAATTAAGCTTAATAGACATTAATTATCTCCTCCAAACAAATTATATTGTCAGTTGCAAAACTATAATATTAACATTGGGAATTTTTGATATTGAGAAATGTTTTTCTTAAACCTCACCAGGAATATTGCAAATCATATAGTCTTTCATTATTATACACATTACTACAATTTCTAAAACTAGTTTCTTTGGGTTATTGTAAAAACAAAATTCTTATACTGAATAATCTTGCGTAGGGAAGGTAAGACCGTATTTAGTGGTTTTATATTAGCAAGTCGATGAAGTATCAATAAATTATAATCGTCCCCGGTTTAATTACTCTACACTCATTCAAAAAGGGATTAATTAAGCTGAGCTGCAAGTGTATCGAAAGAATACATGTAGTTGTACTGATAATATACTTAGCTTTTAAAATATGATAACAATATAAAGAAGTTATCAGTTTTTGTCGCTTAGCAAATCGCAAATCAGATGTCATGACAGTTGAGACTTTCTAGAGTCTGAAACTGTTTCATGTGTCCGCACGCGATTATTTGTGGTGTAAATGTTATTTAGCTTTGAAATTGACAACTGACCCCCTTTCATTTCTCAGTCATGGACAGCTGCGCTTCTGGCTTAAAAGGCTTTGAAATTCCGGTGGTCGCATTGTTTCCGCGCATGCAACCGCCACAGAGTAGCTTCCAAACTGTCTCCTAGAATTTCAAGCTCATACGCAAAACTTTTGATGCTAAGGAATATCTATTCATTAAAGTTAACTAATTGCTACGCATTGTTCGCCGAGAAAATTAGCTTTCAGCTCAACATGGAATGGATATCCATGTAATGAAACGACTTTTTAATGATTCACCATCCGGTTTGGAAATTACCGCAAAGCCCTCCAGTCGGATAAGAACTTTTTCAATTGATTTTTATCAGAGCAGTATTATGAAACAAAAATTTAAAAATTCTGGTAACTTTATTAATTAAATGGTAAACTTACATTTTAAATTCTGCACAAATTGTATTAAATTATAGTGTCATATAAAAGTAACGCATTAAAAATAAATTTCAGTACTATTTTGATATTACAAACTAAAGAAATTACTTCTAGACATCACGTAAACAAGTCAATCTACGTAGAAAATTTTAATATTGCATAATTTATAAAATAAATTAGTATTCCATGTGAGCAAGGTCTTCTACAAAGAACCTTTTCCCCTTTCAAGGGAAATTACACAGCGGTGGTTTCCCGTTACTATCCGCCGATTGATGATGGACCCTTGCAGTGCTCTAACGTGCATTCGTGGCAGCGGGAGCTCTGTAGTGGGTTTTGGTGATTGTGAAAATTCATTAGACATTCACACAATATCCCATGTCCATGCCATGATGTCACTAGATCAGAGGAAATAGACAATATTGTATATACCTTATTGATAAAATTAAAAATTGTAATTAACAACATATACGCCCTAATTTGGTTCTTAAAATAAAGCAATAAAGAACTCCAACTACCATTCAAACTCAATTTATTTACACCTTCAGAAGCTTTCGGCGTCATGTGCCATATTCATCTTCAATGTAGAGATGGATCAGAAAGGCACGAGAAGAGAAACGTAGAATAATCTAATTAAAACATAATCAACCACATTTTACTTTTTAGGAGTAATTATTAAACATGAATTCGTTTATCCAAACATTCCAAACTGATCAAAATAACCTATCATAAAAATAAGTCGTAAATTTTTTATCCAATCATCGAATCGATCAGAATGGTATTTAATCTTGTTGATAAATCTCTATTGCAGTCTGATTTTCCTCATCACTATAAGAATCTTAATTATATTTTCAACATATGGTGTGCTTATTTTATCCTGTGGTTTTCATTAAAAATTTTAGAAATACCAGAATTAATTATATTTACAATGATACAAATAATGATGTTCAATAATCTACTTGAAATAATTGCATTCTTTTACGTTCATACGATCATCTTCCACAAATGTAAAACGATACTAAAGAAATTCAATATCTCGGTAATCCTTAAAACCGTTAATTCTTTATCGTACTTAAAAAAATCACTATTTTTTATTTCCATAATGTTGTTTATAAAATTTCTTGTAATAATTGTTCTTACTGCTACATTATTCAGACTAAACGATCTTTGTCAATAAGAATTAAGGAACATAAAGCAAATCAAATTTTTCCTTATTATCAAATTCACCTATTGTCTGGAAGAAAATACATTTTTCAAGTTTCATAATGCTGTTATTTTGCAGAAATAAATTTTAATTTCTGAAATGTTACACATTACATACAATAAATTTTCTGTTCATACAAAATGTGACACTACTCAACTGAATAAATTACATGATGGATTATTTTTTCTTTGTTAGTTAATTTGATAATTTGGTTATTCTTTATTTTTCAATAAATTTGTTCTTATTACTTCAGTCTGTTATAATATTGTCAAGGATCACAAATGTTAATCGAAACGTCTATTTAAAATTAAGTTTTAAATTCTTGTTCAAACTTTTTATAATTTCCTGTTATACGGATCGTTAGTTCTTACTTGATGTCTATTCTTTACAGATTTTAATTTTTCTTATATAAACTTATGTACGTGTATAAACTGTAATTTATTTTTTCTTCCCACCGCTGTATCCTCGAATATTTTGTGAATATTAACCATTTTATCATTCAATGTAATAAATATTTCGATTGTTAATTTTAGAACATCAACGTTGTACGTTTATGAGTCATTTCGACCGGAATCTCTTGAGTATACTATAAAGGTTCCCGGTCCAAAGTACAGTTGGTGAGATTCTACATGGCATGTCTATATGTGCAGTAGGGAGAAGGAGAAGGGAAAGGGAAGTATGGTCGTTTGAGGAGAAACTTCCCCTTCAACGGACTGCCCGAAAGCTACTAGCATTGTTAGAAACATTAATCGTATTTATACTAACGGGATATGGAGACTGCGACGTCTTTTTAGCACACTCTATACTCCTTATCTATTATGATTTTCTTGGCGTACAACATATCCTGAACTGACAGCAATATATTTCCTAGCGCCAATGTTATAAGAATTGCTTTTACACTACGAAGTTGCGTTTTGAAAAATTGGAGATATTGTGAATTCCTGTCTACCCCGATTACAATTTGGGCGGAGTTGTCCACTGCGCATCATGTTGACACATAACTAGCTAAATCTCCCGAACAATACTAAGACCAAGTAAAAGCGCTGAACAAAAAAAAATCAGTGAGCAAAAAAATTAACTCATAGAGTAATACTCCTTCTACAACCCAACGACTGCAATGAGTGTTGCCGAAAGACTTCCGAAAATACAATGATAAATAATTCAAAAAGGGTTAAATATCCAAGGATGACAAATTGTTACACTTCCCTTTCCCGGCGAACTGCTTCTCTTTCTTTGAATGTACACATTAAAGTATTAATTTTCTAGTGTAACCTAACTGATAATATAAACATGAACCTTGTAAATTTTTAACTTACTGCCTCGGGTGCTAATTTCAACCATGAAAACATAAAAAAACGAATTAAATATTACATTATGGAATAATCTAATTTCCAACACATGATTACAATACCAAAAGTTATACAATTTGTACTATTTTTTCTTGAGAGGCTGCAAGGTTGCACCCGCGACCCAAGAGCGCTAATATTCCATCAGGGCCGAAAACGAGAATGGATCGAGGTGTTTCTGTTGATTATTTTCTACTGCCAATCTGAAAAACTTAGTTTTCGTGAGCTGACAAGTATTGACTTATACCAAGTTTGGCCACCTGACAGGAGATTAAGACAGAATGATTAAGAAAAACAAAAATTTCTGGTCTTAACGAACACATTTACTCCATGATTCGATGATAAATCGAATCACGGTTATATTAAATTAATACAAATTATGGAGTGTTACAATATATATCAAATAAATTGTACGAAATGTTCCTTAATTTTTCATATAATTAAATTATGTAGGTCACGATTTGTAAAAGCTTGTTTTGTTTGTTTATTATCGAACGAATAGTTGTTCTATTTCTGTTGCTAAGTACTAAATTTAAGTCATTAAATTTTATTTTATTTCTGGATAATTAGGTTGTTAAACGCATTATCTTGTATGTTACATTATCATTATGCAGTTTTGAATTTATCGGTATGATGGAATTATTGTTTTCAATGTATTTAAATATAGTGTAAAACTTTGTTGAAGTCATATTTGTTTAATAGAAGTCAAATTTATAATAATGTATTCAAATTAAATTGTTCCATTTTTCACTTTAGGTCATAATTTGTGTTTTATTTATAAATAGCAAATGCTACCATACATTGAATAGATTTGTACATCCCTTCAACTTTTCAGGTATTCAACTGTTTCTAGGTTAGTCTGAGTAATAAATACAAAGCAAATTTCATTGGGTGTAAATTGGGAACCTATATTGTAATGTTTTTTACTAAGTGGCAAACGTATATTTTCAAAGTAGCTTTATTTAAAATTTTGCCGTTGACTGTCTGTAATAAAGACTAACAGCAAGTGACAAGCCAAACGCGTGTAGCAGCAAAAATGTTGAGTGGGCTGGCGACGCGTTATCGTCTTTGGAAGGCACGTCTCAACTTTATTGCCATGGCGGCGGATAGCTCCAGGGAGAGATATAGGCGGGTGCATATGCCACTAATGTCTGCGCGAACGTGCTGCATTGCTTTCCCTTCTTCGAAATTCCAGGCAGAAGATCATTTAAAGGAGAAATCGTTCTTAGGTACATAACACCTAACGGTTACTTTTGAAGCCATTACATTCACAGATATCGGCATTGCCCTAACGGAATTTCAAGTGAGCCTACAGACATAGATTTTGACTTTCATAAAAAATATTAGATTGAACCAATTTAATAATTATGTGACCACCTAATAATACATAAGTTAAAGACACAGCAGATAGGATATATATTTAGGATTAAGACATATGTAACCGTATAATTTAATAATTGCTATTAAAACGGAATGCTTTATGACCTCTTCGTGGAGTCTAATAAAAATCACACAAACAAAAATTAAATAAAATTATACCAATAAAAAATGTACCGAAAAGAATTATAAATGCAAATAAATTACACAAAAGTAAAAAATGCAGGAGTTAAAGTCATATACATTGGTTTCTGAGCTTTTACGTCACTACTTTTTTTTAATGAATGATTTTCATACTACATATTTCATATTTAAGTTACTTTTATCATAATTTATGTATCAATTAGAATGATATGCAATTATATAAGCTAAAATGCTGACGGCTACTTGCTATTAAAGCGGCATGCTTTATGAAGCATTAAAATGCTGAACTTTCCTACATTCTTCACGTCACTACTTTATTTTTGTAAAAAATAATTTTCGTACAACATATTTCATATTTAAATTATTTTTACATAATTTATTTATGAATCACAACGATATGCAATTCCTTCCTTCCTCCGCGGCTCGACAACCCATTGACGACCTGGGCCTACCGAGTCGACTGCGGACTGTCATCTTGCTTGACACATTCCGAACTTGGAGTGACACCTGGTCAGCGTAATGATATGCAATTATAAAAGCTAAAATGTTGACTGTTATTAATTGTATATATCTAATAACATTATCAACGAGATATCTATTGCCTGTAGAATTTAAGTAAAGAATGATTAGTTTAACTTAAAATAAACTCCTTTAAGAGCCTTTTATTGATCACTGGTTCTAGAAGTTTGTATAGTAGTGGGTTTGGATGCTTGTCTAGGACATCGTGATGTTTGATGACTTTTGTATGTATGACCTCTTGTACCGTTGGAACTTTTCAATCTGTATGGAGTGTGTGGTTCGCTGTGTACCATGGGGCGTTTACAATTTTCCAAAGGATCTTGGATTGGCATCTTTGAAAAATTTATGTATTTGATTTTGTTGCACATCCCCATAACTTAATCCCATAGATCCATATTAGTTTGTTTACAACTTTATATTTCAGGACTTTATTGTTCGTAAATAGCCGTGATTTTATTCCTGTAAGTCGTAGTAGTTCTCAATTCATCATATCAACTTGTTTTCATTATTTTACTACATTATTTTTCCAAGTTAATTTATAATCTAAGTTTAGTCCTAAATATTTTACTGTTTTTGTTTGTTGAATTTGCACATTATTTATTGTGATTGAGGAGCTAGTATCTATCCGGAGAGTGAATGTGATGTGTCCAAATTTATTCTCGTTCACTTTTATTTTACAACTTCCTAGCCATTGTTAGATAAGTTTGTGTAATATTGGAAGCTGTTTGAGAGTCATCGTGGCAATAGAGAATGGCTGTAATATCGGCGAATGTCCCTATAATTGTATATTGTGCCAGTGGGAAATCTTACGAGTACAAAACATACAGGCGTAAGTCAAGAATATTGCCTTGTGGTACTCCAGGGTTGATCGGAAAGAAGTCAGATTTTTCTTCGTTTACTGTTGTTAGGAATTTTCTCTTGTTCAAGTTTGATTTTCGGAGATTGTATTATGCTGGTGGAAATATATTCTGGATTTCATATATTAATCATAGGTGACAGAATTTATCAAAAGCCTGGTTAATGTCATAAATATTGTAATTTTCAAAAATTTCAATTGCTTAGAGTTTGGGTGATTCGGTGATTTTGTTGCACTGTTCAGTGTTTCTGACTAAACCAAAATTCGTGTGGTGGTATCCTTTTTTCAATCTACGAAGTATCAGTCCCTCGAGTATTTTTGAAATTATAAGCCTGTAACAGGAGACATCTGTTGGATCTTTGTGTGGTTTACTTACCATTATAATTTGCACAGTTTTAATACATTTTGTCCAGTATCGTAATCTTCGAATTCCATTGTAAATGTAGGTTAGTATTACTATTCTTTTTTACGTCATTTCTTCGTCCTTTTATCCGTGAAAAGATCAATTCCAGGCGTCTTCTTTGGGTTTGTGAGTTTAATTTCTTCTGATATCAATGCTTTGATAGGCTCATGTATTGTGGGCGGATTAAAGGGACTTTTTTCAATTCTTGATCAGAAGTATTGTTTATTGGTTGAAATACTGAATTCAAGTGATTTTCAATTTCGTTATTTTCTCAGTGTCACTTTTTTGCTTACAGTTCAATGTTACCTTTTCTTAGTGGTCGAGCACAAGTTTTTTCAACGTGTGCTTCCTGATGAGTACCATAGAACTATCTAGTAATATGGTTAACATTTATACAACACCTCCATGAAAACAACCTGTAGAACGAGGTCACAATAAGTAAAAGTTCTTTTCTCAAATATTCATTTAATGGATAAACTCATTTTTCCTTAATACAAAAGCCAATAAGTTCTCAAAATTGAGACTCACTTTATTATTTTGGAGTCAATTACATAATCATAAGCATAATCATCCGTAAAATACAAGGGCAAACAATTATTCACTCATCACACTAACCTCCTCACGCATAAGCGAAAGCTTCGTCTGTTTCGCGTGTTTACAATTCCCACAACTCGGCCAGTTTAAATAGTTAATCATGCATGCCATGAACAAACAATCACAAGACAGCGATACATACATCTACAGCTCATATTTAGTTATGAACTACTTCGCTTACAAATTTTATACCTTTATAAGCGTTAGTGTAAGATTTTTTTGATAAATGTTTATGTGACGGCTGACCATCACTCGTAATGTTTCCCTAACCTTCTAATGAAGGGAGCGGTGCCTCCGAAAGTTCAAGAATCTGAAACCCTACATGGTACCTGCGATCGGTGAAATTCAAGTATGCACCAGTTTTCTGCCTGTCTTTCCTGTCATTAATTGTTTTAATTAACCT
Source organism: Eucriotettix oculatus (assembly GCA_034510155.1). Lineage (NCBI taxonomy): Eukaryota > Metazoa > Arthropoda > Insecta > Orthoptera > Tetrigidae > Eucriotettix > Eucriotettix oculatus. The sequence goes on along the minus strand of CM067376.1, from coordinate 192,598,373 downwards.
GGCAATGTCATTTTCTGACTTATATATGTATAACCATTACTTACTAAAATGTATATTCCAATTAATCCCTTTATTCATAAAAGAAAGGTTATAAAATAACTTTTAATTCTCCTTTTACAAACAGGCAGCGTACATTTTGTCTACATTCCCCACTTCACAATATTAATTTAGCAAACTGTTAGATTTACATTATATATATTATCACCCATTTTTAAACTGGCATATTTCACCACCTGTGAAACTGCGGAAGTGACTACCCCTATGTTAGGTTACTAAGTCTTGACGGTTAGACGAAATAAACAGGTATATTGCCCAAGCTAATTCGCAGGTTCGAGTGAGTGGTATCACGGTAAAGTACAAACTGATAAAACAAAAAAAATTAATATATATTCTTGCGATTTATGATATAGATAAAAACTGAAATTATCAGTCAGACACTACCTCTTCGTGGAGTCTAATAAAATTCACAAAAACAAAAATAAAATAAAATTATACCAATAAAAAATGTACCGAAAAGAATTATAAATGAAAAGAAATTACACAAAAGTAAAAAAAGAGAAACACAATTAGTTTAATCTTTCGGTAAAGTTTTGACCGCAACCAATATATTAGCAGCGATGCAACCCCAATATCATGCAGGATACATGAAAGGAAAAATACCCAAGTGCCAATTAATATTCGATCGTGAACGTTTAGAAAACAACGAGCTGTAGCCCTTATAACACAAATTATATTATGTCGTTTGTGTTACACTTCAATAAAATTGACCTCATTTCCCTACACTGTCCGTCCAATATGAATCTCCCTTATCAAATCTAAAACCCGTCTTTATTTTTTTCTCAATGCATAAAAAACTCCTGTGATTAGTATTCTTTGATACAGAAAACAGTTTATATTCATTCAACTAATTTTATGGAAAAAATTATTTTTAAATTGCATAAAACAATATTTTTGTGTTAATAAACAAATATGATTGAAATAAGTTTTATTATTTTCTTTAATTTTTAAGACATTATTTCGCGCGCAGAAAAACAGATGACACAGTTCATCACCGAAAAATTAATGTTGATCAAAATATGGAGTGACTGTGAGAAACATTACAATAAGCAAAATGTCATACAAGAGTTTTCTTTATGGGTTAACATGCAGGTTGAACTCCCCTTTAATAGCATAGGAAGTAAATTGAAAAGGGAGGATTCGGAAGATAGAGCAAGGTAGCCAAGGGTTAACTAGGGCCCCCGGGCTATAGTTTAAGGATCCTACCCGGTATTTCAACTAAAGATATGCACGGAAAACCCTACAAAACCTGCATCAGGTAGGTCGGGCATTGGATACTATTCTCACGCCCTTCCGAATGTCGGGAGACTAGTTTTCTGTGGGGTCGCAGCATTCCCTTCTCTGTCTCCAGTTTTATTAGGCAGACAGCCGACTGATCCAATGGAATCAGCAGACATCTCTTGCCTTAAGATCTTCGACCCCCTAAAATAGGTGAAGGTGTCTCGCCATGTGAGAAATTTGAAAAAAAAACAGAGAGAGTACGAGACATTCCCGACATAATCAAGTGAGCCCCGCAGCTACTCTGGTGAGAAGCGCCTGCGAGAGAAAACTCCCACTGGCACTATGTCCCCATGATCAACATTCGAGAGTAACGGGTCGTTACAATATATATATATATATAATATACTAAAGTGAGGGGTAATTAAAATCAATAAACAAAGATTATTCACATTTTAAAAAACTATGTTGAAATAAACACAGAAATAATTAAGTAATTAAGTCTCAGGGCGTTATTTAGAGCCTCCAAGGAGTGAAGTTGCAAGATCTAAAAAAACTAAACAAAACACATGGCATTAATTAAACTGAATCTCTCTTGAACTTATAATTAAAATTAGCAAGCTTAACATATTCTTTTCTTTTACTAATCCAAGATCTGATTTGGCTTCATATATATCTGCAATTGACACTACCATGAACCCTCACTATATATCACGTGGCACGAATTCCTCGCTGCTGTCGCCATCTACATCCAACAGCAACTCGATGAAGATGTATGTTTTCGTACCCTGACCTCCACCGTCACTCTCTGAATCACAATAAATTGGCGAGCCTCCGCCAGCCACAGCTCTCAATATGTTCACCACGTGCTCGTTCCAATTTCCAATTTACTTAACACAATTGAAAGAATTGTGTAAAACTGTTTTTACAGACTCGTATGAATTTCTTTTTAATTATACGTGCTCTCTCTACTCTGTTTCAAAAAATTACGTCTTTCCAGTTCCGGGTCCACCACCCCAGACTGTCAAAAACACAACCACACACCTCGGCGTCACCCGCCGTCCCACTCGCAGAATATATGTCTTTCCACTTTCGCGTCCGCCCACCGTCTCACATTCGGGTCCACCACCCGAGTGACGAGTTCGTCTTACAACCCCGTTTCAGCCATCTTGCTGAAACTGGGTCAGGTAACCGATTACCCAATTACGGCCGAGCACACCAGCACATTCACACTTTAAAATGTCTATATTGCTTCGAGAAAGTTCTCGAAGCCATTTTTTCGCACTCCCTGCCAACAATCAAGTCCGTAGAACTACAATCCACCACACTACTGTCTCATCTAACAATATTCATTCACGCCAACACTATTTCACAAACAATCAAACTATTATGAGCAGCCTTATTCGAATATTTACAATAAAATAATAAACAAAACAAAGGGAACCCTATTTTACACCACAATATATATATATATATATATATATCTACAGAATAATTCGATTATCTTTAATTTTGTTGTAGTAATATAGCATTTCGATCAGTCATGTTAATTAGAATAAAAAAACTCATTTTCATTAAAAATATCTCATACTTAGAGTAAAATTATGAATGGTCCATAAAAATATCCTAACATTTTAAATACAATCATTAGTAATTCCGATTTTGAAACCTATTAATTTGGTAATTGCGTGATATATATTATTCTTACCAGTTTGTATTTTCCTACTGTAAATTTCTAGGCTGTTTACTTAAAACATCACGCATGAGCAAATAGTGTGGTAAAATACTAATTGCTGAAATGTCTCAAATTAATTACGACTAATTATTCTTGAATTTTCCAAGCAGTTAAAGGTTAAAGGTCATAACTGCACTTTGCCGTGTCACTTCGAAGCTGAGAAGTTCACGTTAATGTGCTTTCATAGCAAGACTAAAAGCAATCAGAATACTTAGTGGTACATTATTCCTGTTTATTCAGTAAACATTTATCTAAATAATCATCGGAAAACATCACATACACCTCTATCCAAAATATTAATAGAATTTCAATACATATTTACGAAACTATAGACGTTACACGTTGCATAACAAAGTACCTGTCGAGATAAAAATTATTAAGAAGTTAACTCAATTTTTTTATTAATTATACTTAACGTTACTGTAACGTGACAGGGTAAGCCAAGAAAGTCTACATTTAATTAACTGAAGAATCTGTTCCTTCATTACGATTAACATTTATTTAAATTTATGTGTTTTCGTTGTCACATTATCCGTTGATTTTCATTGATTTATTGTTTCAGAATGTGTTGTAATATTCCTTCATTAAAATGCATTCAAATAAGTATTCAAATTATTTCAGCACAGTCATTAAATGACTGCAAATATACAGTGCGGTTCTTTTTTAGTATTCCAACCACAGCCGTTTATGGTGAATCATCACAAACTTAACCGTTAATAAATTTTAATATTGTCACGTAGAAATCCGAAATCTTCATTCAGTTGTAAAATTTTTTAGCTAGAACCAGGTTAAATTGAGAACAAGCTTATTTTTATGGAACGAATTTACACAAGATCCATTCAGAGGCTCGCTCACAATTCAACTCAGCTCTGTCCGGTAGAACACAGATTTATACAGAATCAGAAAAAGAAATGACGTACAACTCATTATTATCAAAGAACAAATTAAAGAGAGCGATTAAAAATTGGCGGGTGACGGGATTCGAACCCTGGCTCATTAGATCAGAGTCTTGACCCCTTAGACCACAGGGTCAGCTCTGTAAAAGATGACAAAATATGACAATATTTTTCCAATCCAGCTACTTTAAGTGATACTGGTTTATAATTGAGTACTGTGAGGCCTCGAATTATTATTTATTACCTGAATTTAATTCTAAATGTTGTTGTTATGGTATTCTGTCCTAAGACTGGTCTGATGCAAAACCCCGTGCTAAACTATCTAGCGCAAGCCTTTTCATTATCGCGTAACTATCAAATCTCACATTTTCCCTAATATTCTCAGCGTATTCCATCCTTGACTCCCTCTTCTGTTCTTACCCCACACACTTTCCTCTAATGTTAATTTTACAAGACCCTCATTTCTTAAAACGTGGCCTATTAATCTATCCCTTTTCTTGGTCAAGGTCCTCCATATTGTTCGCTCTTCCTCTATTCTGTTTAGAACTTCCTCGTTAGTGATTCTCTCCACCCATCTGATTTTCAGCATTCTCCTAGAGCCCCACATTTCAAAGACTTCGTAACAGCAATCATATTTAATTTTATTAACAGGTTTTGTTACGCCAGGGATTTATTATTATTCGGTTAAAATTTTTAATAATAACAATTATATTGAATTTTAGAAAAGGATTCTTTAATGTTTTAACCTTTATGATTTGTTTAATTTGTTGAATACAATTTTTAAAATTAATCTTTATATTCAAAGTAACAAATATAAGGCAACCATTAATTTGTTGGTAGAGCAAAAGAAATAGTATCTCAATTAGGGCGTGACAGTAATGCCACGTAGCGGAGGCATACTTTGGAAGATGTCACAATTCTGTCTCCGTTGAATGTCGACGAATGTAACCCTCGGACAAATTTTCTGTTTGCCGCATGGCGTGTTGCGTCCTCTAGTTTCCTTGAATTGGAATTGTTAGGAGTATTTTTGTCCAAAGCTGAATTTCCTCGTTGATCAGCATCGCACCATCCACCTCGTACGATTTTGGACCACTTACAGTCCTCTCACCTCAGTATATAGTGACTATAATTTACTTCACTCCTTGTATTGGCAGCGTATTAGTTGAATTGTTTTCACTAATAAATATTTCAACTGAATAACTGTTGGAGAAACACTTCTCCGGAGCTAACTCTTTTTAAGGAGCAAGTCAAACTGAAGAATGCCGTACGAAGTCGTACTGAATATTCCCGGATAAAGGCAAACTTAATACTGCTTTCTTGCTCTAACTCCAGCCAGAATAAATTATTTTCATCCCTATTCATGTCCAATAATGCCAGATCAATTTGCGACTTGCCTTTCCCAGCCCACAAAGTGTCTGCCGTGTGGAATTTCTCTTCTTCCTGCTCAACACACTAAGTCACAGAAAATTTTGTTTTTCTGTTGTGTCGGTATTTTTTCATTGTTTCCAGTGTAGCTGCAATCTACTTTATGCTAGAGGGATTTGCCAATGTTTCCTTTGTCCGTCTCCTATTTTTATGTTTCCATTGCTACTAAATTAAAAGAAATTCGCGTTTATTTATATGACTTAGCTTGTAATAGGCCGCGCATTACATAAATCGTAATGAATTAAAAGCGTTAATCTTAAGATGCAACATTTTTAATAATAAAGTTTTACAGTATTGTACACACACTAACACTTATTTTCAAAATTCCATAGACCCTTTAACTGAAAGTGTAAACGTCTAATCACAGCCGCGTCCACGATTTGCTGATTCACTCAGCATTTAAGGAAAATATATAATTTTTCCACTTTTACTCGTAACAGGAATCATTTATAAAAATATTTACTCGTAATTAAGTTATTAAAAATTATAAAAAGACCCTAACTTTCAAAATAGTTGTATAATTCAAAGGTAATAACTTGGTTAAACATCCTATCAAATTTTCCATAGTCATGTGTTTTTAAAACTTATTTTACTTTTTAACGCTTGAAAGATTAAAGATAAATCAATTTTGTGCCTTAATTTTCGCTGAATAATATAAAAAACTTACTCTCTGCAGAATATGCCCAACGGTTTCACCTGTGAAAACAATCAACATCAATGGCAAAATTAATTCAGTGCGTAGATTTAAGAATTGAAGAAGCCTGGCGTATTAAGTGTTGAATAGTAAAAGAAATGTTTCAAGACAGTTTAAGTTTCGGTGTCATTCCACAGTATCTCCATAGCGAATGCGCACGTTGACTGGCTTATCCACTGGTCCGAGGCCCGATGTCGGTTACAGGCTCGAGTATCGATCGTTGAATCTTCGAGTGACGCGTCTTTGAAAACGCGAGAAAATCTATGCCTGGCCGTAGATTACAGTTTCAGTTCCAGGTGTTGGATTTTAGATTTGGTTCTACGAAGTTAGGGATACGCTTTGAGCTCGGGGAAAGAGAAGTTTAAAGTGCGAATATTTAACTCGGTGAAGTACCAAATTTAGAACTTAGAGAAATTTTTAGCCTTTTACAAAACGATGCACTCCGGATGAACTGTCGGCATTTACCTCCTACCCCGATCAAGCAGTTAAAACATCTCCATTTTGCCCTTCGCTTATCCGGGATCGGATAATCTCAACCAATAATATCATGTTTTTTTTCTTCATACTGCTGGACCGCAACTGTCCCCATACTGTTTTGAAAACCTTTATCGAATGCAGATTACATCAACAAATTTATATTCGGTGAGCAGAATAATAATACTTTCTGGACATTAATAATCAAGTAAACCCCTACTCATCTCCAACTGACAATTAAAAATGTTCCATAGCACAGTTAGAATACAAATAATTAACTGCAATAAAGCCAAATTAATCCTGTTAACGATATTATAATTGTATATAAAAGTACAATTATAATTACCATTTTAGCATTTACAATTTTTAATTCATTAATTTTCTTACTTATGCATAAATTTTGGTTTGAATTGTCGTATTTCGTAAGTTAAAGTCATCAAATTAATACATATATCTGAGCTGAGCTATAACTACTTAATTCCTAGGGTGATATTATCGCATGAAGAAATCGAGATAGTTAAAACTTCCTTTTCTAATTAAACAAAGAAATTTTCAAATCTCGAATATTTTTACCTTTCCAAATTTGTATAAATTTATTTACGCAAGTGAAGAAACTTGCGTCAGTTAGACTAAGCTTATCATGAAACGATCATAATTTAACGAAGATTTAGTATAGATTTACTTGGTTTTTAAATGTTGTAGAAACTTGGGTTATCATTCTTCATTTAAATTTATTGCTTTTTCAATAATGTTAATACTTATTGCAATTTTAATTATTACATTCATTGTATTAGTTTGAAATAATAATTCATTATAATTATTTATATATTAAATAGCTTAAAATATTAGGACTAAATATTCTGATTTCATGTTGGTTTAGGAAATTAATACATCGGTCAAAATTTTTGAAAAGGAATTATGAGGAAATTTCATTTTCTGTGAGAGAAAGAAATTATGAGAGATATGAAGAAAAATTTAGAAAACAATTTGTCAAGGAATAAGAAAAGCGGTTCGTCTATGGTCATGACAGGAATCGGATGTATTAAATAAAAATAATTTTCCACCGATTCATCGTTGAAAGTATGACAACATTCCTTTCTATTAAGGCTTCCAGTATACTTATTTCCAGCCATTTTAAAAATGTGCTACAATTAAAAATGGAAGTGTCGTATAAATGTTTTGGATAAGGATATCTGATCCTCTTTCCGTATTATCGTCATGTCATGACGAGTAATATTACTGAGTGAAGTAGATTTAGAGACAGGAAGACTATTTCTATCAAGCCAGTGAGAGTGTCAACTTTCGTACAGTAAAGAAGGTCAACAATGTGAGATTTACGCTCCGCTTACCGGTATGCAATTGCACTAGTTTTTCATTGAATGAGAACGCGTCCCTAATGAGTCGCGTGCATTGTTGTTTCGCAGAGCATAAGTAATTGACGCAAGGCTTCGTTACCTCTCATCGGAGCCGAGTCGCCCTAATTAGCGAGCCCGATGAAAGGATTCCGCCAAGTAAACCGCTCGCCCCGTCTGTTCTTCAAATACCACACTTAACTTTTGGCACATGATTTCGCTTGTGTTTCATTTTTCCACGCTCGTTTCTGATTTCTTTTGTTGCCATCATTAATATTATAGATCCCAGAATACTCGAAATAGTTTTACATCTTTCAATAATAAAAAGTAAAACTAAACATTTTTCCTCACACCTGCAACCTTTTAAAAAATTTATTTACTTTAAATGTTGTTTTAATATATTCGATAACTTTCTAAGTCGATAACATGCTACTCTTCGTGTATCAAAATTAATCTAAGTAGATTTAACATCATTCATAGAGGACAGACTACAAATGAATGTAAATTATTGGGCTGAGCAGCTTGGTCTAATTATTTTGAGTCAGATTACTGAGATAAAACTGATTATTGGTTGAAGATTTCATGGTAAAAGAAAAACTAGATACAGCTTATAGGAAAATCAAATAAACATTCGGAGAAAGGAAAAATATTATCCCGGACATCATTAAGGAGAAAGAAGAAAAAGCATATAGATGGATCATGGTGGAAATCTACATCAGTTAGAAATAGAAGAAGAAGAGGAGGTAGTTGATGAATAGTTGGGGGACAAAATTTTAAGTCGGAGTTGGATAGGGCGCTGACAGATCTGAGCAATTGTAAAGCGCCAGGAATTGATAACATTCCAGCGGACTTGATAAGATCATCGGACGAGGAAGCAATATCATTGCTGTTCAGGATAGTTTGCAAAATCTACGGAACAGGAAGAATACCAGAGGATTTTAGTAAAGACATAATTATACCCAAACCGGAGAACACTGGGGCTAATAGATGCGAACAGCTCAGGACAATTAGTATAGTATCTCATGCATGCAAAATATTAACGAAAATAGTATATAGGAGGATGGAACGTCAAATAGAATGCGAGTTAGGAGAAGATCAGTTTGGTTTTAGGAAGAATGGATGGAGAAAAGAAACAATATGGACTCTGCGTCTCATTTTAGAAGACAGGTTAAGAAAAAACAGGCCTATGTTCATTGCATTTATAAATTTAGAAAAACCGTTTGATAATGTGAACTGGTACACTATTAAGGATTTTGAAGAGCATAGGACTAAAATATCGAGAAAAAAGGCTTGTAAATTACCTGTACAGAAGGCAGTCAGTAGGAATTAGAATTGAAGATCAAAAAAAGAAGGCAGAAATCAAGAAAGGAGTAAGACAAGGATGCAGATGGTCACCCGTGCTGTTAAACTTACATATAAAGTAGACCATGAAGAAAGTTGAAACGGAATATGGAAAAGGAAATATACTTCAAGGAGAAGAGAAAAAATCTACGCTTTGCCGATGATATTGTAGTATTAGAGGAGTCAAAAGAAGACTTGGAAACCATAATAAATAGTAAAAACGTGGTTCTGGATGTAGAGTTCAATATGAGGATTAATATAGGGAAAACCATGGTAATGGAGTGTGATATGGGAAACAGTGGAAAACAAAGGGTTTCAGATTGGGAAGGAATATTTTGAAGGTAGGTAAGGAATTCTGCTACCTGGGAAGCGTAATAACTAGTGACTGTAGAAGTATGGTAGCCATATAGAGTAGAATAGCACAGGAAATGAAGGCTTTCGTTGTATATATACCTCAGTCTGAACGAAATACTTTCGGGAATAAATTTTTAGCCTCTGCGATTTTCCCGACAAAAACTAAACCAACCATACATCATAGATTATAGATCAAATTCTTATTATTTTGGCCTGAGGCATTTTGCCAAGCCTGAAATAAGAATTTCAATTTCGCCGTTTATATAAGAACATATATATATAATGTATTTCTGTGTTTGTGTTACGCACGCTGCGATGCGGGATAAGATGAGAGAGCCCGTGGGAGTTCCTAACACGTTCGAACAAGGGTATTGCGAGCAGACGAGATTGCATGTATTATGTATGTACATGCATGTGCAAGGAAACAGCAGTTCTGCTGACAAGAGTTTCCGATTTCTCCGTTCTCAACACTACCTCAACTATTTACCGATAACATAACATGACAAGTGTATCTAAATTCTAATTATTGTAGCTCTAAGTTACGCTGACAGAACTCGACACTGCGGACTAATAATTAATATGGTTATAAAAAAGATATCATAATACTTTTTTCGTAACTCATATCTCAGAACTAAACTTTCAAATTTTAATCGTCTGACTTTTCGAACAGATGTCGGTAAATCCACAAAAAATAGTCTAACTGTAGTAGAAGGTAAAATATGCATAATTTCTAGAGCTTGATAGACATCAATATTATTTCTTATTTGTTTATTATTATCGTTATATAAACAATATTTGTACAATACAATAACTAAAACATTGTAAAGTAAATTACTGGGCGGGGTGAATTCAATTCATTATATAATTAAAATTTACTAATATGTATTAATTTATGGGGATTTATAATTTAAAGGAAAGGCTTATTTAACTTTAAAATTCTGATTTTAATATAAATAAAATATTTTAGCAAGAGCATAGATGGTATTTTGCCGACCTCCTGTGGTGTAGTGGCTAGCGTTGCTGCCTCACAACCCAGAGGTCCCGGGTTCGAATCCTGGAATGGGCTTGGATGTTTGTGTTGTCATGGACGAGAAGACAGGGATTAAGACTGTTGGAGGATCGGTACGCTGACCACGTGTCACTCCAAATTCGGAATGTCATGCAAGATGACAGTCCGCAGTCGACTCGGTAGACCCAGGCCCCTCAATGGGCTGTAGAGCCATGGAGAAAGAAAAAAAATAGGTGGTGTTTACAAATTATAAAAAATATTAAAAACAATAAATTTACATGAGACTTTTAAACCAGGGCTGAATTAAGGAGTTATTCGTATTTCCAATTGAAAATACGAACTTTTTCTAATTCAAAAACAGCGATGCCTGTGAAGTATCTACATCCCGGTCTCCATCGATGAATGATGATGGTTGGTGGCTGCATCTGGTTGACGTCTGTTCACCGTCCGGGCTGAATATCATGGACAAATACGGCGGAGACTCCCTTATCTCCTTCCGGCGGCCAGCAGTTAAGCTTAAGGTCAACATTAGCCGGCCTCTCTCCTTCTCTCAGCGGCTAACAATTTAAATTTTTCATCGAATGTCTTCCGTCTCTCAGCAACTTCTGTCTCCCGTCTCCCAAAACATTGTCTTCTTCTCCAAAAATCCTTTCCATCGTAACTTCGGTGGAAAGATACATAATTTCAAATCACTAATAAGCTATTATCCTCAAATGCTTCTATTGGCTTGATCTTTGACAGTTGCAGCCAATAGGGAAATTTGCAACAGCAGGGCCTTAAATACGCTATGTATTTTGTGTTCCTCCGTGAGATTCCAAATTCTCCTCGGATCATCCGTTTCGCCAGAAGCAGCCCCCTAATTATTCACGGATATCCCTTTTTTCGTGAATGGGCTTTCTCTTGCACATTCAAAAAGAAGGGTCAATCGTTTGTCCCAAGGGTTGGGAGTGCCACCCAGATAAAACAGATGCACAAGTTCCAATTCGCGTATTTAATACATTACAATATAATAAAGCAATTACTACCTACATTCTCACATATCTTATTTGAAAGGATCTGGCAGGTTAAGACAATGTTCTTAATATGACACACCATGGGATGGTAGTGTAGTGATCCGCATTCCTGAAAAGTGAGGACGAATAAATTTAAACAACATTCATCAGCCCTTTAATTTATCCATCCAATTGTCCTCCATCTTAACTTTCATTGCACTCTATGGACCATAAATTCAGTTTTTCAAACAGAAAACTAAGGTATGACATGAAATATGTTTAGTTAAATGTTTTAGAACTATTTATTCTGATTAAAAAGTAGTATAAAAACCATTTCATGAACATTCCTGCTTTAAAAAGCGGGTAAGCCCCTCATGGTTCGTGGATGTACGTAACATTTCCGCTTAGTAATGATTTCATCGTGTAAAGACGCCCACAACAGTAGCACGCGAACATCCAACCAGCTTCTTCGGTTTCGAAACATTCGTTTACAGGCGCCGGGTTATAGCAATTTAGCCTTTCTCAAAGTCACTTATGCCCATGGTACGTCGCTAGAACAATTTATCATTCATCTTTAGTACGTTTATATACGTACCTTTCCGGTCCACAAGCACCAAACGTCACCAGACGACATTCAAATACGGCGCAAATAGTGCTTATAATTTTTGACTCATCAGCGTATACATCCTTATAAGCCAAGAATAGCAATTACAGTTTTGTATACTAATCGTGATACATTTTACAGTGGTATGGCGTTTAAATTAAATGAAGGAAGTTCGCAGACGCTACTCAAATTTAATGCCTAATAAGTTAATTTTATCTTAATCCGCTAATCACAGAAAGTTCCCTCTTGAAATTAGCCTTGCTAAGTTTTCTTCGAGTCGTCAACTTAGTAATTTAATTTACTGTTCAGTTATATTTTTGTCACAATCATTCATAATTGTTTTAATCTTAAATAAAGTCATTGATTCGACGACCAAATATTAATCTGAACCGATGAAAACATAAAACAATCAAAATGTAATAAACTTCCTGAAACTTTACAAGTTTAACTCATCGAATGAATATCAATTTTACGAGTTGCATTTGCACCACAAGTGGAAATATTCATAATGTCATACGTTTTAGGAAAAACCCAAGTAATTAGTCCGCCAACACCGACTCTGTTCTAATCGAATATTATATTATTGCTGGTTACTTACTCTTTATGCTGTTAAATTACAGTGTTGGAGTACCTTAGTAGCACAACATTGTGAGTGAGTGAATAGGTTATTTTATTAAATTATAATATTATAATTAAATTATTAAATTTAAATATTATTAAATAAATTATTTATTAAATGGAATCCATTTAATTTACATAATTGCCGTCACAAAAGAAATTAGTCATTTTTTATACTTGGCTTCCTTGTAATTTGTAGAGTTTTTGACGGTCTTTTCACTGCGGTATCCGATGAAGAGCAAAACATAAGGCTGCTTCGACTTCAGCCATTGTCTTCCCTGCTACGGTTTCCCTTTTACTACATTCTGCCCGAGAGAAGTTTGTAGGCAAGCCATTCAATTAAACGGCCATTAGATTTATCTTCGTAAGACGCATCTGTGGCTGTCGTCTGAGGCTATTATCTGTTTACCTTCGTCTGTGAGTAAGTCAGATGTGATTCTATTCGCCGGCATGTTATAAATCTTCTGCTTATTGCCCAAGGAGAAACAGACATCGTTCTAAAACTTATTCCATTTCCTTCGTCGAGCCCACCCGACCACAAAGTGGACCAAGATATATGTCTGCACATCGTATCGGGTTCAAACAATTTATTTGCGACTCCGAAAACATTATCTGGTTTTAAGAAAGTTTTTTTTTAATTACTCGGTTTACGCTTTCATTAAAATATGAATGGGAAAATAATTCGTTATAATTGAAATAAATTATGTGATTTGGTCTGTATACAACCATAATTTAATAGCATCACCTTTATATCCGCCTTTTGTTATAGAGTTCATTTCTTCTCTCACATCCACTCATTCTGTACAATATTTTATTAAAGACGGGTGTACAAGAAAAAGTAGTACAAATATATTTACAAACAATTCTCCATTACCACTCATTAGGTTTTCTGAGTTAGTTACATCAGTGCGGCTAAAATGAGCAGGTTATGTTGTGCGCATAACTTTGGAATCAATATTGAAAACTTGATAGTTAAATTGATTTTCAACATTTATTTTCATCTTACCAACTTTCGTCCACAAATTCATAGATTATTCGTCACAAAAAAATGATATTTTTAAGAAAAAATTATAATTTCCTTAAAATAAAATGTCCATAATAGATTTCTATCTAGATTTAAGTTTAACTTGAATCCCATTTTGTGGTCGCAAAACTAATTCACCGACAAGCTTGATATCGCTCTTCTTTACTTGCGATTCAATTTTGTATCTTCGCAAAATACTGGAAATTACAGCTTTTTCTTCCAGCAATGCAAACTTCTGGCCTGAAATAATACAATATCGTGTAAATAATCAACTAAGTTGATTCCAAATTATTAAGACAAATATTAATTTAAAGTTTTAATTAGGCCAAAAGCAGACAAAAATTAATAATAATAGTTCAACCTGAAGTTTGAAATTTACTATTGGCAGAAATTGTTAAAGGACAAGCCAATAGATGCTATCGGGAATTGCAGCCGATTGGTAGTCTGAATTAAGTAGGAGGACATTAAAGTTCTTCCTATCTTACGTGGGAAGGGATTTTGAAACGGAGAGTGAGGAGAGAGTGAGAAGCCGAAAAGAGCTGATTAAAATAAAAAAAGTTAGCCTACGAAGACATAATGTTGCTAGCCACCGAAAGGAGAAAAGGGAGTCTCCGCCAAATTTTAACCAGGAGTCCATCAGACAAAATGATTAAACCCCGATGTGAGCAACGGAGTTCAACAGCCGATGCATCCAGCCATCATCACGGATCATCAGAAAACAGACCACAAAATGCAGCAGCAGAGCTTCTCAGGTATCGTAAATTTGGATAAAAATAGATTTCACATTTGCCAGACATTAAATACTAAATCGCTTCTCTTGCTCCACCCCACAGAGGACCCTGATTTTAAAGTCTCAATGTAAATTTATTGTTTTTAGTAATATTTTCATTAATAATTTGTATCTTTATTTTATTAAATTTATAGTTAAACTATTCTTTTGATACTTAAAACACCTATCGTTAATTGATCCGCTTATTATATTATAAATTAATATTAAATAACAAATTAAATTCAACACACCCCAGTCACAAATTGGCTTCCACCAACGTGGGCCATATTATATTATAATAATTCATAAATTAGTAATTAAATTAAATCCCCCATATTTTTTATTATTATTACACAAGGTTCACTAGGCTCCCGGCATGACGGCAGCATATTCGTCGATACGTCCAGCTGTTTGACCCAGAACGTTTCCTTCAATATCTTTGTTCATATTTAATACAGTCAATCATAATCAACATTATAAATTTATTAAATTTAGATTTACTTATTGAGTACATTAATTCTCTACTGAGGGTATGGGATAAGTCAAAAGAATTATTATAAATACTGTGAAAATTAAAAAATATATGTATAATACGGTATATTAGAATTGATAGCGAGGAAACAAATTAAAATAGAATAATGCATGACTTCAATGATCTTATACAGAAACTAACATCAAATATACTCCTCTAGAGGACAACATTGTTAACAACTAAATTAATAAAATTAAATTATGTAGCTAACTTTTTGGAGAATATAGGCAACATTCTGGTATCAACATGGAGGAAACTCCCGTTTAATAAGATAGGAAGGGAATTTAAAAGGGAGAAGCGGAAGTAAAAGAAAGGCAGTTAAGTCGGGATGTAGGGCTATAGTTTGAGGATGATAGGTGGAATTATCCTAAAAGTGATGCAAGGTGAACCCTAGAAAACCTGTATTCAGGAAAAACGTTTTTTATCCTTTAACCAGGCTGGTAACTAATGTGAGAAAAGGGATCAGTAAAAACCGTTTAACAATGCCAAATATCATTAGTGGTATCTTGTTTAGGTAGCTGAGATAACGCATGCGATATAACTGGCAGTGGAATATAGGTCTGCATTTTGTTAATAAATAGTAGTGATGAGCAAATAAGTCCTTTTAAGGAAATACTTCACTTACGGTTCGTTCATATTACTGAACTAGTTCTTTTAAGAAGTTGAACTGAACAGATTAGTTCATTTTTCTTTTATGAGTATGTCACAAATTTCGTTAGCTAACTCAAGCAGAGTATGAGACCAAGTTGCCACACATGTACAAAATAAAATTTAATGCTAGCAGAATCACTAATTTATTATCTGTAGTTTGGTTTTATTTTTCTAATATATAAAAATACTGCTTTTTAAAATTCATGTCCAACTTCGATTGCAATACTCTCAAAATAAAAGGAATAGGGAGTCACTCTACTCTGAAAAGTACAAGGAATAAGTCTGGGATATACTTTAATTTAGGGAGTGCTATCAATTACACATGCGCTCGTTAATGGGAGTGATGTGTCGGACCCTCGGCTAATTGGATTAATTTACCTTCTTCTGAAACATCCTTTGCTTGAAGATAATTTTACTTTTGTCTCACGGTAACATTCACGCATACGAGATGACTAAGTAACGATAAAAGTAAGAAGCACACACTGAATAAAAGAAAACGGAACAACAATATCGAACAATTCAAAACGACCGGGGTCACCGCTCATCAAAATTATTGGACCCTCTTATTTCACGAACGATAGCCCACGTGATCAGTGAACTCTCTGCACGGCTCTATATACCGAATAGTTCTTTTCAACTAGTTAGTTCGCGAACTACACGTCACTAAATAGTACAATTACGACGTCCTTTGATCTGACGTCATTCAATCGATATCGGAATTGCTACAATTGAAAACATAATTATACATTATGACACTATCAATATTAATAAAAGAGAATAAGTGAAAGCATCAAAGATTAGGATCAGTGATAGAAAAATGTTAACAGTTTAATGAAAAATTAATTGAAAAATCGGGAAATTTATGACACTCTTTCCTTGTTATCATTTTAACATTCCGTATTGGCATGTTTTATATTGGAAAATCCTCCGGTTTTATGAACCGTATTAATAAAATGAAAATAAAAATATGAAATACCTATACAATTCCTCTGTCCTCCACTAAATGGGACATAAGCAAACGGATGTCTTCCTTGCACTTTTTCAGGTAGAAAATTATCGGGGTCAAATTTTTCTGGATCAGGTCCCCATACATCTGGGTCTCGATGTACACGATATATGTGCATCAATACATCGCATCCAGCGGGAATAGTGTAACCTTCTGTAAACAGAGAAATTTAACACGCATATAAACATCAAATTCAACATAATCAGCTGTTTCAAAAAGCACTTTGTTCAGTAACAAATAGCAGCTGCAGAGGTAAGGATTTACCATGTTGATAAGCTGTATTTAATCTCCTCCAGAGATTAAGAACAACTATAACTACAAAAGTTTCGTGAATCAGTGAAAAAAATCTATTAAATGGCGCGTTTTACTCAGTACAGGAGTTTCTTGATCGTTTCCCCTGTTGTGTTATTCAGTCCTAAGACTGATCTGTTGTAACCCTCCATGCTAACCTATCTTGCGCAAGCCTGTTCATTTCCTATTAACTAGCACAACCCACATCCTCCCTAATCTGATTATCTAATTCCATCCTTGGTTTCCCTCTTCTGTTCTTACACTACACATTTCCCTCTAATGCTAATTTTAAAAGACCCTCGTGTCTTAAAGACCGTTTCCCTAATAGTTAAAATTAATTAATGTCCCTGCAAAAGTGTTGAATGTGTGGGTTTCTAAATTACCAATTACATGACTTAAAAACTTTCTGTATAGTTTTTTTCTGTTCTTTTATATGTTTGTTTCATATATTCCTTGGAGCTACTAAGGAAGGTCAGATTCCTCGTCGGGCAGCTCCAAGAAGTTAAATGTCCGTTGCTTATGGCTGTTTTTGTGCTCTCTAGTCTGCGTGTAGTGTTTTCAATGATTTTCGACTATATCCTGTTTATTTTAATTATTTATTTAAATATTATTTGTAGTTAATTATGTTACATTATTTTTTCTTATAATTATATGTTACTTGTAATGTATGACGTATGCCATTTCCTCAACTGAGTGCTAATGCAAACAACAATGTCTTCATCAAGATCTGATGTTCCAGTAAAAGTAACTGAATGTTTCACCTTCTAGAAAAGAAACTTTACCACCCCTTACATTAAGTTTTAGGCAAACTTATTAGTCCCACATACTCAATTAGCATTTATAATCGCTCGAAAAACATTCTTGATATTTGAATTAATTTCCTGAATGAGTTAAAAACCATTTTCGTTTCTCATAGTAACCTTTCATCAAACGTAAGCCGATTACAAGAGACGAAAAAATTATTTAATTTTGGTGTCCTTTGAACTTTTGATACATCGTAATACAAACACATTATATTCTATTTTATCAAAAAGCTATTATTTAACACTGGGAAATGGAAACGATAAGCCGTTCAGTGAAACGCTGAGCAGTGCTAAAAATTAACAGAGTACATCTTCGTATATAATACATCCTATACCGAAAATATTATTCAGAATTATTGCTCAATCACATTTATTCGAACTTAAATTTTTTTACTTCTGGGTTCGTAGCTGATCTAATTACCTCAACAAATACCCTATAACTTTGGTTTGAGCTCTGATATTTGAAGAACATTCAACGTATGATGCACATGTTTCTACTTAAAATTTGAACTGATATTCATTATTATGTGGATCTTTAAAAGTATCACCTGTCTTTATTATTGAAGTACACGCGTAAAGTGATTTGTTTTTTTGTCACAAAAACACAATTATTAACAATTCCAGAGCTTCCTTACCAATCTGGACATCCTCCGCTAGTCTTCGCCCTATTACCGGCACGCTAGGGTACAGCCTCAAGCTTTCCTTAATGACCATCTCCAAGTACTTCATTTGCTGCAAGTCACGCATCGTTGTGGGTCTGTCAGACCCTTGAAACAGCTTTTCCAATTCCTTGGCAACAGCGTCCTAAAAAGCAAATCTCTAAAATCAAAGTCATTTGTGAAAATGTTTACTAACGTAGTCTAACTTGAATCGTACTAATTAAATGCTATATTTCAAATATTGAAGGTTAATATAGTGTCACTTTCACTATCACCATTTTAAAAAATAAAGAACTACATTGTAAAAATAAGAAAATTGTTTCTTAATCACAGTTTTATTTCTTTTGAAATACTCCAAAAAATTGTAAAGATTATTGCTCGGTACTTGAATAAAATTTTTTCTCTATACCTAGATACTTCAATTTTGTTTCATTAAAAATCTATTACTAATGAGCTTTCATATGATGCCACTCACCAAAAATTTTGTTTGTCCTAAACATGTCAGAGTTAACTTTTTCAAACTATTAGAATATTTTGTAATCTTCCTAGTGTTATGCACATGTATTAAAAACAATTCGTTCTGGGAATGCAATGAAGCAATGATAAACTGAGATAAGGAAATTATAATTATATGACTACTCGTCTACAATTTATACTGTTTTTGAAGACATTTACAGATCAACTACACGGTGCAAACGTCTTTTTATTATATTTGTTAAGCATTGCTCTGACGCTTTTCGGGATTTCCAAGTATTTAAAAAAAAGTACCTTCATTTTCTTCGATTCAACTTTTAACGGTGGTAACCTTTGTGAAGGTTTTATAATACAACCCTGGGACGTTTATTAGTCGCTTGGGGATGTACAGAGTGCATAGTCACTTTTTTGTAATATCACAAAGTTTTGAAGATTTTTATTGCATCTAAAATTAATACTTATTATTATGTGTCTTTTAAAAACTTTTATAACATTTAATTTCATTTTACATTGCTCTTTTTGTGTCTGTTACTCTTGAATAATTTCCTCTAACAGTGTAAATGTAAATGGTTTTCATGATATAATTTCACCTAAGATCATTATAAGCACTCTATTCACTTTTCTTGTATGAACATTTTGTGGAGCAGGATATTTGTTGCACCGTGTGTGGGTATCCTTTCCAATTTCGTCAATAATTGCTGTCATCAAAGATTTCTTCTTCCAGAAATATAGACGCTACGCGACTTCAAAAAGTTATTAAGTTACTTATATATATATATATATATATGATCCTCCGTTACAGTATATATATATATATATATATGTACTGTAACGGAGGATCAACTGCATTGGCGAAAATGTTACAACATCTGTATATTTCTCGACGCATTTACCAACATTGATTAAGAAAAACAACTTTATTTCCGAACACTGTAATATTCATGGAGTGATTGAGTTATACTTTCCCAATTTCACTTAAAGTTCTCTTTAACTAGTTCTAGCTAGTCGTAAACATTGCAATTTTGTTTAAAAATACAACACGATTTTCATTGCTGTCCGGTGTAGGAGTAGTACTTCGCTTCGTACTTTTTCCTTCCGAGAACTCAAGTGAATATTATTATGGTTCGGTGTCTCATTGCCGTTTTGACGGCAATTTGTCACAGACTCCACGATTCTCACTGATTACAAATGCTTTGCCACGACAATATTGGTCTCTCTAAAAATCTATTGCTAACATTTTCTCTCGGGTGACTTTCGTACCTCAGACACTGGAATATTAACGTGAGGGGATTTACCATTAAAACTATCGCACATATTTTACATTTTAAAACGGAATATGGAAAAGGAATCATATTGAAAGGAGAAGAAATAAAACCCTACGCTTTGCAGATAATATTGTAGTATTTGGGGCGTCAGAATAAGATTTGAAAACCACAATAATTAGTATGAACGTGATCCTAGAGAAAGAGATCAATATTAGGATTAATAGAGGGAAAAACAAGGTAATGGAGTGTAGTATGGGGAACAGTGGAATAACAAAGAGTGTTAGATTGGGAAGTAATATTTTGACGGAAGTTAAGGAATTCTGCTTATTGGGAAGCGTAATAACTAGGGACTGTAGAAGTATGGTAGCCATAAAGAGCAGAATAGCACAGTGAAGGAAGGCTTTCGCGAATTTACTTACGGGTAATATAAATGTGAATATTAGGAAATCGTTGCTAAAAATGTTCGTATAGTGTTTGGCATTATATTGTAGCGCAGTAGAATCCTGCCCAATTTTTATTCCTATTTATGGAATTTTAAATAATATAAAAATTTCAGTAAGAACATGTCGCTGGCCAGGTAAAAGGGATTTTTCCCGGCGCCGAGATGGCGGCCGTCTACGTGCTTATAACGGTAGGCTTGTTTATGGCTCAGAGAGGGTTCACCTTTCGGGATTTCCTAGGGACACACACTTGTTGACGGAGAACTCGCGATTATTGGCAGACAATTGTCACGTGAGATAGTTTAATCCCTCGGAGGGGGAATATACGGAAGTGACCTACGAAGGTGAAGGGCGGAAAAATTAGCAGTATAATGTAAGGATTGACAGGTAGAGGAGAGTATGAAGCGTGGATTGATAATTGTAGGAAGCAGCAGCATGATGTGAGACTTTGAGATAGCAGCCAAGGATTGAAATGTTATTATCCGAGGAAAACAACAAAGGAAGAAGGAGGAAAAGCTCGAGTTTTCCTCAATTTACCAGCAGAGAACAACTAGAGAAGGAAGTCCAGTCGCCCGTCAATCCGCACCAAGTCACACAGGAAAACAAAACAGGTTCGTTCGGTGAACGGAAACTGCTACACTTGGTTGCCCAACTAATAATTTAACGATGATAACTATAAAATCGTCTCTTTTAATTATTTATTTTTGTTTCGTAATCTTCGCGCAGAACCCCATTTAAAAGTATTCTTTAAATAAATGTATATATTGAATCCTAAACTTAAATTCATATAATTAATTAATACCCCCTCATATTTACAATATGGGTACGAAACGTGGACGATATGAGTTGCAGAAAGGAAAAGAATAGAAGCCTTTGAAATGTGGTGCTATAGGAGGATTCTGAAAATCAGACAGGTGGATAGAATCACTAACGCGGAAGCTCTAAACAGGATAGGGGAAGACGGAGGCCAAGGATGGAATATGATGATCAGATTAGGGGGAGTGTGGTACGTGGTAGGCATGAGGAAATGAAAAGTCTTGCGTAAATAACGTTAGCAGTCCTAATACTGAATAACACAACATTTTACATTTAAATAAAAATTTCTTTTACTTTAAGATAATAATTTTCCGTTATTTTTTAACACACTGTGTATGAATGTCCCTAATATGTATTGTCATTAAATTTTATTTACTACATGCGCAAATAAAGTTTTATCCTATAATTAGTTTTTTCAAATGAAGTAAACCAAACGAAACCCCTTTAGAATTCGTTAATGCAAATTAAAATAAGTATGTTTTACTCGATGATTATTTATAACATTATTACCAAACACATAATAACAAAGCAGTTTAGAGTAAAGTACGATTATAAGTAGAGAATATGATTATAATATTTTCAGTTCAAGCAATACAGGGCCTATTCATATGTACATTGACTTTGAATGGGGCCTACCTGAACGTCCTGGTAATTTCCCAACAAGAACAATGTCCAACAAATTCCCGATGTTGTTGTATCATGGCCCTTAAAATGAAAACACACATAATGCATAATACACAAGAGACAATTTAAAATTATAATTTAATTCCACCCCTAATTACTTCAAACATGAAAGTGTCGACTTCTTCTCTCAAGTCTTTCTCTGTCAACATTTCTCCTTCTTCAGATGCATCCAACAAAAGATCAAGGAATGCCTTTCTCCTCTTCTTTCCTGTAAAGATCATTTTAACAATAACTGCTTTGTCGTACAGAAAAAAATATGCACATTGAATAATGATAGTTACCAACATAAAGCTCGTCACTGTTCCTGATATTTTGCTCTTCACTTTCACTCCTCTGTAAGCGTAGGCTCTGCCTTTCACGAATTACCTGAAAATGAGTAATTTAGTCTCAATAATTAAACTAGTAAACAGACGTTATGAATAAACTCAATAAGTTACATAATAATTGGGTTAATCAGTTTATAAAACGCTTTAATAAGGACAGTCACATTGAAAAGGTAATTGTAATTATTATATTGTAACGTAATGCTTATAAACACACACGTATTTTACCTACAATATTTTTAAAAATCCAATTGCAATTACATTTTATTGATTTTTTATGATTTTACATTCACAAAATTTAACGGTGAATATGAATAAGGATAAAAATTATAGGTATTTATTTCCACGAAGTTGAATACACTTTTATTTTCTTATAGGATTTTCAAGTTGGTAGATTATATTGGGCAAAATACTGTCAATGTTTCACTCATATTGTACACAAACTGCGTGTTCTTGTGGTCCTATGTGAAACTGAATCCTCTATACGATATTGCTTGTAAGTGAGCCTCGTGTTTGTTCATATATTTTTTCAGTGAAACTAGCTGCAATATCATTCGCTACAGCACATAACCACGTAAAATATGAGTATAATGCTTTCTATTTCAAGGCGCGATGTGGTTCTTCCTCGAAGGAGCCTGTATCCCAGGTGGCGAATGTGGTAAATGCCCCCCAGTTATGGGAAGAACGAAATAACTTCGGAGCTAAAATACTCTCCGCTCGGATTTTCTGGTGTAGAGAATTTCAGTTGGAATGATCAGTAAATTAAAAATTGGAACCTGGAATGTAAGAACTCGGAATAATATAGGAGAATTGAAAAATTTGAAAGTAAAAAAGGTAAAGTTTGGAGTCACTATATATTATTATTACAGTCAACGCAGTAAGCAGTAATTAGAATTGAAGGGTAAGAAAAAAAAACAGATATCAAGAAAGAAGTAAGGCAAGGATGCAATCTATCGCCCAAGCTGCTTAACATATAAATAGAACATGCGATATACCGCTGATTCAGATATAGCACGAGTAAAACCATGTCCTCCGATATTTTAAGAGATCTGTTTTTAAATCCATGTTTAATAAAATTCGTGGAGTTTATTATTGGTTTAAACTTATTTATATATGTTGTCTAGTTCTTTCTCAATTTGTCTCATACTCATATCAAGGAATAAGAAATTCCCTCCTCATTCCATTACTCATTATTAAGACAGTGCCAAATGTCACCGTGGCGCAATAATCGCGTTCATTGTCAAATGATTTCTGCCAGTGGCCACAAGTGCAGTTCAGCACATTTATACCCAAAAACAAAAATAATGTGAAAAGATGGTATTTTGTTAATTAAAATATTTGAAAAAGCATTATAAATATTCAAATCTAGCAATATGTGTTGTAACTTGGACCACACACAATGTTGCACTTGCGCAACGTTGGGAGTTTTTTGATAGAAATAAATAAAATCATTTTTATTATTTAGATTACATGCTTTTAATTTTAAAAAATGCAAAACATTGTTGATTATATAAGAAAAGTGACCAAATTTTATGAAATCACTCATGAAATTTTGAAATATACTTTGCGTGAACCTCAAACTAACATTTCTTGCATATGTACACCGTCTGACTTTTCCAAATCTTGTATCTTCTCGCTACATTTTATTCGAATTATAATGTGGCCAGTCGGGTCTTCTCTCACTGCTCCTGGCAATCTGTTTCTGCTGGGACCTCCGAGGTTGATGTTTTTTCTCTGAGGTTGATGGTTTACCTCCAGTTCAGGTTTTTCTTCGCTTTCAATAAAGATAATACAATGTGGAATCTGAAGTCAATTTGACTGATAGTGTTGCCAGTTTGTAAATAGAGAATAATGGCCACAACTATTTATGATTCTGTAGTAAGCGATGGCATTGTCATGTAAATTCACACCTCTCATACCTTGGCTGAACTTGTGGTTAAAATTTGATTGAAGGACCATATTACACTTCTCTTCCTTCCGGTTGTATCTATTTACTGGCTCATGCGTACCAAAGTAGGTAACAACATTTTTTCAACAGAGAATATTTTGTTGATGACACGAGGTTCTCTCTCGCTTTATCTATTTCAAAGAACTGGGAAACTCCCAACGTTGTGTCCAAGCAACGGATATATAAATCATGCACTACTGTGCTAAATATATAACTTGTTCAAAACAAATTATATCCATGTGCATGCCACATATATAGCATTCAAGAATATGATTTGAACTAAATATATTTTAATTATTGAAAAAAAAATATTTTCAGTAGTTTATATTTTTCACAACGCATTACTCTAATTGTGAAATATGAACACAAAGGCAGAGATTTTGTGAATGGCTTTTAACGATTACATTATGAGAGTGCATAAAAGTTAATTTTGACTGCATTTTGTGAAGGCAAACTTCATGTTGCGTATATGCAATTCTGGAAAGACGGGTGAATTTAGAAAGAATTACTTGTTTCGTGATTTAAATAATAATAGTATTTTAACGCACCGGAAAGAAAAAAAATTTGATTAATTTCGTAATTACAGATTTTATTTTAAAATAGTTTAGATTTTAAAGAAAATAGTATTCGTACATTTTGGGTAATACTTAAAATAAATCACAGCCGAAGATTATTTTCAAGACAAAAAACATTTATTATGCGCAAACTACCACCGGACCCTGAGTAAATTATCATTTGTGGCTGCATTCCTCAAGTTAATTTTTTTAATTATGTAGGTACGAAAAATGCATTCGTGTTACTAATATGTGTCACAAAGTTATAAAATTTTCTGCTTTTAAAAGTAAGCATTATTATATGTAGAAGGAATTAGAAATTTGGCATATTACGAGTTGAAGAAATCATTACTAAAAATATGGAGTGTGACGATATATGAGTGCGAAACGTGGACGGCAGGAATTGCAGAAAGGGAAAGTATCGAAGCTTTTGAAATGTGCTGCTATAGAATAATGCTGAAAACCAGATGGGCAAATAGATTAACTAAGTTCTAAACAGAATTAGAGAAGAGAGAACAATATGGAGGACTCTGAGAAAGGGAAGGGATAAGTCACGTTTTATCATTATCATTAGATGGAAGTGTGTGGGGTAAGAACTGTAGAGGTGGAACAAGCAGATTAGGAAGGCTGTGGTAGCTATGTAGAAATGAAGAGGCTTGTGCAGAATGGGATAGCATGGAAGGTCCCATCAGACCAGCCGAAGACTGATTCCTACAACACTAGTCGCAGACTGGTAAGAACGTTGTTGTCGTTGTGGTATTATTAATATCTTACGTAATTATCTACGTAAAAGTTATTGCCAAGGATGACGAAGCACATAATTCACGCGCCGCCTCTGCTTTCTGCAGACAATGCGTAACGAAACCAATATAACTTACAATGGAATGCTACACGACTAATGCATGAGCTAGAGTCTGATTTCACGTTACTATATACATATGGATACTATCTTCAGCATCAGAAATATTTTCGCCTCTTGTACCTTAATCAAGAAGATGCCTAATTTTAAATGTATTTTTTATACTCATACAAATATTTACCCCTGTCTATTTAATTTCGCAGTTGTCAGTTCAGATTAAAGCATGATTATAAAACAGGGTAAAAGATAAAATGAGTTTGAAAGCACATATATACATAGTACTGTACTTACTTCTTAACCACTTAGTGTTACGAAAATGTTGGCCGAAAAAATAAAGACAATACGTTTCATGATAAAAGAAAACTGAAGATAATTGAAATATTTAAAAGTGGTCTATTGAAATCCAGTATATTTAATGAAAATGAAATACCAGAAGGAAAAGTAGGAGTTTGGCTGAAAGAAGAAAGCAAATTGCGATCTTCTGTTGAAATGGATGTTAGACCGGAAAGGAAAAAGGTACGAGTCGGTGTAAACGAACTTGACGACTTCCTATTTAAGTGGTTTATTCAAAAATGAAGTTAATCCGTACCAGTAAATGGGGAAATTTTAAAATTTCAGGCTCTATAATAAAGAATCTTCTTGGTGGCGATGATACATTGAAAACTTCTAATATGATAGCTTACACAATAGAAAATTAGCCATGGAATTGGCCAACTTAATTTGGAAGCTTTATGAAGGGACATCAGTGCTGCTAGTGAATATCCAAATTAACTGAAAAATATGATCTAAAAGGGTTGGTATTACGATGAAGAACTGTACTCTGCAACGAGAGTACTCTTTATCATAAACTCATGACCAACAAATCTCTAAATGTGAAAGAAGACGCTCATAAATCGGGATTATATTAAATAAATATAGTGACTTTGTTGTTCTGCGCCAATAAAATTAGCAGTCATAAGTTAATTCCTTTGTGATCGGAAAAAGTAAAATCCCGCGTTATAATTTAGGTCCCACTTCTTACGATCAATGTATAACCCATGCTTTCAAACTCATATTTTAGTTTCTACCCCGTTTTATAATCATGCTTTAATCTAAACTGACGATTGCGAAATTAAACATACAGGCGTAAATATTTGTATATGTATAAAAAAGACACTTAAAATTAGGCAGCTTCTTATTTAAGTTATGTGAGGTGAAAACATTTCTGATGCTGAAGATGACGACGCGTCTAAATGATTACACACCAAATCTAAAAGTTAACGATGTCACAGAAAAGATAAGTGAAGTGGTGGGATGGATGGAGCGTCAGGGAGGCTGCGAACACACACATCTAATGAATTATGCAACATCGAACAGTAAGCCTTAAAAAATGCGTTTCAGACAAGTTCGTCAACTGAAAGTAAGCGAGTTACTTGTAAATACAACGTAAAATTTAATTACTATAATTAATCAAGGAAATAAACAAATGTAATTACTGTTTTAATAGAACCGTGAACGCAATACTTTAAGGTGTTATATTTATATTAAATATATGATTAATTCACCATTTGACAGTACTTCAGAGCGGATGCAAAATATGTCTAATACACAATTTTTTAATTGCGTAAATACAATATCTGAAATACCTAAGTCAGATCACATTAATCATATCTGAATATAATTGAGTATTATTACAGTAAAGGATTACTTGACAATCCACCCAGTCTTTTGTCAAAACACTTTAACATTGTCGGGAAACATCTTCATCAATATTGCATGTAAACTGTTTACAAAAGAGAATTTCCCTACATCGGTTCTCTAATGTTTTTCTTTAATTTTTGTGAAACAAAATTTGGTGAATTGTGACTTCATTCCAGGCCGGCTCGTTAGTGCATGCCTTAAATAATACCCCCAATCTTGTTTTTTTCTACCTGTCTGAAACCTTCTCTAAGCAGAAATTTGCTTTTCCCCGATTATGGAATAATCTTCTTACCCTCTTCTGAATTTTCTCCAAAGTGAGTTCAGGTTCAAACCTACATGGGTCCCAATACACCTCTTCATATTCTATTATAGGGGCACTAATGATGTATAAGCCATTAGCTTATCCTCCCTTGTACTTATATTTAGCACTCTAAGTGTAGGGATCTCCATCCCTTCCTTGCTACTGTATTTATTTGATCTCCCAGTTAAAATTTTTCCTAATTATTATTCCCAAATATTTGCAGATTGTATTGTCCCTTATTTCATCATCTCCTAATCTCTTTTGTTTGTGGCAAGTTTATTATTTTTGTAAATGCTCTTAGAGGAATTTATCTTCATTTTGTTTAAAAGCAACCATTGAAAATATGTTGAAATCCTCCAGTAGAACAACTACATCTTCATTTATTTATTTCCATATAAGCAATACAGTCATCAGAAAAAAGTTTGATACTTGAGCTAGTGCCTACTGTCACATCATTTATATAATATATATATAAATAATCAATTTTATCCTTAGTTTACATATAAGCTTTCTTATTTATGTAATGTTTCTTGTTTGTAATATACTTAATAATGTACTATATATATATATATATATATATATATATATATATATATATATATATATACACATTTATGTATATGTGTGTGTCAGGAAATGACATTGTCAGGTTAATTAAAATAATTAATAAGGATAGGAAAGAGAGATAGAAAGTAGGTGACCCACTCTAGGTTGGCAGGCACCTTGAAATTTGAATTTTTGGAGGCACCACCTCCTTCATTAGAAGGTTGGTAAGACATTTCCAGAGATCGGCTAGCCAACGACCAAGCAGGCAAAATTTTCTGCATGGCTAGCTTAGTTCTTATACAATGGACCCCACCAGGTCACCAACTTTCTCTCTCAATGAGGGTCTGGGAAGAGGCAAGGACTTGATGGAGGCTGGGGAGATGCATACACACACACCTATATCTATGGGAACTTTCATTTCAACATGTTCTCCACAGTCTAGACAAAGCCCTGGACTCACCTTGCCCCCCCCCCCCCCCCCATAACAGCACAAGCACATGTAATCCCATTGGAATATGTGCTAAAACCATATATATATATATATATATAATCTTATATACTGAGAATTACTCCTATTCCAAGTACTTCTAAATGTGGATTTTTGAATTTTTTTTTTACCTTTACGTATAGTCCTAATTATTTATTGTGTTTATTTATACCTTATTAAATTTATTTTTGTAATTAATATCAATTTGACTTGTCCTATTTCCTCAGAATGGGACTAATGGAACTAATAAATCACTTCCTTGTGGTATCTCCAAAGTTATTTGTACTGCCTCTATGGTTCATTATTTACCCTCACTTTATGCTCGCATTTGCTCAGAAATTCTCATGTACCCATGTTGAGAAGATAAAACACTCCATTTTGCTCGAATAAAGTTAACAACTCTGATGAATAAATGAATAAAGATAGTTGATATGTTAATTGAAATTTTAATCTTTTAAACATATTGTATTTTATTTATCAGTGGATATCAAAATTATGAAATCATCTAATATTTTCAACTCAAAACACATTTACAAATATTTAAACTGCTCTGAGGAATTTTCATAATTTACTCAAAAATCAACTTAATTCAATAGAACATTGTGAATATTCAAATATGATATTATAGTTCTACATTTACCTTCATTGTGAAACCGTGGAGATTGTCAAGGGTTTCATTATACAATTTTGCATAAGGTGTTATTTTAAACCATTTAGTTATCCTAAGCCATGGTTTCATAACCTGATATAGTATGATTTCTGACATTCTAGAAGAAAACAAAGCAAAATATATAAAATAAATAAAATATCTTAAGATTATGAAAATATAAATTGTAAAAAAATTCATTTATGCATACAATTTTATGAAGATAAAGTAATTACATTTCTCATTTGAACATGGACTAAATATTTTTCTTTGAACATTTTTCAAATCTAAAATGTTATAGCAAAACAGTTTGTGAATTCTTTGAAAAAAATAATCTGTTCTTAATCTCTACTTATGCTTAACAATAAAAGCATACAACTAAAAAAGGAAAGTCACTTTGAGAAATTATGTATTATCTCTCAACTGAGATAAAATTAGCTTTACCCACAGGGCTTTCACCAATTACAATTTTTCAAGGCAAGTAGCCTCTAATCTTCATAAAAAAACTAACTAATTCATGTGAACACAGAAAATTTATATTTTCCTTACATTTAATTATGCAAGTATCTTGCAAATAAATAGGAAAGTTTCATTATCTAATTGAAATAACACAATTAAAAAATACAAGAAATGTTTTCAGTCAAAGGTCATCTCTTAAGTGCTCTTAAACTTAGTTCATCCACAATAACTTAATTTTGTATTAACATTTTACTCATTTATCTGACTTGGAAATAATTAAAGGTACAATCCTTACGTAGATACTGATGTTGCATATTTAGAGGTAGAATTTTCTTGAGCATTTACTGTGGTACCCATTGCTGTCTCTGAAAAAAAAAGCAGCTTTGTATCTTACAAAGTATGGAAGTAATATCATAATATTTTTCACTTTTATTTTCCATTGTTGTTATTTATGATCTTTAATCTGAATATTACCACATATGATGTCCAAGGCACACCGAGTTATGTAAGGATAAATGTCAAAAGCATCTCCATCACATTTTTCCTTCAGGAGCTTCAATAAGATCTGGCTTTTTTCTTCAAAAATTTCCACAAAAGACTCCAGAATGCTAAAGTGAAATGTAGGAGTGATCATTTTCCTCCTCTTATGCCACTTTGTCCCTGCAACCATATACAGTTGATATTTACATTTTGATTGACAGTGCTTTGAATCATTTGTAAAAGGATTGTGTTACTGTTAACAAATATAATAATATAATTATTTTCATTTAATGCACAGCTGATCCTCAGTGAGTACAACCCCCCCCCCCCCATCTTCCCCCTTATCCTGCGCACTTCATACATCTCGAGACTTATAATTTGTGAGACATTTTAGTTGCACATTCGCCCCCCGGGAGGAAGAAGCTTGGGGTGATAATAATTTGAAAGTTGTTATAAGTATTAAAATGTGTTTCAAATCCTTAATACATATAGTTGGGCTCAGAATTCTTCTTTGAAGCAGAGTATTCAGAAAGGACAATTGTGAACTACTAACTAAAAGTAAGTATTACAAACACACTGTAATTCTATTTTGCTTTTTATTTGGCTTTGTATCTCTGACGTATGGGCTTTGTGACCAGATTGCAAACATGTCATTCAATAAAATAATTAGGTTTATTCTAATTTTTAAAAGAAAGAATTCTGTTCACAAACAGCTCAGCCATGTGTTTACCATTTGATGTAACTGTTTACTTATACTCGTACACTTCCACACCTTTGGCCAAGAGAATAATTCTCACCATTGGAAATTAACAAACCATCGCCCAGCCACGGTCGCATAAAACTGTATATAAATGACTTCTCTATTTGTTTTACGTTCGTCATAATTATCTGAAACAGATAAGTTGGATAGAATAATTTGCTTACAATATAGACCAAGTGTTTTGATCATTGCATCTATCAAATGATTAATGCAACATAATATACCATATAATGTAACATAATTGTATTTTTTTGTACAGATAATCATTTACAGCCTACTGTCTATACTTAATCTAAAATTGGTCGTTTCTTAATTTTTCTTTAAAATAAAGTCAACATTAATACTGTTTATATGACATTAAAATAAATACTAAATTGTCATTTTTTATTTTATTTAAATAATGAACTGTAATACATTTTGTCTCTCATTTGAGATTTCTTCAGGTATAAAAATTTATATGTTGATGGATGAAGGAGTGATGTCCATCAACAGCTAAGTTTTTATAACTGAAGAAGTCTCAAATGAGAGACGAAACGTATTATTAAATCAAATAAAAACTGGCCAAGAGGCTGTTATAACTCATTTAAAGTCAATATTGATAGAGAGACTGCTCACCTCTATATATTCTGGTTTTGCAAGATGAACTTCTGGGATAAAAGCATTCCAAGACCGTGCAATAGGTCCATATAATTTTCCTTGTTCTTGAAAGAAGGCAAACAAATCTGCAACAAAAATCGTGTGATATACTGGTTCTGCTTGTTGCAAATAGTTAGATTTAAAGAAGGATGAAATAATAATAAAAATACGGCATTACCCTCCCGAGCAACTCCAAATATTTCTGGTATTGTTCCTAAGATTGGATATATCTTCGCACCTGGCATCTTGTTAATGTGCCGCCCTATTCGAAAGGCTTCTGTCCATATTCGAAGCAAGTATATAGCAGGGATGCCCAGCAGGAACACCCATAGAAATAGACTAGTTATTTCCTCCATTCTGATGTCGCACCTTCAGATTAAGTTTCGGTAATTAATATAGTTTCAAGATGAAACATCAATTACGTTACAGTCATACTCGCACACATACACACACACATATTACATTACAACAGCGGTATATTTTATAACAAGGAAATTTAGCTCGATAATTTAGATATTTCTCACAATATGTTTTTTATTTTGTTTAACTTCATTGAAGGTATTAAGAAGTGTTAATTTGACAAGTTCAAGCGAATATCAGGTGCGTAGTGAATCAAGGGTGGGATACGCTACCGACAAGAAGAGAAAGAGCTGGGCTACACATTTTCTACAGAGAGCCTTGGCAGGTCAAAAACCTTGGCAGGGAATCCGAGATACAATGAAAGAATCGACTTGGTTCGGGAGGAGTGAACACTTATTTAAATTACAAGCGAGGCACCAAAAAACTGATGTTGGAAAATACTCATTCCTAAATAGGATAATTAATGAATGGAACAATCTGCCTGCAGGAGTGTTTGGGGAACTTCCTCTAACAGAAGAAAATTTGGGGTTAATCTACGTTTAGTGTAGTGTAATACAGTGAAGTGAAGTGATCAGTACTCCGAAATCTCTAACAATTTTCTAAAGCGAAATATATTCCCAGTATTTCTTTTTCAGGCAAAAACATAATTTTTCTTTTTTCAAAATTTGTTGTTGTGATATTCAGTCCTAAGACTGGTTTCATGCAACCCGCCATGCTACCCTATCATGCGCAAGCCTTTTCATTTCCTTATAACTAGCACAGCCCACATCATCCCTAATCTAATTAGCGCATTCCATCCTTGGCCTCCCTCTTCTGTTCTTACACCACACACTTTCCTCTAATGCTAATTTTACAAGCCCCTCGTGTCTTAAATCTATCCCTTCTCTTAGTCAACGTCCTCAATATTGTTCGCTTTTCCCCTATTCTGTTTAGAACTTCCTCGTTTGTGATTCTATCCACCCGTCTGATTTTCAGCATTCGCCTATAACACCACATTTCAAAGGCTTCTTTTCTTTTCCTTTCCCCAACTCGTATCGTCCACGTTTCGCACCCATATAACGCCACACTCCATACTAACATTTTTAAGTAAATTCCTGCGAAAGCCTTTCTTGCTTATGCTATCGTTCTCTTTATGTCTACTATACTTCTACCGTCCCTAGTTATTATGCTACACAAGCAGCAGAATTCGTTAACTTCTTTTGATATATTCCTTCCCAATCTGACACCCTTTGTTATTCCACTATTTCCCACACTACTCTCCACCAACTTTGTTTTCCCTCTATTTATCCTTATGTTTTACTCTTTCTCCAGGATCACGTTCATGCCATTTATTATGTTTTCCATGTCTTCTTCTGACACCCAGAATACCACAATATCCCCTACAAACCTTATGGTTTTTATTTCTTCTCCTTGCAGTATAATTCCGTTTCCATATTTCTTTTTAACTTTCTTCATCGCCTGTTCTATATATGAGTTAAAGGGCGTGGGCAACAAACTGCTTCCTTTCTTGATTTCTGCTTCCTATATTTCCCTTCAAGTCTAATTACTGCTTGCTGTCTCCAGTAGAGGTTATGGATAACTCTTCTTTATCGATATTTTATTCCTGTCCTCTTCAAAATCCTTAGTGGTTTGTTCCAGTTTACATTATCAAAGTTTTTTTCATAATCTACAAATAAACGAAGACCTGTTTTTTTTCTGTCTTCTAAAATTAGACGCAGATTCAATATTGCTTCTTGTTCCCTACATTCTTCCTAAACCAAAACTGATCTGACTCGCATTCTATTTGACGTTCCATCCTCCTATATACTATCTCATTGCATGGGATACTAAACTAATTATCCTTTCCTGATCATATCTATCAGCGCCAGTTTTTTTCGGTATGGGTATATCTGTTGTATATATTGTAATGATTCTTTCTTGGCGAATATACTGTATGTAATAACCTAGTGCTGGATTATTTAGCAACCAAACTTCCAAAACGAACGCCTCTAATTCCTCCCATCAAAAATTAATGTTAATTGCATCAATTCGGAGAACTAACTGGTACCCCGAAAAGTATAAAGTATCACTTCATGTGACCACAAAAAATTATTTGAAAAAAATAATCCCAGAATTTTGTGTACAACTTCTCTCTTTCACGAACCATACATCTTTAGATTATAAACTAATTGTCCTCTAAATGTGATACATGTATCACAAACACAATATGAGTACTTTTTCTTCATGGACGTTAGAACATTGACTTTCACATTACTTTACTTGTTTGACTAATAAAAATGTTTATCTACAGAACGTAATTTGCAAAAAACAGATATAATAACTTTCATACGTTACGTAAAACAAAAATAGACTATTTCAAACGATTACGTATATAAAAAATATTATTAAATACATGTTAAAGAATTCTTAATAGAATAATTGAGTTCTTTTCTTTACAGTATTTCGCCAGTTCATATATAGGACATATATTGTACGAACACGATAAAAGACGATAAAATTGTAAAGTGAATGTCAAGTTCCCGAGTATGCGTTACATAAAGAGACCAAATAGAAGTGTAGATAAAACACTACTATCCTTTTCTCTGGCTGCAACGTTGTGATAAGCATATGAAGCATCATAAATAAATGCAACAAATGGCCAAAAAAAGGAGAATTTTAATTCGATATAAAACGTTTCGTCTCCAACTTTCGGGACCTTTTCAGTCGTTTCTACAAAACATTAATATAATTACAACATATCTTCGTATGATATGGCTTATTAAAATTAAAACTTTAAACAGAAATTTCATGTTACAGCCCCAACATGCAAGGCCGAAATGAGGGGAAAAAATGCCAAAGAAACAGATCGCAAACCTTATGTTGTTGTAACCAATTTTTTTAAAAACAAACTTATCTGTTGTCAAAGCTTCAACAATGAGCCTTTAAATCACAATACTACAGTGTGGTATATTGAATTTAAATTTAGCGTGTCCATTTTTATTTTGATGAAATTTACATTTGATCCAATATGAAGCATTTCGCTCATTAATCTAGAATAATAATTGCTTTCTACATCTAAAATTTTTACATTACCCCAATCAAACTTGTTAACCTTCATTATTATTTTGAATTAAAATTCTTCTTTTTCTGACTTTTGGCCGATTGTTGTATTTATATACAATATCAAGTAAGATTTATCACATTGCATATCTTTGTTATTTCTAAGGTTATGAACACGTACCGCTACAGCGAGGAAATATAAGCTGTCATAAATCTATTGTCTTACACATTTACTTACCTTGTATGTGTTTCTAGGAAACAATCAGACGATAAACAAGAGTCAGAAAATACTTGATGAAATTAATAATAAGGCGTAAGAAGAAACATGTAAACAGAGCAACACTGAATGATCATACAATTGATCACTTGCGAAAGCACGCACATTTTCTGTAATACTAAGACAGTGAAATGATATGTATCCCTCACACAGTGGATGCGACGCGACGCGCCGAGTAAAGTGAAGGTCACAGCGTCAGCCTTCGAGAGAGCTATCCCTTCCACTTTAACGCCTCCGGATTACATCATCGAGATTAAGTGATCAAAAACATACGTAGAATCTTCATCAACAAATGTTCTCTTACAAAAATATAGTAGCGGTCAGCGTCAGTGGTCCGCGGTTTGGGTCCCGCTATGGACATGAATGTTTTTGCTCAATGTGGTCACGAATGTTGGTTGAGCCTGAAGGAGAATCGCTACGTCAACAACATGACACTCCAAAATATCTGACATGTGTAATGAAAGATGACAGCCTAGCAGTCGTCCCGCTCGACCAAGGCACGTAAACAGTACTTTAGCGACATATAATGTGAAAATGGTGGGATTGGATTTTAATTTAATTTTTAAACCATTTATTTAGTTAGGTTTAAAAACAAAGTAAATTTATCAACACAAAAATTAAGCACAAACACTTAGGGTCCAATTAAAATTTACCACTACTAGCACAGCAGGAGACTCAATCTAACAAGGGGATTTTCGCAGCAGAAATATAGACATTAGACATTTTAGACATTGGTACAGACATAGCTCACCTGTTCTTCGGCCTTCTGCTTTCGTGAGGCGGCTCCTTCTTGTTGACTTCTGCCGTTGGTACCTGGTCTTTCCTTTCCTTCCAAAAATTCTGGTGCCCGGATTACGTAGATAGGGGAGCGACACCTTTTTACGCTGCCGTCTATCTTCTTTCAGTTTGTCCAGATTAGATTGCAAAACAATCTTCTCACCTCGTCTCGCTCTCCCCCCTCTCCTCTCAAGCTTCTTCTTCGGAGATAACTTCCCAAATCTATCAATTTCTAATTGCTCTCGTGCCGTGGCTCAACCGAGTACTCTCTAGACTTCTTCCTTATTCAAATGTTCATCTCCAACTGAATCAATTTCTGACTTATTTTCAAGTCGTCTCTCACATTCCTCTCACCATGAGGTGGATGGCGGATCACGTGATCCCCAGCCCCAAACCAAATCCAGCTTTGCCTGTGGGTTTTCTACCTAATCTCTGGAGGGAGATATGTCCTTCAAAATACCAGGGGTCAAGTAACTGGACTCAGGTAAACGTTCTTTAAGCTGACAAACTGTTGAACTGACACGTTCG
Source organism: Eucriotettix oculatus (assembly GCA_034510155.1). Taxonomy (NCBI): domain Eukaryota; kingdom Metazoa; phylum Arthropoda; class Insecta; order Orthoptera; family Tetrigidae; genus Eucriotettix; species Eucriotettix oculatus. The sequence goes on along the minus strand of CM067376.1, from coordinate 192,561,530 downwards.
GGTCCCCGATGTCTCACCTCGCTGTCGCCTTGATGTTATTCTCCGACTGAGCGTCTCCAGTTGGGGAATTTCTCAGCCAGTGATGAAATGAAATTAGATTACCACATCCACTCATTACAGTCAAATTAAAAGAAGACTTTATATACGTGGTGATATGTTGTAAAATATGCTATAAAACAACTTCTGCTCGTTCCTATCCTTGAGTATAATATATGGCTCCCGTAAGACGTATATCATGGTGTAATTCGTACCCAAACTGTGTTTAGTATCTGTGGCAAACCCTATCTTAAACCTAGACTGAAAAATTAAATTTCCTTTATTGCATAACACATTCACCCATCCAACCTAAGTCATCCCACTAGTATAACCTTCCTACCCAGGCAAATAGATGACATTCAAACCGATCTCTCCAGCTAACATAGACGAACCCATCTCAACCCATAAAACTGGCCCTCGACGTTTACGAACTATCAAGAGATAAACACTTCCTACATGTCTCCGATCGCTTTTATCAATCAAGCAGATCACAAGAGACCGTATTCCACATATCCGAGTGCTGGGCCGAGTTAATTCGCTACAGAATTCTTGGCCGAGCACACGGACAGTGGACGAATCAGTCAATTTTCAGATCGATTCATGTGCACGTTGGTTTGGTTTAAAACATGGTTTCACAGTGAAGTAAAATTTTTAACAGCATTGTAACATGATCTTACTTGCCTTGATAGAGGAAATAGATCTTGAAATATAAAATAATAGAAAACGATTATGGACACTGTTGTGAAGAGATGTAATGGAACTACAACCCTGTTAAAAAAATTTGAAACCCAAGATATTGGTGAATATAAAACTTTAATGAAATTAGGATTGGAGCATTTTTGAATTTAAGTCAAACATTAGATCCTTCGGCCATTTAACATGAAATTAATAAATTAAAATTGATTCTCTTCCAGATTTTTCAATTTTCTTCTTATCTTCAGTGTATGTCGATCTTAAACTTAAAAATTTTATTTTCACTTCTTGCACACCAAAGTCGGCTAGACCGAGTTGAGAGGGACCGTATAGGGGGTAGATAGGGTGTAGTGAATGTAGTGTGATCTACTAAAGCTATCAACAATTTTTATCCGAGTTGATGAAAATTCGTGATATATAATTGCTGACAGCTACGCGAGTAAAACACACACATTATAGTTATATTACATCAAACCACGTAAATAGAAACGGATTATTTTCTCCATTCAGTGGAGAGCTATAAATATTATCAGACATGAACGAGTACAGTAATACAAATGACACACAAACACCATGTTTTTAACTCAACATGAGCAATATCAGCATATCATGCAAGTACAAAATAGTTCAAGCCAACACATTGAAAATAGACTGCCAATGGCACCAGTACTACAAAACCCCAACATGACATGTCGCAAACTATTATGTATTATCAACCTATCAGCAACAATTGAATCCACAACAATTCAAGAACCAAAAAAAATCAACTCACATCAACTCACCTTCATGCAAATTCACAGAATATGGAACAAGGCAATTTAACTCCGGACACACTTTCTGCTCTATCGGAAGATAAAAACGAAGAAGATACATTCGCAACCACCCAGACATGGCAAGTTAAAAAAGAGAAAATTTCAACATACGAAAGCTGTAAAAACTGCTGTTTCTGAACCTACAACAAATCGTTTTCATCCACTAACAAATGTATCCACTAAAAATAATAATCCCAATTCTAGTACTGCTCCCAAAGACCCAAAACATCCCTTTTTTATTTATGGAGTAGGTGACTACTAAAAGACGATCGAGAACCTGTCTAAAATCACGGAAGAAGATACGTACTACAGTAAAACACTTGCCAACGACACAATTAAACTAAATGCGTATACTGCTGATACCTATAGGAAACTAATCAGACATCTTAATGACGAAAAATTAAAACACCACACTTACCAAATGAAGAAAGAAAGAGCATACAGAATTGTTATTAGAAATATTAACCATTTGATCCCTACAGAAATAACATTATGAATATTTGGCATAGGACTACCGAACAACCATTGATGTTATTCTTCGTAGACTCAGAACCTAATAAAAATAATAATAAAGAAATCTACAACTTAGAATTCATAGGCCATATGAGGATAAGCGTCGAGCCCCAGCGAAAAAAAAGAAACATGAGGAGTCAAAGTTACGGACACTCTAGATCAGCGGTGCTCAAACTTAAACTGCTGGAGATCTATCTCAATATTGTTAGACTCCGATCGATCGAGTGAGAGAGGCGCCAAGTATGTGATGCAGGATTTTCGTCTAGGTAGGAAGGTATATAGTGACGCAGGTATTAGTATATTATATATAGGGACGTTGCAGAATTTCATGGCCATGAATTCACGTAGAATTAGTAAGAACGAAAGAAATTAGTTTTCCACACAATACACGTGAAGGTAGGCTCTTACTAAAAAGTCAATGAAAACACTCGTACGTATTCAAAATTGTGAGTTTACTAGTTCTTACAACACAAACGAGATCTAGTTTCGAGACTTAACTAAAGAATGACTTTGGATGTTGAAGCGTGGCACTGCATGTATTCAGCATACTTTTCATAAGATGGCGCGTAATTACCGAGTGCTAAAGGCAAGCATGAAATCATATGCTCGTCAGTTAGTCGATTGCGATATTTAAACTTAATTATCTTCATTTCAGAAAATACAGACTCGCTCAGGTAGGTTGACCCAAACATTGCCATCAACTGAAGGGCGATTCGGATATTTATCTTCAGATATAAAAGACCAGAATTTTGTATCAGATGCTGTGGCTTTAAGATGTATATCTGATTTAATCTGCACTACCTCATTTTCAACAGAAGATGAGTCATGTTAAACTTGCTATTTCAGTAACACATTCCTCAATGTTTTTACACGAAAAAGGATAACTCATAAAAGATGCGATACTTGCCAATTTACTGAAATCATAAAAAAGTCTTTTGAACTCGCCCTAAATAATTAATCTTTTTCCCTCATTAATATCAAAATTTAATTAAGGAATCCTTGAATTCAGTTGATCCATCATAAGTTGTAAATTACTTTTAAATGCGTATATTGCGCTAATCATCTCAATAATGGACTTTCCTTTACCTTCAAGCTCCTAGTTAATGGTGTTTAAATGCATTGTAATGTCAGCCAAAAATGCTAAATCAGTCAGCAATTTTCCGTTTTTTAGCATATGAGTGTCTTCACCTCTTTGGTCCAGAAAAGCTATTATTTCGGGCAATAATTCTTGAAATCTTTCTAGTAATTTGCTGTGACTCAAGCACCTGGCGTCCGTGTCAAGAATTAAATCAATGTGTTCAGCAGATTCACTATCTTCCATCTGCAATTTAAAGAGCCTTCGTTGCAAGCTACGAGCACGGATGGAATTCACAATTTTTGTTGCAATGGCCATAATCTCCTCCATTTTGAGAACTTTTGAGCACAAAACTTCTTGATGCTTAATGCAATGGAATGAGAAAAACGAAGGGAAATCGTCATTATCTCGAAACAATGTCACAAAACTGACTCCTACTCCCATAGGAGCCCATTTATATCTGCGCGGACGAAGTCTCGAATGTTTTCAAGTACCTAACTAATGGTTTGTTTGTAAGCGTGCCGCCAAACACGCCGCCCGACGTTTATAGAAAAATCTACGGGGATCAAAAACGTCGTGCGTCGCGGAATTTCTGTGACAAGTACCGCGCGTTCCTCTGCTCAGGCCGCCTTTCGTCTCTAGCAGGGGATCATTACGATAAAAGTTAGTGATTTGGGGATTATTCTGACCCAATTGAGGATCAACTAAAACAAAATCTGTGAATAGATCTGTATCGGTAAATATTTCTTGAGATCGACCTAAAAAGCACTCGCGATCAACCGTTTGGGCACCCATGCTCTAGATCATACTGTACACGACCATTCAGATGTGGGGGCAGCCATGATACAAACTCGTGTAGAAGCCTAAACATACACCACCCAAATGTGCACTTTGCGGAAACAACCATCCATCTAACTACAAAGGCTGCGAAGTTTACAGAGAACTACAAAGCTCAAGAACTAAACCAAAAGGAATTAATTACCAGCATCAAAATGAACCTATACTCATTCAACCGACAAACCAACGAATGCAGCAACAAGAAACTAATTTACCTACATATGCCAACATTACAGCACGAAGTAACGTAACTGACGAAAATAGCGATATAATTAATTAACTAAATACCATATTAAATACGTTATCAACCGTCATCAATAAATTAACTCATTAATGAATCTCTCGTGTTTACGTATTGCCTTATGGAACGCAAATGGTTTGGCAAACTACAAAACAGAATTAATAATCTTTCTTCAACTACATAAAATAGACATAATGCTCATATCAGAACACATTTTACTGACCGAACAGTATTTAAAATACCGTTATATTCAATGTACCACACAATTCAAACAAATAAAATTCAAGGTTCAGTAATACATGTTAATGCTAAACCCAGACCTTTCGCAGTGGCAGTGATCTATAGTCCATTCAGACAGGCAATAAATATTGACGAATATGAAATATTGTTCAATTAATTGGGATGTTGGTTTATAGCCGACGGGGATTGGAACGCAAAGTATGTTAATTGGGGCTCAATATGCACGACACCGAAAGGCAGAAACCTACTACGAGTAATCGTTAACAACAACCTCGCCCAAGACTTAGATTGTCCGGTGGCATTGTTCAAAATGATTAAGGATTACTGCTCAGGTAGAGTAGTCACACTACGCTGTCCAAATGACAAATTACAGAAAATAACAACAAAAGGATGCCCTCAAGGATCGGTATGTGGACCATTATTCTGGAACATCTGTGTGGAAACACTACTTGAGCAAATGTAACAACAAGATACCAGAGATGTAATCGCTTACGCTGACAACAGAGCGGAGCTAGAACAAAAAAAATAAGAGAATCCCTCCGGCACGTTTAAATATGGTGCTTGAGAAATAAGCTAATGATATCGGAGAATAAAACAAAATACTTATTCCTAATAGGAAGCCTACAAAGTAATCCGATAGTTAAGCATCCAGCGTGTGGGCGCATAGGCTAAAATTAGTAACACCTTCTCAGAAGATCCAACAGATACAGAGGAAAACCCTTCTGAGAATATCTAGAGCGTTTAGAACAACCGCTACAGATACTCTGGTGGTCCTCCTGGGTGTAATCCCGTTGGATCTAGAAATGAGGGGAAGAGCAGCCCACTACTGGCTGAAGAAACAAAATCAAGGGAAAGTAGTAGAAATCCTAGATAAGGAAGCTCATACTAAACAAGAGATAAACGACAGAATAATAGATCTATGGCAGGAAAGATGGGATAATTCGGAAAAGGGGAGAAGAGTTCATACCTTCCTACAAAGTATAAGGGAAAGATTAGGAATGGGATATCTTCAGCCAGTGAGGGGGCTCATGCACTTCCTCTCCGGACATGGACCATATGGGGTGTACCTGGCTCGTATCGGCAGAAAGAACAACAACTTATGCGATTGTGGTGAAATTGGAACACCTGAACACACGCTTCTGGATTGCCAATTATTAGAACTAGACCAAGATAAAAGAGATATCTTAAGAAGAAAAACACTAAGGGAGATTATGCAGGATGTAAACCTAATAGCGATTTTGGAAGAATTAACACTCAAAATATCAGAGATATATGAGAAGCATGTCATGGTGTCAGCAGGTGCATCCATCATAAAAGGATAAAAAAAGTGCCTCAATTACATCATCCTGGAGCCGGACTATGATCCCTGGAACCGGATGGTACAAAAAGAAATCATAGTTATTAAAAAAAATTAATAACAACTAGAATGAAGAAAGCAGTTTGCAGCTCTTACTTTGTGAAACATGAAGTATGGGCTGCTTCCGGAATCTCGGAACTGCAATATCATAAATTGAGAATTGGAAATGCAGGGAGGAGGATTTAAGCATGAATGCAGGAATGTCTCTGATCTCTCTCGAGAGACAGATCAGGAGACAGGGCTGAGAGAAGGAACTCCTACTGCCTCTCCACGCACTGAAAAAGAGATGGATAACATGCTTCTTGGTACACAGAAATATCTGTGCCAAGATGCGATACTGAAGCATGCAGTGAATGATAATATGTTGCGTGCTAAACGCATCCAAAATACACCGTGACATATATAGATAAACAACTTACTGGGGTAAAACAACAGTAATATATATATATATATATATATATATATATATAAAGTAAAAAAAATTACCATTCATTTTGTATTCTATTATTACTCTTGCTAAGGTTAATCATTATAAAAAAGTGTACAAGATTGTTGTAAAATATTGTAATTAAGGCCTGCTATAGGAAACAAGAAAGCAGGCTAAAAATAGAGAAATAAATTTCAAAAAAAAAACTCGTCCATTTGTCAACTGGAGAACCGACCTACAGACCATCCGACAAAACTGCCAGATCTGCTAGACTTCTTTGTAGTCAATGTAATTGCATCCAACTACTTCCATATGGAACGCAATTTTGACCTTTCATCCGACCACACTCCAATAATCCTTACCTTAAGTACTCATATTATTCTGAAAGGAAAACCACCAAGACTTGTATCCCCAAAAACCGATTGGGCAAATTTTCAACAAAACATTGAAGAAAAAGTAACTAAATATCAGACTAAAAGAACCCGAAGACACTGCTAGTGCAGTGAAATATTTTACAAATACGATCCAAGAGGCAGCATGGAACAGTACGCCCTCATCAACTTTCAGTAAAATCGATGACGATAACGTACCTTTACAAATCAGACAGCTCATTACAGAGAGTTCTGTCGATAAAACGTCTTACAACAGGTTAAAAAGACTGCTAAAAGCAACAGCACAGGGTCTACGGAATTATACATTTGAAAGATGTATAACTACTCTTTCAAAGGACTGCCGCTCTGTATGGAAAGCTACCAAAAAATTTAAAAACCTTATAAACCATATACCGTCTTTAAGAAAACAAGATGGAAACTGTGCACGGACTGATGAGAAGAAAGAAAATACTTTTGCAGAACATTTAGCAAAAACTTTCAGCTCTGCATTACCCAACCCTAACGTTAATGATGTCAACATATACACGTTTCTGGATGCATCTTGCCCGATGACTCTTCCTATCAAACGATTCTCATCATCAGAAGTTCAACAAGAAAGTAACCCATGCAATATCCATAAATATCCTGGGTTTGACCTCATAACAGGACAAATCCTTAAGCAATTTCCACGAAAAGCAATAATACTATTAACCACCGTTTATAATAGCATGTTAAGAGCAATCTACTTCCCAAAATCTTGGAAATTCGCACAAATAATACGGATACCTAAACCCGGTAAACCACCATTTCTCCTTCGTCATATCGCCCCATAAGCCTACTACCACAGTTATCCAAGATATTTGAAAGATTACTGCTTAAAAGACTAGAGGCTGATATCAACCTGGACGAGATACTACCGACACATCAATTTGAATTACGCTCACGCCACTCTACAAAACATCTGTGCCATAGAATTGTGAATGAAATAATAAATGGCTCAGAGGAAAAAAAAAAGTTTATCTTGCAGCTTTCCACAAACATTCGACCGAGTTTTACACGTCGCTTTACTATACAAGCTTAAACTTACCATTCCCACTGATTATTATCTCATCCTAATATCCTATCTAAGTGATCGCTTTTTTCAAACTAAGTGTAACAACGATATTTCCACAATTAATCCAATTGCCTCTGGAGTACCACAGGGTAGTGTCCTGGGATCACTTTTATACCTTGTACTTACAGCGGACGGACCTGAAACAGATAACACAATTCTTGCAACCTACGCTGATGACACCGCAATTTTATCTGCAGAAATGACCCCCTTACAGTTGCTGCTGTTCTACAAAATTATTTAAATAACCTTGAAGAATGGCTAAACTTTTAGTGTATAAATGTAAATCCTAATACATTATTGGATGTATATTTTACCAGCAAAAAAAGAAACTGTCTAAATGTCTCAATAAATAATACACCATTACCTATCACCAATGAAGTCAAATACCTTGGTTTACTTTGGACTCTAAACTTACATGAAAACTGTATTTAACATCCAAAAGGGATCATATCAAGAGTACGGTTATACAAATACGTTAGCTACTTTGCAGAAATTCCAAATTAAAAACAGAAAATAAAATACTCATATATAAATACATTCTTAAACCCATTCGGACATATGGTTTCTAACTGTGTGGATGCACTGAGTCTTCCAATTCAAAAAATATTCAACGTCTTCAGTCAAAAATTCTTCGTACCATCTTAAACGGACCCTGGTTCAAGAGCAACAAAACAATACATGAATATCTAGTCATAACTACTATAGAAAATGCAATACACGGACTCAGCACTAATAATCGTCAAAATCTCCCAGGACACCATAACAAAGAGGTCAGCCATCTAGCAAATGAAGTAACATCACGTCGCAGATTGAAGAGGAGGCGGCCAACAGATCTTTGAAGATTAATGTTATTGTATTCATGTATTATTTTGTTTAATTCGGAGCGTGGTCACTGGACCACTTCTCCCCTCAGTGTAATTTCATTCAGCAAATTTGCTTTATGTTCAAAATGTACATATTGTTAATTTCTTAATAAACAAAAAAATATTTATCAAAGTAATTGAACAACCCTCGTATATAAACTAAATACAAGAACAGGTGTTGTTTCTAGGTATGTTGTTGACCACTTAATCTCGCATGAATCTATTTATTCAATTATGAGCATTTATTGTAAACATAATCTTAATTATGAACTAGTTTATAAGTACAATCCAATGAATTCGTAAGTTCCATGTAACTATGTAGTCGTTAACTACCTCGGAAATAGAGGCTACTTAATAATTATATAATAATAATATATAAAAACACGTATATTATTGCACGTCCTACGTTATTGCGTTGGCTAATAATTGTGGTGACCGAATGATGGATCTTAGAGGCTATGACCTTTGCAGTAATCTATTCGAACTGCCAAGAAGAAAATAAATTAACGCTCTAATATATGCAGCACTATATAATGCGTTCTAAAATTTATTCTAAAAATATTTTGAAAAGTTGGCTGCTAGATATATATATCATATATGTGCTTTATTATTGGTATTGTTTATTATCTTTAATGTATATATAAATGAATAAGCTACATAAAACTTACTGCTTTCTTGTGTTGAATGCATCTGTACTTTTATACTTCAAAAACAAAAATTTGAGAACAAACACTTATCATCTAATTAGACAAGAATTTATAAACTAAATATCATAACAACAACGAGATCCCAATCAAATATTTTCCTGACACCAGGTAACTAGTGTGAGCAGTGGAAATATTCCCTTCATTCCAACCTTATAACTCGTTATTCTTCAAAGAAATTTATATAAATAAATTATCCATCCAGTAACATTGAAATTCTTTAATTTTACTGATTCATACGAGCGTCTAAAACTCGGAGATATTAAAGCTTCATTTCAATTGAAATTTTTCCGCCTTGGAGTAATTTTACGATTCTGTACTACTGCCACATGCATGTTATCCCCACTCCAGTATTGACGATTCCATTCTTCGTTGCTAAGTACTATCTGGCGTCAGCACAGATTGATCGGAAACGAGCAAGTCCGTGTAAATCCTCTACAGGTTATTCCCATTTTAATAAATATATTCGAACAGAGGGAGGGAGAAAGAAATTGTCATACATGAGTTCGCATCACAGAATAAGTGGAAGACAGTGTCATTTTATTACCGGAACGTTTTCGACATTTCATAATAAAAAGAATAAATATGAATTAGGTATTACCTTGCCCAGTTTTGTCGACCCTTTCTTTATTATTACGGACACCGATTTAAATAACCTCAGTACGAAGATTGAAACTAGAAACAAATGTTTGATTTACATGATAATATCATAGGTGGCAAAATCGGACATTTTTACGGAACACTTGGACTATTTTTTAGGAAAGTAAAGCAATATTTAATTTTTAAATATAGATCTTTAATCTAATATAAATAAATGAATACAGTACTTAGTAACTTTGATGATTTTGGGTCGTTGAATTGCATATCTTATTGAATTTTAATAACTGATTTCAAGTTATGTCACAGGTGTTCTAATAACATTTTGGAAACTTCTTCGTCTACTTAAAACTTTATTTCATTCAAACATTCATGTACGGCAGGAAACCAATTAAGATCGTTAGACTGAACTTATGAAATCCAATATTGTATTTTTTTCATTAAAAGATCCAATTTTATCTCTTGTATTAAAAGTTATAATACTTTCTCCTTGTAATGTTAAGTTGTTTGCAGTTTGTAAAAATATCTGCCACATATGCGAGGTTAATCAACCATGAAGGATTTGGTAAAACTTCAACAAAATATTGTCCTGAATTATTTTGTGCCTTCAAGAAGGCCAACAACTCATTTCGAAGTTCAAAAAGTTATAATAGTGCGTTTCCTCTGGATAGCCATCTCACTTCAGTATGTAATAAAAGTGTTTTGTGTTCACTAGCCATATTACCGCACAAAATGTGAAATAATTTGGATTGAAGTGGCAACTAAAATTTTCCTGCAGACCTCCGGTTGACAACCGCTGCACTAGATGATCCTGACAGACTGCAATTATGTGCTATTGAATTAAATTCCACAAACTAAGGTGCACCGCCGAACTAGATGATCCTGACAGAATGCAATTATGTGCTATTGAATTAAATTCCACAAACTAAGGTGTATACTGACCACGTATCACCCCAAATTCTGAATGTGTCACGCCAGATGACAGTCCGCAGCCGCCTCGGTAGGCCTAGGCCCTCAAGAGGGCTGTTGAACCATTGAAAGAAGAAAGAAAAAGAAACAGGTGTATAAGATTGGCTTATTTTTTGGTCACAGCTGCTCATTGTCAAGTTAAATAAAATATTAGCTGTATAACTGTATGCTGTGGCAATCTCTCTGTCACTCGTACAGGATTCTAGGTGCCTGAACACATCCAAACTTTAATATTGTTACCCATGCTTCCTATTGTAGCGGGAAACCAGGAATAGGGTTTCTTTATTTGACAACGTTCTGATTCGATTTTTCTCCCGTTCGGTGCAAACGGAGTTTTCGTCATACGAGCTGATTAAGTGGTATTATAACATGATAATCCATAGTATAGTGTTCCGCGGAACACAGTTTGGGGAACCCGGCGTTACGCTATTGCTAATTGGGTTACCTATTCTCGTAGTTGATCAATTTCTAACGAGCAAAAGCATCCATTATAAGTATGTCATCTCTTGTGGCCGCACGGACGTGATGCAGCGATCACAAAGGGTGGACAATATCCGAAACGTAAATACATCGCAGGAGCAGTTTGACTTTCCCGGCGCTACCCAATAGCGATCATACGGCTGCGAATAGTGTATCTGCCTCGAAATTAGTTTATTATCGTTGTTGTTAGTGCCGTACTCAATACAAAATTTATTAATTGATATATTAGCGAATGCTGAAAATCAGATGGATGGATAGAATCACTAGCGAGGAAGTTCTAAACAGAATAGGGGAATAACGAGTAACATAGAGGAAGTTGACCCAGAGAAGGGATAGATTAATAATCCACGTTTTAAGGTAGGAGGGTCTTGTAAAATTGGCATTAGAGGGAAGTGTGTGGGGTAAGAACAGAAGAGGGAGGCCAAGGATGGAATACGCTAATCAGATTAGGGAGGATGTGTGTTGTGCTAGATATGCGCAAGATATATAACATGTAGGGTGCATCAGACCAGTCTTAGGACTGAATACCACAACAACAACATTTACAAGTCACATCTAGCGTGATGGTCATTAGCGACAGACAAATATTTGTTACATTTACTAGCAATATAAATGAATTGACATTTGCTTATATTTACACATATTTTATCAAAAAGTTCCGTTCTAATTGTGAATTCTATCAGATCCCTGCAGACTTGGCTGGAGCAGCTGAAATCTTCCATTTGGAGTAGCCTTCTATCCACTTCTTTCTGTCCGCCCTAAGGTTAGGGAATTCAAAAATTAGACGTGGGATTGATAACCGTATGTTACAATGATGACAGCTTGGAGTGGGGATCCCTAGAAAAAAAGAACGAGTAAGTTAAGTTTGAATGCATTGTTCTCAATCTTGATAGCACCACCAGATGTTGATTAGCTTTCTCCCAATTACTTTCCAAGGTTTTAATCGTTTCTTCTTTCAACTTTTTTAGTTATTAATTCCTTTAAATCGATGTATCTTCTGACGGGGAGAGATTCTCTAACGTGGAACTGAAGGAAAGGTACTATGTTCTACTTTTGGGATAATGAGCTTTCCCTTTCTTAAAATGTTTTGAAATATATGGCGTGGGCTTCCCTTTCCTTCAAAACATATCTAACAATATTGATTCTCCTTGTAAATGCTAGTAAAGTTTCATTGGGTTCCATCATCAGTCTTTTTATTGGGGTAGTTTTGTGATGTCCAGTGGCAATTCTCATTGCATCGTTGTGAATTACACTTTTTTATCTGGCACATATATCTGGCAGCCTTAGTTGATTTTGGTCATAATCATTTCCCTGTATGTTAAGTGTATTTATAATTGCTCCCCAGTTTTTTCCATGATAGAAGTTTAAATATTTGAAGTCATTTTTTGCTCTCGATGTTTGTTGAAGTTCAGATTTTTATCCCATATGCTGCCAATACTTTTATTGTGCTTGACCTACTCTATTAATATATTATACATCTTGATGTTAAGCCGATTAGGTTTATAACTGCTGGAAAAGGCTATCGCCTTGAATTATTAGGGTTGAAAGTAAATCCGATTCTGTCAGACTATTTTGTTGCCTCGGTGAATTCCTGCTGCATGAAGTAATTGTTTTGGTTGGTATTATTTCCCTCTGGTCAGAAGAATTATGTCATCTGCGTGTATGGGAGCTTAAATAAGGTGTTAAAATATACGGCCTAACTCGTTGACAGCCACTAGAAAGAGAATGACACTCCGACTCGATCACTGGTTGATGCCATTTTCTATATTGATTTCATGAGATATTGCTGATCCTCTCCTTATTTTTATGTATTTGTCATCCATTGTTTTTCTTGTGCAATATAGTATATTGCCATTCACGCCATATTGGATTACCAATTTTATGTGCTGTTTTTCTGGATAGTGCTTGTTTTATATAATTGTACATTGCTAGAGGAGACTGGTCTTTTCCGAATGAAAATTATTTAGGGTATATTAGTTGCCGCGAATAGTACCTCACCTCAAATGATGTTTTATTATCGTTGATAGTTCCGTAAAAATTATTAATCTGTGCAAGTCGTCAGCAGAATTGTACACTTGGAATATACAGAATAAAAGATTGCTTGTTTTCGAACATTACAAAATTTATTAATTATTATGTTGCATCTTAAATAGACTAATATTTGTCAGACGCAATATGAAAGGGTTCTTAAATAACGGCGACAATCATGTGTGTTGCACGAGGAGCTGTTCAGTTATCAGATGAGATAAGCACAACCTTAATGCCTATCACAAGCATTAGACAACAGTTTTCTTGAAAATGTAAAGAATATTATAGCAATTACAACGTAGATTTCGAGCGGTGGATGATGAAGAGTTGGGTGACAAAATTACAAGGCCAGAGTTTGACAGGCCGCTGACAGACCTGGGAAATTGTAAAGCGCCAGGAAATGATAACATTCCAGCAGAGCTGATAAGACCATCGAGCGAAGAAGAAATATCACGGCTATAAAGGGTATTTTGCGAAATCTACGAAACAGGAATAAATTAGTAAAAACATAATTATACCCATACCGGAGAAAAGTGGGGCTGATAGCTGCGAACGGTACAGAACAATTAGTTTAGTATCCCATGCATGCAAAATATTGACGAAAATAGTACATAGGAGAATGGAACGTCAAATAGAATGCGAGTTAGGAGAAGATCAGTTTGGTTTTAGGAAGAATATAGGGTCAAGAGAAGCTATATTGACTTTGCGATTTATTTTAGAATATAGGATACGAAAAAATCGACCTACGTTCGTGGCATTTGTAGATTTAGAAAAAGTGTTTGTTAATGTGAAATGGAACTCACTATCAAGGATTTTGAAGACCACACGAATAAAATATCGAGAAAGGAGGCTAATACATAACCTCTACAGAAGACAGGCAGCAGTAATTAGAATAGAAAACCAACAGAAGAAAACCGTAATCAAGAAAGGAGTAAGACAAGGATGCAGTCTGTCGCCCATGCTGTTTAACGTATATATAGAACAAGCGATGAAAAAAGTTAAAACGGAATATGGAAAAGGAATCATACTGCAAGGAGAAGAAATAAAAACCTTACGCTTTGCCGACGATATTGTAGAATAACGAGAATCAGAAGAAGACTTGGAAACCATAATAAATGGCAAGAACGTAAACCTTGAGAAAGAGTTCAGTATGAGGATTAATAGAGGCAAAACCAAGTTAATGGAGTGTAGTATGAGAAACAGTGGAATAACAAAGGGTGTTCGATTGGGAAGGGATATATTGAACAAATTCAGTAATTCTGCGTAATAACTAGGGATGGTAGAAGTATAGTAGACATAAAGAGTAGGATATCACAGGCAAGGAAGGCTTTCGCGAAAAAGCGGGATTTATTCACGTGTAATAGAAGTGTGAACATTAGGAAATCCTCACTAAAAATGTTCGTATGGAGTCTGCCGTGGGAGCCGTATAGGCAAATTGCATTCACATTTGGAGAATCAGAACGGCAATGAAACGTATGCCAAGAATCCTCGCATTAGAGTTATTAATTATAGTTATATAATGGTATCATTTATCGAAATTGAAATCTGCCTCAATAATTAAATTATAATGTTCCCTAGTGTTATTACTACATAGTCTAAGATATTCAATGAAATCCGTTGAGCCTACTCGAGGCAAACATACGGGCAGACAGAAAATTCAATTTTATTTATTGATTTAGATACACGGAAAATACAATTATTCGCTGCCAATCATTCTAAGTGTTTCCATTTTCCTCTGATGCCCAATTTTCTACTTGAAATACGATAAACGAAATAAAAAAAATGGAAAATCATTGTAATCAGTTCAGTCTGTTACGAGTTTACCCCTAAGGACCCGAGTATCATTATCGAGGGATATTTAAGGGGCGTAACTCGAGACGATAGAAACTGAAGAAAATAAATAACTTAAAATTATTGTATGGAATTATTATTGCTTTCTCTTCAATGCTGTTATTTTAAGTATCACATTTTTATGGCTACATGACGTGCGTGTAATTTCTAGGCATCACCAAGTAATAGGAAGAAAATGAGAAAACGACGTAGACGGGGCATAACTTGAGGTTAGCGTTACTTTGCAATGGATAGCGCAACGAGACATGAATGTTTTGATTTCAAAGTTTTTCAATAAGGACGGGTCGATATCAAAAAGTTGAAATGGAATAAAACAAACTTTCAGATATTATATTTCTTTGAATATTAATTGGACTGTTAATTAATTATAATTTTATTTGATTTTGGTGTCAGTGGAATAAATACAGATTTTAAATTAACTTTAGTTTATGTCCACAATCAAAATTAATAAACATAAGAAAAACATATTATTATTTAAGATATCAATTAATTTGACATACTGATGAATTACATGAATTAAAAAATATGCCCGATGCTAAGTTAACATTGGTTGTAGACGTACACTCGTATGAGACAGGAATAAATGCAATTTATTCTCATCAGGTCGGCCTCGTTTCGCGTAAAAGCAGTTACAGAAGACTAATGAGTTTTTACTTTCGTGAGCACAGATTGTGCTCGATTTCTTGAACTGTTGCTGTCCTGTATACTCTGTCATAGCGGAAAGTCCGTCCAGAGAACTTGGACAATCTACTCCTCGTATCCGATGCTACTCAAATGTCACAATTAGCGACTCGGGATTGCAGACCCTCGTGCCGTTGAAACGCCGGAATTACTGGCGTTCGGGATTTTATTCCGAACTGTCCACAACTTGCACCAGCAATAGTGGTTTGCTTAAGTGCAGTGATATAATAGATCAGCCTAGCCTTCTATTATATCAAGAGAACCAGAACCAGCTTCCGTGTATTCTACTGATGACGTACTAGTCGTGGATCAGCTTGAAGTTAGCTTCAATGTCTGCTGTAAAATACAATATTTCTTCCGGCGTCGGCTTTTATTACTCTGGACGAACGATGAGAACTTTTCTCCTCGGTTACTGGATCTTAATAGCCGATTTTCGCCTTGCCCTCCCCAAAAGTAGACAGCTGCAATCTTTAATAACATAGAAAGGTATTTTGAAAGGAAGGATGCGGAAGGGAGGGGTTTAGGGTTAAAGTTTAGGATTCCACGCGGCATTCACATGAAAGAAATGCAGGGAAAATTCTAAAAGAAACTGCATCAGGGTATCATTAGGCCATCCTTCCGAAGTGAAGGAGAGGTGATTGCTTTGGGGTTGAGTAGCATATCCCCTCACCCGTGAACTCGCCAATTTTGGTAGTAGTGCTCAGCTGTGCTGACTGATCCAATAGGATAAACGGAGCAACACCTTACCGTTGCCCAAAGGTCTTGCGACCCAGTACATACAACTCATAAAATAGAACGAGGTGGCCTCGCATGTAGAATCGTTGGAAAAAACCTGAAGAGAGAACAAGATCGTCCCCCTAGGTAAATGCAATATCTCAACTTTGTGAGAGCTAGAGCTCCCCCAAAACGGGTATCTGCAACAGATGTGATAGGTTTATTTTATCTGTGAGTATTATATTCATTTATTTATATATCTGTTCATAAATTATCAAAATTCCTGTTTCACTATTCTTTTAACTCCATAAATAATTTTGTTGATTGCCTTGGTGGTAAATTAGATAAATTAGTCACATTATTGAAAAAGGTGTGCCCTTCAAGCAACGTCGTTGTACGAGTACGTGTGCTTTTAATATGCCGTCGAAATTTCTTTTGGAGGGGACGCTACCTTCTATAGCGTCACCGGCTGCTCTGAATATGACTTCTAAATTACATATGTTTTCTACAAATAGTTTTAAAGTCTAATAACGCATTCATGATTTCTGTCGTGGAAAGAATTTCTCGAATTTAAGAAGTATCTGATATTTAGTGTAAATTAGAAAAGGAAGGGGAGATATTAAGGTGCTATTTTGTCAGTATTAAAACCGAGGCTGAACTCGGTATTCTATATAGATATTCGAATTACCGGATTTTGATTATTTATAGAGTTCGTTAAAGAACCACTAAAATGGAAATGTATGAAATTAAGTGGTTAAAAGGTTTGCTGAGTTTTATTTAAATCAATATCAGCCTAAGATCCCACCAGAGACAGTTATCGAAAGTTTTCTATGTGAAATTGTATTAAATGATCTATTCCATACAGGGTATACGAGTTTGGGTAGCTCTCATACTCCATAATCTATCCTTCTTCAAACTTATATAAAATCCGTTTCTAAAAAGCTGTTTCTCTGCTTGTCACACGAGAGCGATTAGTGCTACACTGAACGATTTTGTTTATGTAAGTTTCGTCATTGTTCTACATAGTGTTGGAAAGGAGCGACGAAACAGTTGTGTTTTATCTGCCCTGCTCTGAATAATCAATACGGTTTTTCTTGGGAGTCTCATAAATGTTGCTGCACATGCAGGACGTAGGTTCGCTTATGGAGCATTTTAGTCATTCCATGTCAACTCACCAGAGGTTTCTCACTCGACCATCTCATGAAATTTTGTAATAAACTAGCCCTAGACCCCTGTGCTTTGGCTCAGAGGTTGCAAGCCCATGTTCATTGTGCAGCACCTAGGTAAGATGCGTGTGCCGCAGAAAGGGTCAACGTTTATGCCACGTCAAATCAGTTTTGCGGTCAAATAAATGTTAAACTCGGTCTATCAGGGCAGTTTTAGCCCAGAATGCAGCGGTATTAGCAATAAATTTACTTTTATTTTCACCATTAAATAATATTATATAGGTTGCACGATGTATTATTACAAATCAATTTTAAAACTTCATAATTTGTTCTTCATTTAAACCATTTTAATATCTATAAAATACGTACATTCATCTTTAAATCATTTAAGTCCATCACTTTCCGTTGTATTAAAGGTAATTCAACGAGTATTTCAAGCGGTTAGTACCATTAATTCAATATTTAACATTCCAGATGACTAGCAAACACACAGGGGTTGATTCAATGAAGGAAGAAAGCTATGTTTATTTCTCTGTGTTTCACAGACGAACAATAAGTTAAAATAATGTAATATAGTAACAGTCAATTCTTAATGTAATTTAGTTTCTTCCCAGCTCACATACTATGGTCAGATATTTACTCAGCATAATTGTAGCAGAGTAAATATCTTCAGATTGCGCAGGGTGGCCATTCTGAAGGTTAAGGTTCGTCACCCCCTGTGTGTCGTGCTGACCGCTGAGCTCGTTGCTGGAAGTATTCCGTTCTCCGAGAGCTATGATTGGAGAAAACGACATCATCAGGTGGAGGGATTGGAATGGCTAACCCCTGTGCAGAGCTCTTGGTGAAAGTAGACCAATCTACCATCAAGCGGGTCGGTGGCTCCTGGTGCTACATGCACTCTGTCTTCCTAAGTTTTCTCTTTTATTGCATCTTATTTATTCTTAACTCAACTCTTAATTGACTGGAGTGCGTCTTAGCCATAGGCCATGAAAATTAATTTAGAAGATCAGCTGAGCTTCAATTAAAACAATTATTCTCAGTGGTTGGAACAACCCCCATGTAAACGGGAGGTTCCTGGACAGATTCCCGGATCCAGTCTATATTTTTCATTCTGGTCTCTTAACTTCCATATTAATTGATTAATAGGTCGATAATGGGTGGAAAATGTTAAGCTGAAGAAATAATGTTGGCTTTCCTTGGACTTTTTCTCGTAGAAACAGAATAAAATATTATTTGAAGTAAAATCATAAATATGTAAATGATTTTGATAATGTATCTAAGAGCGGCCGAAATATGAACCTGTCGCAAGATGGGACTCTGACGAATCTCATCATCATTACTCACAAAACTTTTACAGAATTCATATATTTGTACTTGGAAAGCTTGGAATGAAAATTGTTATAAAGCACTGTTACAAAAACTTTTAAAAATTATTTTATTAATATTTCAACTACTTATAAGCGAGTCTTGATGGTTTAATAGTTATTTGTGGTTCATTAATTCCGAGAGAGTCCCAGAATTTCCTACAGCCCAGATCTGAACTGGAATCAACTTCCACATCATGGCTACTGGTAATTCGCAAGAATTCAAATGACTGATTTACAGGGTTGACAGTTGGCCATATTATATTTCTCTCAGGAACACTTGGATTCCTATAAATGAAATTTCATTGTAATAAAAATTTTCATTAATACTAACAACAACTAAATAATCTCTGTCCTTATAGAAACTATTCATTTATTGCTTATTGCAATTTTTTGTAGTATACTCTAACTATTGTTCAACTTTTGATCTACCTTATTCACTAGCAGACAAGTACTTTTGATACTCAATCTTTAATTTTATTCTTTGTACATATGCATGAGTTTTGCTCTAAATATACCTTCCTAATCTCGTTTTTAAAGTAGGTCTATATGTTTCCTTACTGAAATTTTTCATATTACACCCAATCCTATATTAAAAATTTTAAATACACTTGCCCAAAATCAGTGTCATACAATAATTTTATTTTACTAGAACTGTAATTATTTTACTATTTGCAACAATGTCTCTTATGAAGTAACTTGGTTGGTAAATGCTCCATCAAATGTTTCATAAATTCTTTGTAATTTTCTTCTTCACACTTTCATTTTCCCTGTTATGTTAATTATGTATTGCTTCTGGAACATAACATACAAATTTGGTAAAATATGAATACTGACTTTCTTACCCATATTTGGCAAAATTTGTAATAATGTCTAGCATAAGTTTGACCATATTTCTGTCACCTTCAGCCACATCAACATGAAAACCAAATGATGAATTCAATTGCATGAAGTAGGCTGTATCATCTCCATGGCTTACTCCTGGAAATGAATGTTTTATTATATGAAATAAAGTTGGAAGTTATTTGTCATATAATAATTATTATTATTTACAAATCATAGTTTGTGGCAATATTGAAGTATCATAATTTTATGATAATAAAAATTTTATTTTCATTTGACTACTTGACTAGTATTTCTGGTGATTCTAATTTTTTTAAACTTTTATTTTCTTTTTAAATAGTTTTATTTATTAACCTGCCAGGGATTTTGATCTAGTTCAGATCATATTTATTGACCTTCCTATAAAGCAAATGACTGTGTTCTGACTTAGATCAAAAGCTCTGAAACATTAATAAATATAACAGTGCAAGTGTAAACTGTCACATTTGTATCTGCATGCTAACCTAGCAAATTAAATATCCAAACATTAGACTTACCATATATCACAGTAATGAAAAAATATTAAACATAAGGAGCGCATATACATTTGACACTGCAACCAGTATACCACATAGAAATGAAAATCAGATGCAGTATGCACAACTAGTAGATATACAGATACTCACAATCCATAAGTGGCATTATCAATAACCCTGCTTTGCCCCACCAACTAATTTTGCCTACCCTTCCCCTACTTATTCTGTGAAAAATTAAATGAATCCATCACATTTACTAGCCATTCAAATTGAATAAAACTTTGAAGACTGAATTCTTTAATTATGTTTTGTCCTATAGTAGTATTTTATATTACAAATTAAAATGGTATATTAATAACAGCTTAAAAATATCATGCTGAAAAATATGATGCATTGAATTATAAATAATTGGAGATCAATTAATTCACATTATTATTTCTGTAGTTGAATTATATCTACTGTTTAAAACACTCGAAAATATGTACAGTATTAAATTTTTTGTCATTCACAATGCAAAAAAAGAACTGCCTCACCTACCTAAATTAACATTTGTGTTTGAGAGAACTTCAGAAAAACTATGTCTGCCTCTGTATTGGAAAACATAAAAGTACACTGGAGATTTATTGACAGCAGCTTGTAATTTAGCTGCTCGCTCAGCATCCACTATGTATGTTCGGTCCCCAATCATCTTATGGAAAAATAATGTTTATTAAATATATGAATGTAATTTGTTTAAACATTTAATTAGTTAAAATTATATAGATATATATAACTTGTTTGAATGCAAAAGATGCATAGAAAGTGGCTGATGTAATTTCAATGTTTTAACCGGCACATTCCAACACAGCCTACAGTCCAGGCACGATACTGACCTAAAATCCTCTAAAAATTCTTCATTTTCTCAATCATACTCAGTAGCTTTACTTTTTAGATTCCACAAAATTTGTAGGTGTGTATTGTTCATCTATTTTGTATGTTCATTATTTATTATTTCCTTTGATATAAAGATAGTTGCATGATTGTTGGGTTCTATTGTGCCAAAGTCAAGCCCTTGATAATTTTACATATTAATGCTACCCAGTCTTGTGACTTCAATGTCAATTTGACATGAGTCAGCCCCTCTATCTCTCTTTCATATCTAAATGAGTTAATTAATTTGAGAATGCTAGACATTCTTACTTGATTTATATAATGTGACTTACAGCCACTCGATTGAGAAATTCTGTTCTGAAGAAGAGGGCTCAGACGTTTGAAAAAATAGCATATCACTTCTATTCAGCTTGGCGATGCCTGATATTTATAACACAATAATACAGAATGGTTGACAATCCATAGTGCTCATTGTGAATTGTTGGTCACATTCCACATCAATGCACAAACCATCAGTATATATTATATATAATTGAGGAGAATAATTCAGTCTGCACTTGAACTCCATGTTGTATGGTTATATAATTAATCTAGACACACTCTTTTATTCAAAGTAATGATGACAATGAGACAAACAGACTTATCTGGTGTCCAACTGGTTGCGATTCAGGAAAGGCTTAATCCACTATAGCAAACCTAAGGAAGGTGGACAGCAGTGATGAAGCCAGAATTAAAGAAATTACATATGATGACTGCTCATAAAGTAAATTAAGTACAATTTTATTATTTTATTATAAAACCAGACACAAAGTGACATTTCATGATTTAAATTTGGTAGTGTATTTTGAAATGTTCAAAACAATTGAACAACCCACCTACTGTGACTTGATGATGCACTGACTTCTTTACACAAAATGCTAAGGGAAGCACATTCTTTCAGGTGCTGAGACATTAGTTTCTCACAATCCTGAATCAAAGCAACAATACAACAAGTGGACAACATTCCCTGTGAGAAAGTAGCTCAAACAGGCACAATTCACTTTCAAGAATTTGTGCACTGCTTTCTGGGACAGCATGGTATTTTTTTGGAACCCGTGAATGTGGCAATCAGCAAAGATGTTTATTGTGACACATTACTAAAGCTCCATCTTGCAATATAGAACAAAGGCATGAAATGCTTTCTTATAGAATCATTTTCACCTAACCACATACCATCAGGCAAACTCAAGATCCTCCCTACAGTCTGAATTTAGTGTCATATGAAGAAATTACTTGGTCAAAAACATTTCAACAACTGTGAAACAGGAAGTACACACTTCACATTAATCACAGGTGACACCTTCTTTGATATGGCATATAAAAACTGTTTTGCCATTATGGCCATGACTGAAAAATGGCAGTGAAAATGTGGAGCAGTAGATTGAGAAGTAGGGTAATGATTTATAATACAATATCTCGAAAATAACATTCTGTAATATTTTAAATAAATATCTGTACTTACTATAAAACAGCCTTGATGTTACATTTGGTCTGCCAATATTTGGTAATGGACTATGGAATTGTCTTCTGGAACATGGAACATACTGGACAAAGGAGATTGCAAGAGAAACTGGAAGAAGACTGTTACTGGGAGATCAGTGCTGGAAGATTGGAACAGATTTTCTGCCAGTGAGTGATACGGGGAAGTTAATTCAATCAGTTGGTAATTGTGAAAAAATTAATTCAATAAGTGAGTGTGTCAATATCTGACCTTAGTCAAGACATGTAGCAGATGAAGAAACAGTGAAGTCAGGAAACATTAAATCTTGTTTGACTATTGTTGAATCTCACATGGATAAGAAGG
The DNA here is from genome assembly GCA_034510155.1 of Eucriotettix oculatus. NCBI lineage: Eukaryota > Metazoa > Arthropoda > Insecta > Orthoptera > Tetrigidae > Eucriotettix > Eucriotettix oculatus. Next base: position 192,538,326 of record CM067376.1, on the reverse strand, counting down.
ATGGTATTGACTCCAGTTAGCAAAAATGATCTCATGACTGATTCAAATGATTTTTTTCATTATTTATGGGAACTGGAGTAAAATCAGAGTAATAATTGGGAGGAATGTGTACATGTAGAAAAAGTAAACCAGAAGATGATAAATTTCAGAATATTTTGAGCATGAGATTGAAAAGAATATTATTAAACCAATAGTGAGGAAGATGGACAGTTAGATGCAAATGAGGCTCAATCAAACTTATTCATTGCTGTGAATAATCGAAGAGTGAATAAGGAATTTTATATCTAGAGAAAATTATTTTTTAAATAAGTTAAGTTTAGAATAGTAAATGATTATTGTGTTAGAAAATTTTTAATAAAGAATTTTTATGTTCGTGGGGAAAAGAAAACTGACAATGGCGCATAAAATTGGAGTTGACAAATGATAAAGGAAATTGATGCATGATTACTATTCACATGGATTATGCTACAGTAAAGTTAGGTTTCACATGAGTAATGTTATGAATAATTTGACCACACATATGGTTTGTGTTATAGGTGGAACATAAGGATCTTGTTTTACAATATATAATGTTACCTGGATCAATTCTGGAATAGTCTTATTAGAAATGGGTCGGTCTCCTAGGTACTGTTTCAAAATCTTCTGGGCAATTGTATTATACTCTGACTTCCGCACTGTAAATGTATAATGTAATAGGTCAGCAGCATATTCTGGAAAGTTCTCTTTAAATTCTTGCATTACTGAGTCTTTCAATACAAAATCTAAAAAGTGAAAAGATCAAGATTAAGTTAAACAGAAATAAAGATTATCTGGTGGCTTGCCTGAGGTTCACAGATGGCAGGCACCATGTAAGGTTTGATGTTCTTAACCAAACTGTACTTTTGTTGTCAGTACACACAGTTTGGTTACACAATTTCAATATATTCAACTGTAATATTCTTAAAACTAAGACTAATAAATGGAATTTTTTGTTGTAAAGTAAATATCAATAATAATTAATTCAAGGAAATTGAATAGACATTGAAAACTAATTGTCTAACCAACTATTTCTCTTAACTGAATAGGACACTCTAATGAGTATATATCTGGATTATATGAATATTGATCTTGTATAATACCTGCAGCAGGGTCAATTCCTTCTTCTGATGTGACACTTGTAAGCCATGGCAAGTCGCTAACATTGCCTTCAACCAGCAATTCCATAGGATGTTTACTTAAAAATGGGTTCTTTCCAAACTTTTCAACAACTGGCCCAAATGGAGAAAAAGGATTGTATCGCCAATTCTGAATATTCACATTGTTCATCAATCAAAGTAAGATACATACTATAAAGACTACATCTATAAAAATTCAGATCTAATATTATGAAGACTGATATTATATGCATTAATTTATGATTTTAATTATAATTTCAATAAATTTTTATTGATCATGCTGTAGGAAAATGAATTCTCAAGAGCCCAAGATCCTTCTTCAGTGTATGTCTCAGAGGTGAACATTTTTAAATGAAGCAGTATGCCATTGACTATTGGTTAAAAAATATATAACAACATACAAATTAAGTTCAAATTATGCCAATTTGAAGTGCCTATTTGTGGTGTATATTGCAGCTTTTAGTTACTGCCTATAATAACTGTACATTGAATGTGGTTCCCTGATGCTCATTTCTTGGTTTGGTGATGTCTCCTGGCCTCCACAATTAATCTGACCTTTTCTGGTCTGATTTTATATGTGTGGCTTTATTAAAACACATATGCATGAAGATAAGCCTCACACAACTAAAAGTTGCAATAAAAGATCAAATTCCACAAATCAATGAAGAAACAATATATGTAGGCAAGTTTCCATAAACAACTTCAAACAAGTGTTCACAAAAATGGTCATAATTAAAACAAAGTTAATTTTCACCAACAGGCATTTTTTAAAATGGCATAATTATGTTAATAAATATTTTAAAACCAATAAACAATGGAGTACTACTCTATTTAAAATCACACATACAGGTATAATAGATAAACAATATCCATTCCAATAATAATGTAGACTGATGATGTTCAGTAAGCAGGAATCGTGGTCGAGATGGTTAAGGCATGTTGCGGCTATAATGAGGGTTCTATGATGATCAAGGTTTGAGTCCCAGCGATTCGCAATGTTTTTCAGTCTTTATTTCTTCTTCCTTCCCTCTCTATGCTTAACATATGCCTGAGCATAATTCTATGCCAATCATATGACTTGGAGCAAATTTCCCAACTTTCTCCCTCATTTTCTGTTGTTACTTTCTATCCAATGTGTGTAATTTCATCACATGTCAAACCTTTCATTAAATACTTTTCATACTCCTTATTTTAATTAAATTAGGTTGTAATATTTAAATATTAATTGTATTATGATTATAGATGTTAGTGTATAAAGATATGAGAGAAAGAAAGACAATTTTATTAATCTCATGTGAATTTTGTTTAAGTTCAGACAGACTCATGTGTGTGGTAAAACACTGGCAAAAATACGATACAGTCAGAGCCACCTTGCCTTTGTTACTGCAAGGCCATACTTAGATCACATAAGCTTTAAGAATGTTCCAGAACCAGAGTAATTAGGGGCAGTGATCAAGAGATGTCACTGTGCCTGCTGTGCAATGATTGGTTTTTTCAGTGGACTTTAGAGGACTGAACAAGGCAAAGCACTTTGCCACTAGGCATTGACAAGAGAGGACAGCAGCATAGGGAGTTGATGAGAGAAGTCATTATTTAGAGTCAGTAAAGTGCAAAGTTGGTTGACAGAATAACCACATGAGAGTTTGCAACAGCCCTTTGACCAGCCCATTTGTGATTATGCTGGTGGACATCATCGAGAAAGAGAATGTATTTTGTTCCATGCACTATAGCTGAATGTGTCTGGTGAGTGCAACAAGAAATGATCTGAGTTTTGTAGAACAAAAACCTGAAAGTGCAACATACAAGTTGGTAAAATCTGATCTTACTATATGAATAATTTTGAACTGTTTTATTGAACTTTAATTGATCAATGACTCAAAAATTCTGTATGAATCTTTGGAGAAATTTTAAAGTTATATGAACAGATAGCTAAAACTCTTAAGTTGTGCTCTATTGAAAAACTGATCAGTGTCAAAAATAAAGTGGTTAAATTTGTTATTCATAAAATATAAAACTATTTACTAATTTGTGTTATGAATTTTCTAACAATCTACTGCATATTGTGTCAATGAATCCTGATGGAAATCTTGGCTGGTTACATGAGGAGGCAGATGTTTCAAGTATATGTGTATCATTACAAAATTAATGTGCTTGTATAAAATTTCCTTATACAAATTGTGTTTGCATTAGTGTTGAAAAATTTTAACTTTCATAAAGTATTTGCTACCATCCATTTTCATCGAGCCCAGTATGTACCCCTGGAAAGAAAATCTTATACTATGTTCAGTGTATGTTCAATATTTTGATGATTTAATACAATTGTTTGTGTTTAACAATCTGTGTTTAGTATTAAATTGGTAATAATTACAAATAAATGTTGATTGTAAGCTTTGGAAATCGATAAATTTTGTTTTATAGTAATTGGATATTGAGTAAAGATAAAACTATAGGAGAATGCTCTCTAAAGAAAGCATGTGCTCAAGCATAGCAATACATTCAAAGAACAGCTACTATATTTCTATCTAAGTTACACAGTATTCAATCACTAAAATTTGGTGATATAGTTATATATAATGAAAATCTTTAATGTGGCAAGATAATAAATTCTGAATGCTCTTCCTTATCTTTTGATGAAGGGAGTGGTTATTTCCAAAAAATTAAGACAACTCCACACTCATCATCATGATTGCCCGCTTTTCTCTTCAGGTAAGTCACTTTATCTTTACTGTCCTTATGAATTGTTTTAATTATTTTGACAATGTCATTTTCCACATGAATAATACATATGATTTATGGAGTAATACACAAGTATGAAAACATATAGTATTTAAATAATTGCTTATTGAAATGTACAGAATTTAATATTATTTTAGTAAAAACTATGTGTATTTGGAGGAAACTTCTCTTATTTTTTTAAAAAAATTTATAGTTATTTGGAAGGATTTCACTCTGAATATAAAATTTAGCCATTACACTATTTATAAGGAAACATTCCTTTGAGAACGAGTGATATCAATTCTTGATGTTAGAAGTAAATTGTGGGTGTTAAATGAACTTATTGAACACTAAACGTAATTTTTGATGTATTGGAATTAAATTAATACATTATTTGAATTGAATGCTGCGATTATCCAGACTGAATTGTATTGCTTTAGTATATTATTTATATGTAAACATTTTTAACTAATGTATAAAAGCAATACATCTTGTTGAGTTAACAAGAATTTCCATTTTTAGAATGGCCTAATTAAAAGAAAATATTTAGAAATAAGATAGCATAGGAAAGGAAATAAGGATAAGTAATCTACTGTTTGATTCATCCTTAGTATACAAACATGTTATACTGATTAAGGTGGGACTGTCAACGAACTGTGTATAGTGATTCTGAAAATAGCTGGTCCAACTTTTGTTAAGTGACAAAAAAATACCACTCTATTGAACCAGTAAAGTAGAGAGGCTTCAGAGCATGGACTTTGGGCAATAATATAAGTATCATGGTTTTATGTTGTGAAAGCCATTTATCAATATGGTACAGTGGGACTTCATAATATTCAAAGGTTGTAATGAGAATTGTTTATAACTTGGCTGTGTACAGATGAAGATGTAACTAGACTGAAAACTCATATTTTATTCATATCGTCATGTCCAATTAATAAAATTGTGAAAGCTAGCATTTTAATTGGAGTTTTTATTTGTGTGCACAAAAATTGAAATTGCAAATAACCAGTATGTACTATCTGGAGTCAGTTAAAAACTTACATAAAATTGTTTAGTTTGCTGGACAATTTTTACACCTGGGCGTTTCCTGAGACAATCTACTAATATTTGTGATGATTTTGTGTCACAACCAACAAGTTCAGCAACAATTTTAGCTTTTTGTTTCGATTTTTCAACAATTGTCCAAGGCATTAGTGTTGTACCACTTAGTGACATTCCTTTGTGGAATAAGCCTGAAATAGAGCACAATATACATTCTCAAAACCTTAAAATTATAAATGGAATATGCAGCGTCTATTTCAGACCTATCCCTTCATTAAGACTTTGTTACCTATGGACAAAGGTGACATGTAATGGAACTGCACACTAGCTCCGCCAGCAGATATTCCTGAGATTGTGATACTGTTAGGGTTTCCACCAAATGAATCAATATTTTCCTTAATCCATCTCAAAGCAAGGCTCTGGTCTTTAAGACCATTATTTCCAGGCAAAACTTCATCTTCTGTACTTAAAAATCCTATAAAAATCGAAGTATGAAATTTTTTATTTGAATTTATAGAAACACAATGGAATTAGAAGAATAATCATTAATAATAATAGATATATTTTATTATTAATATTGTCAATATTCACTCTGGTATCAGTATAATATAACTAAGCAGTTATAGAACTTACTGAAGATAGTAAGTTCTGTTATCACATTGTCACTTATATAAGCTTTAATCAAGACTCCATTCCATGCTTAGACCACTAATGATTAGAATAAATGGCATTAAATTCATAATTTATCATATTTTATATATTGTTTATGAAATTTATGGAACTGGATTATGTTGAAGAAAGTACAGATGCGAATTATATATCTTGGGTAATATTTAGTATTCGAAGCTAAATTCATAAGGTAATACACAAAAATCCCGTTTTTTAAGGAATTTTCATTTCTAAATCAATATTTCACAAATAACTTACATACGAGTACTATTGGTGCTATTAAGAACTACGTTACGTAGAGAAATATTTAAGGCTGTGAAGTAATTTTGATGGTCACTCGGGCAGACTCGCCAGGTGTGGTCCTTTAATATGGCTTAAAAAATTAGATACAAAAGTGGATGATTGTTGACGCCAAGGCTAGGATTTTTCTCATTGATAGGATACATCAGAAAGGTCAATCAATGGGATTAATTTTACGTTTATACAAATTGGCTACAAGGAAATCGGATAAACGAATGCAATAACAGTAGGAGATGAGATCGGATGAAGATTTGGAGTTCATTACTCAGGTCCAAGTGGCGGCCCAGTGCATAAAGCCCGGTGCACACTGCAGAAACATGCTTCATGAAACCCATACATAAAGCAAGTAAGCTACGATGCAAGTTCTGAATCGAAAAAGTAAAGAACGGTGCTCTCCAAGAATTAATAATCAATAACACCCGTAATAAATTTTGAAGTGATTGTTTGCAGCATAGTAAAGTCTCAATTATTACTAAAATAATCATGACAGAAACTTAATTTTGATTAATTATTCGTACGAATTTTTTACATTCATTGTTAAAGCTAGGTTTACACGGGCAGTGATGTTCGTCGAAGTTGGGTTGGCTGTGCACTGCCTACCGTTTACATCTTGGGCAGATAACTGCCCACTTCTTCACTGACAATTCTGTGCAAGTGCTACCCACACTAGTGAACGGGCAGAGAACTCTGATGCATGTTTATACTTCTCTGCTATTTTTTGGCAACTACGACCGGTTGGATTGTTGATGTTGCATAGTGTCGATATATTGTTTATATCAAGTTGAATATTTTCCCCCTTTGTGTTTTCGCGAACGCATAATGTCCATAAACAGGAATTTGTGATAAATAGACGTAACGAGGAAGAGTTCCTGAAATTCTCACGAAAAAGTCAAACTCAGTATTACGCTACTGTACTATAGATATATAAAAATGAAAACAGTTGTTTAGTAATATTGTTTTATATTATTAATGCGGAAATTAAGCAATAATAAAAACCGCACATGGATTTTGAAGCTGGTTTTCAGTGTTTAATTGGCTCGGTTTCTATTAATTGTTTTATTCCCCTTAAAGGTGTCAATCACTGAACAAAACGAAATGAATTATTTTTCATTACGTGTGATAGTAGTATGTTTATAACTAAACATCATTCTTTTGCGGAATTTTTTATTTCAGTTAAAGTTTGTGTCGTTGGAGGGTGGACAATAATTATTTTTGGAAAATTAACCTAAAAATTTATAGGCGATTAGGTGCAACAAACGAACTCTATCCTAAATGCTTTCTGAACCAAAATTCTAGCCGCTGTTCACAACAAAGATTCACTTACTGTAATCGCACACCATACCAAACTGCACGCGTATTGAAAATGCAAAATACAAACTGTTTACCATCGCGCAATCTATAGTCAGCCCTGCCTCACCGTTCACAATCAATAACTGACAACCGTAACTGCCACTAACTGGCATAAATGTCTTTTAAAATTAGCATTAGAGGGAAGTGTGTGGGGTAAGAACACAAAAGGGAGGCCAAGGATAGAATACGCTAAGCAAATTAGGGAGAATGTGGGTTGTGCTAGTTATGCAGAAATGAAAAGGCTTGCGCGTGATAGGTTAGCATGGAGGGTTGCATCAGACCAGTCTTAGGACTGAATACCACGACGAAGACAACAACAAAGAAGTGGGCAGTTATCTGCCCACGATGTAAACGGTAGGCCAACCCAACTTCGACGAACATCACTGCCCGTGTAAACCTAGCTTAAAATACAAAGGATTTTTTGTTTGGCATAACATTCAATAGCAAAACTAACAACGATTTCAGAAAATATGTAGAAATATTTACATAAGTTTCATAAATATTCGGTAGCAGAAAAAAATAGCTTTCAAATAGAGCGCGCAGTAAAAGGCGCCGAATTTAAATGTTTTGTTCAAGCTACGATTTTTGAGGTAATTATGTTCCAGTTTAACTCGCAATTGAATGGTCGCGTTTCTCGTTACGGCTTTCTAATGTCGTCAGCGTGTACGGATCGACTTTTAAGGTTAAAGAACCACCAGTTAGGCTTGTATTAAAAACATTTGAAACGTACCTTACTAATGGAAAACACTGATTCGTTCCTTCAACTTGATTGTATCGGACCTTCTTCACTTCATCACCGAGAGAATTGATTACTCGAAACTAAACAACATTCCGTGTCACAGGACGTCTTCAGCTCGCTTTGCGATAGTTGAAATGTCGCGGCGGCGGAGGCGTTCCTCGTATCAGTGCGCAGTTCTTTTTAACGTTTATGCAGCAAGATTAATATTTTCTGAATTCTCCCGTCGATATTTAGTATTTTACGTATTTAATAACAAAACACCACACCAAGTAATAACACTAAAACAGCCTTCCACATTAACTACGTGAGATTGGCTGTGCGGACTATTTTTTTTTTCAATTCCAAGGTAACAATGTGTATTCTCCTCCAACATTTGCGAGAACAACTAATTAATTAATCATTATTAAATTCTATTTAAGAAATACGTCGATACAGCTTCCTATACCGACTGGAAATGTTGATTTTAAAACACAGTCACTTTTCTTAACCTTTCGGGTAATTTATATTTGTACATTAAGTAAAAAAAACACATTGCAATACTGTGCTGTAAGCTGGAACTAACTCAAAGAGCGTCGTAAAATACAAAAGTGGCCATTTGCATCTAAGAAAAAGAAAAATGGAGAGGAAAGAATCGGATATGCAATATTACGACGTCAAGTTTGGGCAAAAAAAAAATTATCAATTATAATAATAATTGATAATTTTTTTGCAATATTACGACGTCAAGTTTGGGCAAAAAAAATTATCAATTATAATAATAATTGATAATTTTTTTTGCCCAAACTTGACGTCGTAATATTGCATACCTGGCTTATCATGAGATATATAGTAATAGTTGACAATTTATTTTTGTTCAAACTTGACGTTGGGTTATCCCGTGCGAAGTGACTTAGGGGAACCCTCTCCTTCAGTTTTTCTCCGTTTTTTTAATAATATGTCTTCTAACTTCTGTCCCTTTTTTCCCTCGAGTTTAAATTTGTATACATAATATACAGACAAGCATTCAAATATACAAATATGCAATTTTTTACTACATATATTTAGCAGAACGGAAACAACCCCATCACAACTAAAGAGTATCTTAAGTAGATAGAGAGGCAATAGAGGCGCTGGGAGCGTGACGGCCATCCCCTCCTCCCCTCCCCGCCACTGTAGGTGTAAGTCGCTCGTAGGCCCATAAGAGCCCATGTAAAAATAGCGCGTTTAAATCCTTCATATTGCAGCAAAAGACAAATGTAAGTGGATTATTTATTTACACCAAAAATTATTATTTCCTAATATATAAGGTAAAAGAATCAATTCAAATGGGAATATTAAAAATATTGAACATGTTTCGAAATCGGTATTGCGAGTTGGATGCGAAGTTATATCAGCATATTTCTACATTAAATGTTAAAAATACATCATTTTCTATTTGAAAATGTTGGAGCAGAATGTAAATTGTTTTTCCTAGGATCTGAATTCGGAAAATAAGATATTTTTATAATATAATTTAGATAGGCCGACGTTTCGATGCGACATTGGAATCTTTCGCAAATGGCTCTTAAAGGGGGTTTAAAGTTTTTAATTAGTTCAATCTGTTTCTTAAGCTCCCTGCGTTAAAAGTCGTATATCTTGTGTTAAGGCCAGTGTCAAAAGCCAAGTTATGCGTGAATATAACAATGCATGCTGAATTCTTGACGAGTGAGAGGTGTCTTAGGATCGTTCCAATACTAATTTGTCTGAGAAGAGAACTTGTTCAGAATTTTATTCACTATCTGATTGCACTACATCATCGATTATTTCTGAAAATACATCTAAATTAAAACGAGAAACGTACAAATAGCCGTGTTGTCACTATTAAATTAAAATTTATAATCCTTACTTTTTCAAATTAATTTTAATTTTCATAGTTAATTATTCGTTTAAACTAAAAATGTATCAACCGGACTTATTATCTCAGTCAGGTCCTTTTATTATTATTTAATCGCGTTGAATAAGTCGCGTATTCTTAAAGTGTAAAAACATTTTCGTAATCTGAATTTTTATAATTATTTTCTATGAAAATCTTTTAAAACGTATTGTAATGTTTTATGATTAATTAAAGAAGGGAAACATTTCAATAAATTATGAGATAATCAAATCGGCCCAAGCATATAGAAAATTCCTTTTTATCGGAACTTAGACCTGAGGAAAAACAATTGCCATTTTCCACCAACATTTTCGAATAGGAAATTATATATTTTTAACATTTAATTGAGAAATATACTGATATAACTTCGCATCCAATTCACCATACTGATTTCGAAACACGCTCAATATTTTTAATATTCCCATTTGAAATGATTTTTTTACCTTAACACTAATATATGGTGTAAATAAATAATCCACTTAAATTTATCTTTGCTGCTTTAAGAATGATTTTAGCGGACTCAAAAAGCGCTGTTTTTACCATTCAACCGGTTGACGTGAAATTTTTGTGTTAAGCACTGTTCGTACAAAAAATAATAATTCTATCTTTTGAAAATTTAGTAACCTTCCTCCTCCTCCTCTCAGCCCAATAAGTAAAGTCAATCATGTTCTTTGCGACTTTTTGTTTGTTTCCCATGACTTCATATACCATTCATCCGATTACCATGAAATTTTGGTTAATTGTGGTCGTCTTCCAACAGGTGGATCTTTTGAAGATTTAGGTTCCGTCTTCCTTCGAAGACAAAAGATCCTACCTTATAGACAAATGCACATATGCAAATAGATGGATTATGTCCTCACATACCCTTTAAAACTAGTTAATTAAATTACTGTTTAGTGCCAAATAATGCTAGTACTGACACTCTTTAATTAGTTAATAACAATGCAAAATGTGTTATGGGTCACAATACGTTTCAGAATTGCGACTCTGGCGCCCTAGACGGAGTCTATTTAAGATACACTTTGATCACAACTGAAGGTACAGAAAGTTAAAAAACAAACAAAGAATACAGAACTACTTCCCTCTTTTACAGCGGCGCCAAAATAATAAATATGTTCAATAGTTAACATTTACTATCGAAATACAGTATCGATCATTTATAGGCAAAATAAAAAGAAACATTCTAGCCTCGCCATAGGAAAATAGATTTTACTGGACGTGAAAAAAATAAATTATAATCTGACAAGGAAATTACGCTTAAAAAATCGAATGTTTCACTTCGTCAAATGGATTGCTTAAAACAAGCATAATCAAACACATCGCAAAACATGCGATGAAAGTGCAAAAGTTGGAGAACTAGCTAAGTTTTTGCAAAGGAGCTACATTTCTTCGTCTACCTGAAGATTTTAAGCCAAAAGACATTTTGGATCTTCGTATATATTATGATTTAACTTAAAATGAGATATAATGCAATGAAGCACATCAAATTATAATTATGTTTTTCAAAAACTATATCATTTCAACTCTTCTTAAGGAAGCAGAGGTGTTTGAAACGTTGTCAGCTCATAGTGGCTGAATTGAATGGGAGTTATTAATAACAGTAAATTGATAATAAACAGAAAATAAAGTATTAAGCTAATGTAAAGAAGAAGTACGTAGTGTTGTTAATCTCTAAGTGGGTCAAAGAGTGAAACATTGCATATTATTTTATAATTTCTAAATTAGTAGTTATGATACTGAATTATTCATTTTCTGTGAATATATTTTTGAAGATTGTTGATATCAATGCTTAAATAATTTCAATGCGCAGTACCTATAGCAATTTGACATAGTAGTTATAAGTCTATCTGTATAAATTTATTTTAAAAAAGAATAAAAACATTTACCTAGAATGCCTAATCTGTAATTTAAAGTGACACACACAATATCCCGATCCATAAGAAGCTCTGGTCGATACTGATATGCCATACCATTCATAAATCCTCCTCCGTGTATGAAAACAAATACATCCAAATGTGGCGATGGACATTTTCTAGTAGGGAGCTGAAATTATGAATGCAAAGTTTATCATTTTCAATTTATCGAATCTTACTGTATGTTAACACTTAAATAAGAATGCTTTAATAGTGCGGTTAACACACTGCTATAAATTATTTAGGGGTTTCAGTTCATTTTACTTGAATCAAATTTTGTGAAACTAAATTTTCCGAGCCCCAGAACCCGCGGAGAACTATGAACGCCAAGTACCGACGGTCGAACAAATAAACATTTATGTGGCCGCCTGTAAATGGGATTAGAAGCAGCTGCTGGACGGTTGAATATTGTAAATCCTTCAGAAGCATAAGCTTCAATCTCAACATTTTGACACGTCTGAATTGTCCTACAGAAAGTGCGTGAGGTTTCATGCCTTTGCAGAAAGACATGCTAATCCTGTATTTGGAACTCGAGAAAGATGAAATGCTATTGGCTAAAGTTGTGGATAATTCTGATCTAGAGGCGAGTAAGTGGTGGACAAAAGTGGTGATAGTAGTTGAGACTTCAGCGACGATCCGTGGACTGAAAGTATCAAAGGACACCTCTAGTGCTCAGTTTTCCAGAAGCCAACACACAGAGTCCGGATCAATTATTCAAAGGGTTCCTGAGCGTCGGTTATAATTTATCCCTGAGCACCGTCAGTAATGTACCATTAAACAACAAACCTATCAAAGCAGCCATAAATGCCACAGCGGTCACCGATAACAATTGTGTTGTGAAATTAATCACCAGGTATTTGAGTCCACCATTCTTTGAAGAAAAGGAGTCAATTTGTTTTATTTTAATTTATAAAGTGTAAATTCAGTATATAGATTTTGACAGAGCAGGAAGATAAGGCTTAATTTGTTAGTTAAAAACAATATGAAAAATTAACACATTTGTTAATTTAATTTTCCTGTTAATATATTAAAGTAAATATAAATTTCCTGTACATAACTATAAACGCATTATAATTGTAATAAAAAAGTTTATCTATACAGCTTCAAAGACTAAAATATATTGAAATACAAAAAATAATTGAATGTTCCTTTATGTTTAGCACAGTAGAATTTTCTGAACGTTTATGAACACAAAATTCATGTTCTGCGAATGGAGCACTTATTTTTGTTTCCTTCACCTGCTATTAATTGTTAAAAAATTCTACAAATAATATTTTCTGCCTTTTCAACTGTGACATAATGAAGGATAGGTCTCGAATAAATATTTAATAATTAATATTAAATAACTTACCATTTCATTAGTTTATAGTTGTTCTAAAACAAATGACCTAATTAAAGAAATTTATTATATAAATATGTGTACAAAAATAAAATAACTCTTATTACTGGATTTATTATAATCCTATGTTTTCAGCATATATTTCCGCATCCTGTCGGCAACGTTTACTTTGTTCACCTTTTAGCCAGTAAAATGTTCGTTTTTTTTTGTTTTGCTTATTTTATGATAGGAACTCTTCTCTCCGATTTGTAGCTGAAGTGGATGAATATAGCATGTTAAAGAATATACCGCTTAAGATGAGCCAGCAGTAAACAACAAAACGAAACTAAGTTACAACATTTACACGTCAGTAACATTCTTCTTCAAAGCATATCTAGACCATTAGTATACAATTCGTCAGCACTCCGCTCCAATCACCCCATGAATTATGTCGAAAAAGCACACTCCACCACAATCGCCCCATGAATTAATGTCGAAAAGTTTGATACCTTCCACCTAACCACTTGGCGGCTGTTTGCTGCTCCGTCATATGACTCAATATTTCTATTGAATACAGGGCTATAGTATTTTAATCCTTGATTGGTCCGTATCTATCTTTGTGGAAGGAAATTACAGGGATCAAACGAATAATTATGGAGAGATTTTGGGATAAGAAACAACAACGGAAAGTGAGAGTCATTTTGGTATGGAAAATATCATGGAAGGGAAAGTATCTCCAAAGAAGATTATGTGGCAGATAAAACACGTCCATGGGATCGCGCGACATAACGGTGTTTCACGAAACAGTGGTTACACTACTGGGACTGTAATTCCAAAATTTATAAGTCCGTTTAGACTATACGGGCCAATATGCATAAACCAATACCATAGAATTGGAAAAAGAAGGAATGAAAACTTTTTAGTCTGCATAGCTTTACACATGCCACAGCTCAACGCTCAAGTGGGCGTTTTATGGAAAATGTGTGTGCACAGCACTTCTAATCTAACATTTGGCAGGCATTCTCTGTCATGCAACTTTCATACTTGAAGTACGTACCAGCCGAAAAATGTCAAGTAAACCAGCAGAAAAGAGACCGGAGGGTGCGTCATGGTATTCTCCTATTTTCCTCACATTTGCAAAAGACAAGAAAAGTTTTTAGGTCACGTGACTTTTCGTTCAGTTCCAGCAAACTCTTCTGAATATTTGACCTGTTTCTACCCGACAGGGAGTCACCAGCTCCTTATCAATTACACGCAGCTTTGCATGTATAAACGTTGTGATAACATTAAAAATGATTAAGTGCATTTGGAACAGTACACACCTGAGGTGAATAAACATTTACGAATAAACAGTTCTCTTCCCCAACAATAACTGGGTCTTCTGGTTTTGTGACATATGCATACTGCAGGCAGCCAACATCTGGATTAGTAGCATCCCATACACCTATCCATGGTTCTGCTTTTTCAGGTTCCTATAAATGCGTTACTGTCTATAATAAACAAAGATTAAAATAAAAGTAATCTGTGTCATTTAAAAATTATAAATGATCTTTTATGAAATGAATTTGTTGCAAAGGTCCGGTATTAATTTTTAATTAATAAATACTAACATATAAATAACAGTTTACTGCATTTTTAAACTTATTTGATTCATAGCTACTCAGTGGCGGCCAGTAATGTGCTACATCACCCCAAGGAACAATTTTACGAGGATAATTCCCCTTGCTTGAGATATTAATAATACTGCAACATCAACAGGATGCTCCACGCTACATATCTAATTTCGACTACATAACGTGTAACAGAAACGATTTTTCAAAGTTGTGAATAAATAAATTAAAATTGGCGCAAATTTCTAACACAAAAATATTTTTACTTCTTGCATATTTAAAGTAAAGAAAGATTATTTTAGAAAGAAACCATATAATCGTGAGCTAAATTTTTCAGAATTAAAAATGTCTTCGAAATGCCGACTGTTAAACGTTTTTTCTTTTAAATAACCTTTGATTAATTTAAATTAATAAATAAAAAGACGGTCAAAAAGTCAGCATTAAATATATCACTATTTATTCACAATCTCCATTTTGAGAGTTCCTCATGCTTAGTACAAACCACAGAACATAGAATAGAATAGAAGAGGCAGGCGAAATGGCGCGGTGGCACCAGGCACTCAGGTCTCTCCCCACTCCAACCCCCCCCCCCCCCATAAAGTTCTGACAACGCTAATGTTTCTTAGTAGTTAAACACTTCGGCATTGCTGGAAATCGCACAGTTTTTAATTAGACGAGCATGTATCGTTTCCAGTTCACGTTATTCATTATTGTTTCCCTTCGTTTATTACAGTTTTTAACTGATCAGATTTCGTTCACTTAGTGCGTATGCATAAGTGAAGCAATTGAAACATGGCGTGATGTTGCGCCGCATTCGGATGCAGCACAAAAGTTATTCCTCTCATAACTCTTCACAGTTAAACAATTATTCATCA
Source organism: Eucriotettix oculatus (assembly GCA_034510155.1). Taxonomy (NCBI): domain Eukaryota; kingdom Metazoa; phylum Arthropoda; class Insecta; order Orthoptera; family Tetrigidae; genus Eucriotettix; species Eucriotettix oculatus. Next base: position 192,522,748 of record CM067376.1, on the reverse strand, counting down.
CTGTGAAGGGCAATTTATTTTGTGAAGGTGATTAATAAATTATTTGACATATTAGAAAGTAAATTCCTTTTCGGCGAAAGCGTTTCTTGCCTGTGCTATCTTACCCTATTTATTACTCTGCCCAAGTAGCAGAATTCCTTACCATCTTCAAAATATCCTTTCCCAATCTAACACCCTTTGTTTTTCCACTATTTCACATACTACACTCCATTACCTTTGTTTTCCCTCTATTAATCCTCATAATGAACTCTTCCTCCAGGATCACGTTCATGCCATGTATTACGTTTTATAAGTCTTCTTTTGACTCCCCTAATACTACATTATCATCTGCAAACATTAGGGTTTTTATTTCTTCTCCTTGCAGTGCGATTCCCTGTCCATATTAATTTTTAACTTTCTTGATCGCCTGTTCTAGAAATAAGTTGAACAACGTGGACTACAGACTGGATCCTTGTCTTACTGCTTCCTTGCCCTTCAATTCTAATTACTGCTGACTGTCATCTGCAGAAGTTATGGATAACTCTTCTTCGTTGATATTTTATTCCTTTCCTCTTCGAAATCCTAAGTAGTGTGTTCTAGTTCACATTATCACAGGCTGTTTCTAAATCTACAAATGCCAGTTTTTTCTTATCCTGTCTTCTATAATTAGACGCAGTCAATATTGTTTCTCTTCCCAAAACCAAACTGTTCTCGTATTACGCATTTTATTTCACGTACTATTTCCCTATATACTATTTTACATTTACGAGATACTAAACGTAAGATATTTTCGTATACATATCAAGTAAAAGAATGATGTATAATATAAGTTGATAATGAAATGGGAATTGTCTACATTATGTAGATAATTACATTACAATGAAATTATTTATAGCATATCTACTACCAATTACTTTTTAAGATTATGTATTTTCTTGAATTACAGGAATCATAGTAATAAAACTAAAAATGATGGTGAAATGTGAAGCCTGTTTCGAAGCTATTGAGAAAAACGTCATTACTAATGAGAAAGGACTACTTGCAAGAAAGGACCGCGGAGAATTGATATTACAAGATGTGTGTGAGTGTTATTAATATTTGTAATATTTGTGGCTATATAAATGCGAACGAGAGATACACCATATGGTATCCAAGTTTCAACCTCTTTTATCTTTCCAGTCTTCATCTAGCATACATCAGTCCTTCATTGCTTGCATCACTTCTTCATTCCATATAAGTTTAGGTCTTCCTTTTTTCTTTCGTTTTGGGGGTTGCCAGTGAAATATTATTAATGGCCAACGTTCCTCTGGAATTCGTCTCAAATGTACAAACCAATTCAACCTCCTACCTTCTATTGTATCTAAGATATTTAGTCATGTAATCCCCATTACTTACCGAATGTATTCATTTCTTATTCTGTCTGCTCTTGTCACACCACAGCTGCTGAAAAAATATTTAGTTGCAAAAAGAAACGAACTCTCAGCAGACTCTGCGGCTTATATGATCCTTTTTGATAAAACATTACATAAAACAAGACTAATCACTTTTCAGAAGAATAAACTCATTATACGTCACTTATCAAGGAAATTCGACAGCTTTACCTGAAAATTCGAATGCACCATCATGTGAGAACTCTTAATGACGAATTGCACAGAGAACGAATCGGAGCAAGATATAAAATCGTTATATTCAACAAACAATAATTTAATTCTGGTTCGGAATTGTTTCGTAATTTGTATTAGCCACATGAATGTAATTATACCAATTATTACAAAAAAGAAGGGATGCATTATTTATTTTTTCCCATAAACGTAGAAAAATATTCGTTTTCAGCACAGCAGCAGCTAGCGTTTGGTGGTATTAGAGTGGGTGGGGGGCTGGGGAACTTAGCTGCCGCTTCTACTCTATTCTATGTTCTGTGTTACAAACAATATTACATTAAATGAAATCTGAGTTCTATGTTTTTATGTTCCTTAATAAAAACATCAATTTAGACATTCAAAGGTACACAGTTGTGTTCTAACACATACATGTTAATAATCACAATTTCGATTAGCAAATTGTGGAAATTTTAGACGAAGAAAATAATCACTTCTCGAGAATTATGAGTGAAATGTTGTATAAGGTGCAATTAATGTTAAAAATGACACGAATAATTTGAACAAAATTTACGATATTATTTTGTTGTAGTAGTTTAACGCTTTAATATTCTTCTTCATTGTTAAAATTTAACTGCCGAAAGCACTTATTGTTACTACATCATTTCACCCGTAACCATCTCTGGAGATGGTCCATGTGCGACACCAAATTCTGCACATGTAAATTCAGTAATCTTTTTGGCTGAGAGTCGAGGAGTAAATATGAATTGCTAATTTTGTAAGCTTCTAATCATGTTTTTTATATAAAAATTAATAAATTGTAAAATAAAATTCAGATCTAATTTAATGTAATATTTATGTTTGTAGTAAGCCTGAGGAAGTCTCAAAATGGAGATGAAACGTCGCTTTTGTGAATAAATAGTGATATATTTCATGCTGACATTTTGGGGGTCTTTTTATTTATTGTAAATTTTAAAGTCAGAAAACTATGTTGTAATTCAAGTAAACCATAACCCCACAAACAGTAATATTTTTATTAATTCGTCAAAAACATTAAAACTATAGGCTGATGAGGCCGCCTTCAGCTGTGACAGCACGTACGGCCCCAGGTCGGTGCTCTGTTCTTTGTAGCTCATAGAATTCCATGTTTTTGTACGTGCAGGGAAGTGAAGAGAAAATACTCGCATGCGCATTTCTCATTCCAGACAGAATTCTTGTTCGGTAAGAAATGCAGCCCAGATGTATGCGGAAGGGAGAGGGTTGGACGGCGGGCAGTTGAAAGTCTTCGAAATCGAGGCAAAAATTCACACTCTTGAAATACTATGATTTTAAAATTGCTTTAAAATTACGAAACAAATAATTCCTCTTAAGTTAATTCATGTGCTGTAGCACATGTGCACGAATGCACCAGCCGCCACTGTAGCTACTAATTATCTAGTAAACGTTCTTTGAAACAATGTTTTCCAAATTTTTAAATAATACAGATTTGAAGTAAAATAATTGTATGAATGTTTTACTCATTAAAAACATTCATTAATTTATTATTATTTATAAAAATGTGTTTCAAAGTAATGTATTGATCTTGTTGACGAACCTTGAATCTTAATTCTCCTACAGGTGGCTTAGCATATGGAATTGCGTTGAAAGCAGCAAATTTCCGACCTCCCACGGATGTTAACCACGAGCCTCTGGCAGTTCCCTGAGACACAGTTACGTGTGGTGGAGGTTCTGCGCGTACAAACCCAGCCCAACAGTATGACAGTAGGAGGAGATTTTTCGCTTTACTCGTAACAATCATTCTTCTATCCTGAAATATCCATAGATAAACTGTTGTAGTATAGGACTCCACAACATTAAAGATGTGATAGGAAACCAATTAGGTATAAAGAATTTATTCAACTTTTGAAAACTTCAGAATTGAGCGCGTTCTCTGCGATGTACAAGGAAGCGCAATTTGATGTTTGAAGTAACAAGTTGTAGAATAAAATATGTTCATTTATTATTAAATTGTGTTCTCCCGACGAAACTACTGTGATAATTAATGTGAGACACTCACCTACAAATATAATACCTCATATCTAAAGTTATCCACTATATCTCTGAAACATAATTATAATAGTTAGCAGATACCACTTGATAACTTAAAGCTAGGTCAGCAAACGAACGAGAGTCGATTCTTATAAAAGATTTGCTATCTGAAACGATTCAGTAAAAAAAGTTACTCCTCGCAGTTCGATTCGTACAGTCGTCAGCGAGTTATTTAAGTCTTAGATTCGTGAGCAAATTATTTGAGCTATCGAGTCTTGAGCGAACCGCCTGCCTGAGTCGGCTCCGGAACGAACGCCTTACTAATTGAGTCTTCGGGTTGAAGTAAGATTCCATTCAGGTTCTGAATCGAAAATGATAAACCGGCACTTTCAAAGAATTAATAAACAACAACACACGTAATATTTTTGAAGTGATAGGCTTAGCTCCTTTAACAAACTAAAATAATAACAGAAACTTAATTTTGATAGGTTATCATTACGACTCGTTTCCATTCATTGTTAACATATTATTCTCAGCGTTTTTTGTCATTTAGATGTAAATTGTTTTTTCACCTCTTGAATTTTTTTGTTCTCAATTCACCAACCCGCTCCTATATAAATATTAACAGCTTTAATTGACAAGATTATGTACAATGAATATGCAGAATAAATTTTATCTAGATGTTTAGGTTGCAGTGTAGATGGCATTGCAAATTATTCCACGCATTTCTTTTCCAATAAAGCCCGGAAGATTCACTAGGATGAGGTCAATGTCCAAGTTAACCCTTATTCCCAAGGACCGTGAAGCCGTATGGGTTGCCAATCTATATTTAAAAGAAACTGCTTGTTTTCCAGAATTTACTTACAGAGCCATGAACTGTTAGAAAGAAAATATTTTCGACATATTGGAAGACGATGGATTAAACTCTCCAGATTTCAACGCCATCGTCCGTGCGTCGCCTTCACCAATTTACTGTGGTACAGGAAGTGGAATTTCGATTTAGAATAAACCGTTCAGCTTGTCAGGCACGTCTGTTTTAAAAATATTTTTAATTAATGAACAAAACTCGTAAAAAGGTCTCTGTGTTTCGATATATTTGAAAATCAAGATTTTATAGTTTCGATTTTATTTCATTAAAGGGGGCGGAATAATTTTATTTAATTTTGGTTTTAATCTCATATTTCATTTATGTATTATACATACAAATTTTAAAGCATATTATTCGTTAGGTAACATTTTTTATCTCAAGCACTCCTCAAAATTTAGTAATAATGTATAACAATTTCAAAATTATTTCTCATAAAATAATTTTCAGTTATTACATATTTCGTTTCTAATTTTTTCTGTTTTAGTAAGTCCCTCTTTACGACACCAAGTTAATAATATTCAACGTTGAGAATAGGAGCGGATGGAATTCGGAGAGCCTATGAGTTGCTTAGAATAATGGACTCGTAGCATGAGTGGATCGACTCTGAACGCAAAGAGAAAACCTGTCGATACCTAGAAGCAGAGGGGATGCTTAGCCGACCCAGCAGCCGCAGAAGTCGAGCTAATCAGACGTGGGAATAATATAGCATAAACGAGGTCTCGAAGAAAGAATTCAATATGAGGATTAATAGAGGGAAAACCAAGGTGATGGAGTGTAGCTTGGGAAACGGTGGAATAACAAAGGGTGTTAGATTGAGAAGGAATATTTTGAAGGAAGTTAAAGAATTCTGCTACTTGGGCAGCATAATAACTAGGCGTGGTAGAATTATAGTAGACATAAAGAGTAGGATAGCACAGGCAAGGAAGACTTTCGCAAAAAAGGAGAAAATTATTTACGTCTAATATATGTGTGAATATTAGGAAATCACTACTAAAATGTTCGTATGGAGTCTGCCGTTATGTGGATGAGAAACGTGAACAGTAGGAGTTGCAGAAAGGAAAAGTATTGAAGCCTGTTATAGAAGGATGCTTGAAAATCAGATGGGTTGATAAAATCAGTAACGAGGAAGTTCTAAACAGAATAGGGGAAAAGCGAACGATATTTATTATTATTATTTATTGTGAATATGGATAAAGTTGACAAAGAGAAGATATAGATTAATAGACCACGTTTTGAGAGATGAGGATCAGCCGAGGATGGTATGCGCAAAGCAGCTTAGGGAGGATGTGGGATGTGGTAGTTATGTGGAAACGTAAAGGCTTGGCCAATATAAGTTAGCGTGGAGGATTTTGTCAGAGCAGTTTAAGGACTGAATATCACAACAAGTTTTACGACTATTTCTCGAAATATTTATTACATGCAAAAAATGTTAAGTTGTAAACAGTTTTTCAACGCATTTTTGGCATAAAATTACCTTATAGGTAATTTCAAACTATAGGTGGTTCCAATTAGTTCCAATAATCGAGGTTTACTGTACATCATATTTTATTGTAGTTGGTCAGAAAATAGAAAAGGACAAGCAAGTTCTGTTTTGAACACAAAGCAGGTCTGGAAGAAATGTAATGGATTTTTGTCATGTAATAGAAGGTTGTGCAAATTAATAATTAATGAAAATGTGAATAATCTTACACTAATAAAAGAATGTGCACCAACTGAATAATTTTCTTATTACTTACAAAGAATATATTACAGGTTCCCGAAAAAAAGTACGATTTTAGTCATTGGTGATTATTCGCACGGTTACCAAAGAAAGAACGTGCCAAGATGCCGCTGTTAACTTCAACTTACATGTTAATGCAAACACAATTGGTTACATGTTATGTGACATCGCAAATGCAAATAATTTGATAACAATGAGTACACAACTCCAGCAAAAAATATATAACGAAACCAGTATATTAACAAATATAAGCACAGCAAACCAAATAGATTATGCAGTCGTAAATAATAGCTAGATGGACTTATGGAAGACTAGCTATGCCCGCGACTTCGTTTGCGCGGAAATAACTCATTTTTATTTAGCCCTAAAATAAAACAACAGTTACAGAATTTTGTAAAAGTTGAATTTATTGAATATATTAAAAGTAAAATATCATTCATTTATGATCGCTTCAGGTAAAACCTTATAACTCACAGTTGGTTTTGAACAGGTCCCGCTTTCACACGTTTCGGAGCCAATTAGATTCCAACTTCCAGACATAGGCTTCAATTATATATTGATTATATTTGCTTTTAAAAATGAGCAATTACTAAATATTAAATTTACCTGAATCTACAAATAAAATAAATTTACGTATACATTCTGTCGACGATCCAAAGAAATTTATTATTTCTCAGGGAGTAATTTACGTATACATCGTATCGACGATCCAAAGAAATTTATTATTTCTCAGGGAGTTAGCTCTCTACCAACGAGTGACTGGTGCCTGTGGGAGTTTTCTCTCGCAGGCGCTTCGCCCCAAAGTGACTGCGGGGCTCACCTGATTATGTCGGGAATGCCTCGTACTCTCTCTGTTTTTTTCAAAATTCTCACATGTCGAAACACCTTCACCTACTTTGGGTGGTTTATGTACTGGGGTCGAAGACCTTGGGCATAAGGCATGAGTTGTCCGCTCATCCCATTGGATCAGTCGGCTGACTGCCTCCTGAAACTGGTGGAGACACGGAGAAGGGAATGCTGCTACCCCACGGCAAACTCGTCTCCCGTCATTCGAAAGGGCGTGAGAATAGTACCCAAAGCCCGAACTACCTGATGCAGGCTTTCTATGGGTTTTCCCTGCATCTCTTTAGGTGAAACACCGGGTAGGATCCTTAAACTACAGCCCGGGGACACTAGTCAACACTTGGCTATCTTGCTCTACCTTCCACATCCCCCCTTTTCAATCCATTTCTATGCTATTAAAGGGGAGTTGCCTGCTTCAGGATCACCCTCATGTAGCCTGTTAACCAAAAAAAAGCTCTCTGCCAATAATAGGTTAATTACGGTGCAATCTCGCTGAAACGATATATGGAGCGAGAAAACTCGTCCCTCCCTCTCCCTCTCTCTCGAATAGATCCAAACAGAGATTCAGATCATTATATGTTTAAAGTATCAATTAAACAAAAGTTTCCTGAAACATATTTCAAGAAACCATATCGGATTAACAAACGGAATAGAAGTACATAACCCAATAAAACAGAAAGAATATAGGAATACATTATATGGCAAACTAAATACTACCAAAGTAAACAATGACGTCGATTAAGTTTGGGTAGGTATTCAGTGTAAAATATTAGAAGCAACTGTCGAAAATGCAGGAGAGAAGTTTAAGAAGTGCATGATGATGGTGATAAATGTAGGCAAATCATAGAAAAGAAAAAATAAGCCAGATTCAAAACATTCCAAAATAAAACTATAAATTGTAAATAACATTATAAATATGAAGAAAAGAAACTAATATTGTGTATAACAAAAAGAAGAAATTGTTAGTGAACAACTAATTCATATAGAGGAGAATTTTAAAAAAATTAAACAAGTAACTCATATAAATTTTAATCGCAGCAAGTTTACACGCCGTATCAAGTGGTCTAAATTGAGAATTGAGCCCTGCGCAACTATTTCCGATTTTGATGAAATTTTTACAGTTTTTAGTAAAAGGCCTTAGATTAACAACTACAAAAATTCAGTTAGAGGCAATTGAAACAAATTGTTGTGATGATTCTGAACAATTCAGTTTGGGAACCATAAAACTACCGGCTTGGGATCCTTGGTCAAAACACTTAATTACAAAAAAATTTATAGGTCTGTAAACGTATCAGGCTTGGGAACCTGCAGGAAAAGAAAACCACCCGTGTCTGATCTTGCCTTGCTCAAGGAACACGCTATTCTATTTGGCTTAGTTATTAATGGCTGAAAAGATGATTCTGTAATAGTGCTCTTAGTTCTTGCAGTCATCAGTAAATTATCAGCTGTTTACTGCATCAATTTGGTTAAATTCATTCCGTTTCTAACTTTATTGAACTATTATAAGACTAGTGAAACATAGATTTTAAAGGGAGCTGGTATCCAAAATTTCTAGTAATTGAAGGGGGAATACTGAGAAGAACATTGTTCCACCTCAGTGGAGTTTGTAAATACCACTAGCGGTGGGCGAATAGTAATTCTGAATTATGGTAACCAGGTTTTCCTATCAAATGTATCAGAAAATTAAAAATGGAGGACTTGAGCCAGGATATAAGGATGTGGAGCACAAAAACATTATTTATAGCGCCTGGAAAAATGTAAAATGTGACATAACTATATTTTTTACACGCTGACAGAATTTATTGCTAAAATTTTTATTTATGAAAATTACGCTTTCAAACAAGTTTTACACACGTCTATGTAACAGAGTAAGATACGGTCAATTTGATTTTATGGACAGTTTTAAAAGGACAACTGATCTTGAAATAATATTATCTGTTCATATTACTTTTCATAGGCAATAAGATGGCATAATGAGCGATGATGAATACCACTGTTATGTAACAAATACTGGGTTTCCACACGAAATTTTCAATTACTTCGGAGAAGCTCGTGAATCGCAGCCAAGTGAAACTTTAAACATCATTTGTGAACCAGTGCATCAATATAATTTCTGCCGGTTGGTTAACTTAAATTTTCACAAACAATTCTATATCGTTTTTTTCGCGTAAGTAGCGACATTGACGATGATCGGAGCAGTGATCCCCGTTCGATTCCCGGATCTGTCGAGCATTTTACATTCAACCTCCTTAACTCTCAATTTTAACTTTTCTATTATTACAATAGAAAATAATCATATGTATTGGATTAGAATTCACTGGGATCAAGAATGTACTTGATGACGTTTGTGGACCTGTCTTAAGAAACTTATTACAATATTAGTTCATTGTTCGGGTGTAATAACAAAAATAATTCCTTAAATTCAAAATAAATTATGATGTAAATAATAATATTATAATATCTTATTTTCGGCTGTACTAATGTAAGTTAAATTATCGAGGCTTTAAATTGTACAGAGGAATAAATAGTTGTTCGAAGGACTAGGACTAACGACCTTGCTAGTGCTTATTACGAGAATCCACTTGCCTGAACTTCACCAGGGCTACTGCCATGAAACGTTTGTTGCTTCAACTTTTATAGAACTGGTTTGAGGTGGTGGGAGGGATAACAACAGTGGGAAATTCTCAAGTATTCGCACGGTAGCAAACTTATTTTGCATATTCGTATATTGGTAGAAACCACATTTATATGTACGAAGTAGTGGACAGTTAATCATTACTTTGAACACTTAATTGTAAACCACCATGCTGTACGTGATCTTGTAAATTATGACAGAACTACAAAAGTGATTGGAAGGTAAAAAGCAAAAAAAGTCGAATTAAAGTGATGTTGTGCTGAATATACCTGTAAGGACGAAACCACCCCGAAGGATTTAAGTAATTGATGACAATTGTATATTACATTGTGATTGTTTAAGGAGAAATTAAAGGAGTTGTGAACATAAAGGTAAAACGATTTTGGATATAGAATCATTTTTGGCTCAAAATAAAATATAGACAATATTGCCATATTGACGTTTTAACAAGTACCTATATTTCAACCAATTTGTAATTGGAAACCAATCTCGCCTGTATCTGTCCATCCAAATCACTCTAAGCCCCGTGCTGCTTATTAAGACGTAATATCTCAATAAGTCTAAAAGCTGATTATTACAACACAATTTTGTAATCGTTCAAGAATTTTGACTTTACTCATGGCCTTTAGGGTTTACAACGGTTGTGAGAACCTTACTTCATTGCAACACTGCCTCGTTATAAAAAGCCTTGAAGGCCTTAGTGGTTTGTTTAAAAAAAACTTTTATTAACGTATGATTGCTTCACTGTGGCATCATTGTGAAATTTACTGAGAATATTGAATGTTATTTTAATTTTAATATACGTGATACTACTGACTCTTACATTTGTAACTCTATTGATGATTACATATATTACATTATTTCTAGAGATATTTCGGAAGTTATACACACTTTTTACAACAAAGTAAATTCTCGTTACCTTATTTATTATATTGTTAAGCCTGAAAAGATAAATGTTTCACTGTTTATCTTCACTTCAATGTTTTAACGTACATGTAATTTATTGAATATGAAATTTATTATTCATTAAATTATTTTATTGATGTTTTACTTTTTTGTATATAACTCGACATTTGGTGTGAAAATACTTATGCGAATTACTGGAGACAATTGAGACGAATACTCTGAGAAACCAACAAAGACTTATTTGTCGATATTTGCTTAGATAAATTTTGAAATAATCTAATTAAACAATCAGACAAGGCTTTGAACTCAGAACGGGATATCGGCTAAGCGGAAAAGTATTTAATTCGCCTGAGTGGAGATGAAATACCCATCATAAAAATAAGGAAGAAGTGAAATTGACGTATTTTTTTGAATGAGAAGCGAGTATACGTTTTTTATCAAATATCTTTATAATTTGATCATAAATTAGATATTAATTCTATTGGAAGATACGCTAAGCAGAGAATAAAAATATTGTAATTTTTATTTTTATAAAAAGGGAAAATTTGTATTAAAGAATCTATTTGAGTTAGGTTAATACAAAAATGTCGTTATAAAACATTTTTACTTTGCGCTATGCCAACTTCTGTCGGGATTATGAAAGTTTTTTATATTTGTAAAAAGAGAATATTTTTAGTAAAGAATCTATTTAAGTTGGGTTAATAAAAAATTTCATTCTAGCCCTTTTTTAGTTTGCCCTATACTAGATCTATCAGGATTACGAACGATTTCTCTCACGGATTACTAGTGGGGGAAATTAAAAAAATGTGTGGCATCGAGAACACTATATGAACTGCCAAAGGCGGAAAACAATGAACGTTGGTACGTCCCCGTTTAAAATTGGACTTCCACCCTGCTGTTCTTGTACTGCTGTTGGGATCGCCAGTTGACACCAGTCGACTTACAGGCTGCTAATACTGGAAACCCGTTGAAATTTCAGCTGTTGACTTCCCGACGAATACCTCCAAGAGCGTAAAGCATGCTAGAGTCAGAATATGCTCATCTACCTGAATATATGACTAAATAACTCAAGGTTTCGTCTATATTAATTAGAAACAGCTTAGTAAGACCACAGACCAAGATGCTATTTGATTTTGTTCACCAAGCTCCGCCCTTGTACGTGAAATTTTACCCCGTACGTGAATTAAGTATGATTTATCCTCATTCCTTGAAAAAAAGGGAGGATGATGCGTATGTTATCCTACAGCTCTCAGTAGAAATCGGGAATCGTCTTTCATCTGGGTATATTCTCGCGTAAGGTGATGGAGTACCAGCGTAACAAACATTTAGGTTCCTTTCTTTTTTGAAGAAAACGCGTCTATTGTGTTCAGACTACCGGACATAAGTTACAAGGCAAAAGTGTCAGCTTCTGCATTTCGTAACAGAAGCCTCTGTCTTAAATTTAGCTTTTCAACTCTAGCCAATTATATTATGGGTTGACAAGATAGATAATTTCTTTATTTCAGCCGTGTTTCGTCGCCGAAAGTTCTGGACGTTTTCGCCACCTCCAATGAAACAACGCGCAAACATTCGTGCTCACCTTCTGTTCAAGAAGATTACTCGTAAGTCGCCAATACTTTTAACAAATCATGTGCATTCATGATTCTGGCTCCATCTAGCATGGATCTAAAGTCTTACATACTTGTATTGTATTGTTTTTCCAACCTCCTGAATGCTCTAGTGGCCAGCGTCGCTGCCTCACAACTCAGACGTCCATGGCTCGAATCCTGATGTGGGCTTCGATATTTGTGCCGTCATGGTGACGGAGCGTGGGATTAAGAATGCTGGAGAATCTATACGCTGAGCACGTATCACTCCATATAGGAGTGTGTCATGTAAGATGACAGTCCGCAGTCCACCCGGTAGGCCAAGACCCTTAATGGGCTGCAGAAGTCACTGAATTTAATTCTGGCATTCAGCATGCCGGTTTTAATTCAGCTGCTAACAAGGTTAATAGAAGACGGTAAAACAAAGTTCTGCGTACAATCTTCAACGGGTGAAGCACTTTCCAGATAAGACATGACTACCACACCCAAGAGCAGAGTAATGGGATTCAAATTTGAAAAGATAATATAACGAACGATAAGTACGTCGAATAAAGATTTTTGAAGTAAATGAGGTTGTTATTGATTGTGTGTAACTTCAAACCTCTTCGGCATGGGAGGATAGCGCCAATAATGATGAACGTGGAGGAACATTACATAAAAACAGAACGAAAGCAATCGAAATTGGTGTGTATTCCGTGGTTGTGGAATTGGGTAAGTTGAAATCCGACATTCAAAATGTAACTCGTGTTATGGTTCAGTCGCGGGTTAAGAAGACCGAGCAATGCCGGACACCCAGACTGTAGTTGATATAATTCAGCTCCAGGATTATCAATTTTTACTAGTAACATTAAAAACAACTTTGATTCTTTTTCTTCGTATATTACCGGTTATTATTTCCTTAAATTTAAGAGAAATAATATATGATGATTTAAAGTTTGTTTTCAATTCTACATACGAGGCTTGGCAGTTAATGGGATGCGTGCTATAATGTAGCCGTCGTTGTAGAGTTTCACCTAAAGCTACCACGAAATAATGACTTGGTTACCGTTGTCGTGATGATAGTCTTTGTTTAGTCAGTCTGGAGTCACTCTGTAGAGATTTGTAGTAGAGTTTCACCCAAAGCTACCACGAAGTAATCACTCTGTAGACTGTAGTCACTCTGTAGAGATTTGTAGTAGAATTTCACCCAAAGCTGCCACGAAATAATCACTCTGTAGTCTGTAGTCACTCTGTAGAGATTTGTAGTAGAGTTTCACCGAAGTAATCACTCTGTAGACTGTAGTCACTCTGTAGAGATTTGTAGTAGAGTTTCACCCAAAGCTACCACGAAATAATCACTCTGTAGTCTGTAGTCACTCTGTAGAGATTTGTAGTAGAGTTTCACCCAAAGCTACCACGAAGTAATCACTCTGTAGTCTGTAGTCACTCTGTAGAGATTTGTAGTAGAATTTCACCCAAAGCTACCACGAAATAATGACTTGGTTACCGTTGTCTTTGTGTAGTCACTCTGTAGAGATTTGGGAGCTCGTGGGGACGGCATGATTATAAGAAAGAAGGAGAGTGAATCAAGATTTACTTCCGGAAATAAGGATTTGACGATAGGATAGATTTATTCGTGGATTGAATTCGGATTGGAGCTAAGAACAGCGATGAGTGTTGGCTGTAGGGAAATAGACTTGTAGAGAAAATAAGGTTTATTATTATTTGTTCATTCATACAATAACAATAATATAAGGACAAAGATTGAGTAAATGAATAGATCAGCCTGATGTCTAAAGGCTGAGTGCAATTCAAAAACTGCCTCTATGTGCTCATTACCGACGTTTTATATAGGCTCTTAACCTACAAATAAGAAGGCCACGGAAGGAGAACTTCCAGTGTCGGATAACAACTGTGCCAGCGCTCTACATTGCGGTAGGCACGAAACGGTTCTACACTAGTGTCCTAGTATTACAGCCATAACATTAATTGCTACATCATAGTGCCGATTAGGATTAGGAGCCTAAGAGAACGGACAACGTGGCACCGAAACGTTAAGCGTATGGACGATATTATAGCAGAAAATTCCCAGCGTCACATGTTGACGTTGAAGGTAACAATCACCTAGATACTATTTCAGATAAACGAGAAGGGGCTGTTAAGGTGAGTCAACGTACACCTCCTGGGTGCAACCATGCATCCAGAGCAGTTGATTATGCGGTTCCAAAGGTTCAAAGTGGATAACACTTGGAGACAAGTTTCCGAAGCGGAGAATTCTTTGTTCCATATCTTCCAGAACGTGAATCACGAGCCTGCGCAGCGCAAGCCATACGCTTATGCATATGATAATTTTCATCGGGACGGTACGGATCGCCAAGTACAAAGGATGGCAATGAGCTATGAACATCTTGTTTCGTGGAAGGTCCGAGAGACTTCCGACTACAGCCTGCACGCTCCAACGCCAACCAACCCTCGGCACCAACTCAAAATTTCTGTTACGGTTTCAATTAAAGATTATATCAAGTTAATTAAACTTAATTCTTGTTTTAAATGAATGTAATATCAAAATAAAGATTACTTCTATTTTTACAAGGTATCTCATTACATAATCTATAAGCGTATCATGGTAAATACCTTAATTCAATACTGCGATCTCAAATTAAACATTTGCACAAAATTGGTAATAAACCAATATAGCAATTGTTAAAAAAAATCATCCTTCCACTCGCCTTGGGATAAGAATTAACTAATTAAATTATTATTATCGATATACTTAACCTATAACATATTTTCTGTGTTTCGCAATACAGGGGTTAATTTTAATCATACGCAAAAATTCATTTTTATATCAACGAATAAGATACTCTTTGGAATAATTGATTTGAATTTATGTATAATTTGTCGAACCTGAAATGTCCACTTTCCATTAGATGATAAATTGTTGTGCAAACTAAGTAGAAAAAGTTATGGTGAAGAAGTAAAAAAGAAAACATAGCGTGATAACCGTCAATTAAGTTTACGACTTTCGTAAAAGCTTGAACATCTAAAACGTTATCATAAAAATTTTCTGTTGTCGTTAACCAAGCATAGCGATAGTTGTAATATGGCTCCTATCACAAAATTATCTTTTATTGAGAACGGGACATGTGGAACACATTTTTATCTAAATATAGCGATAGGTTAGTGTTTTTGTTACAAAGCTTCAGTGTTCATTTTCCGCCACTTGAAAATAGTTAACGAACACTTTTGAAGCTAATGATTTTTCGTTCGGTGAAAGAAGATTACCAGACATTAAACTTATCAAAAAAACGTTAATTTTTGTTTCAAACTTAACGAGATTAAAATAGGCAAAAATTTTATTTCATTTTGGAGCCATTTAAAATTTGATACTATTGGGACAAAAGCACGCTTAATGTTATTTGCTGAAAAAACGAAGAAAAATATTATTATAATGACAGCTGTTCAGTGAAATAGTATAGCGCTTATGACACTTGGTTCTTTATTTGCCAAAAAAAATTACGGACAGCATCTTCGCATATAAATACTGAAAGTTAGGGTAAATATTGCCTATTTAATTATTCAGAATTATTTACTCAAATTCAGTAATAACCTTTTATTTGAGATATGAAAGTTATATAATATTCAACTACTAATGCACTATTTTCTTTCATTATTTTTGAATTAACTACGTGCGTATCTTTCAAAACTAGTCTGGCTACTGTATTCAAGGACTTCCGTAAATTACTCTAATGTTAACAATTAATAAATCTAGAACTTCTTTAACAAACTTGGCAACTTCCGCTAGCCTTCGCTTTGTAACCGGCACGCTAGGGTACATCCTCAAGCTCAACCTTAATGACCATCGCCAAGTAATTCATTTGCAGAAAGTCACGCATCGTTGTGGGTCTGTCAGATCCTTGAAACAGTTCTTCTAATTCCTTGGCAACGGGATCCTGTAAAGTAAGTATCTAAAATGAATTTAACAGTTACTAGTGTTAAGTAACAGCCTCGCCTGAATCGCACCAATTAAACGTTCGATTTCAAATAATTAAAGGTTAACAAACATTACACCATTACTAATACAATTTTCAAAAATAAGAGAAAGAACATTTTACTTCGCCTTTTTAGACTCCGACAGTTTTGTTTCTTTTGAAAGCTGTAATGTCTAGTTTTTAAGTAGTTTTAAAGGAGTAAGATAACGCAGGTACCAATTAGTTTATATAATGGTTAGACAGATGTATAGGAATCAGGTACTAAACTTCAAGACGTACCCAGGAGCAGATATAAACTCAGACCATAATCTGCTGGTTATGAAATGCAGGCTGAAAATGATGAAACTCAAGAAAGGAATTAGAACAAAAAAGATGGGAAATAGAAAAACTGCAACAACAGGACGTGCTTCAGAGATATCAGGAGTAGATTAATAGAGAAAGGAGAAAGAAACAATATAGAAGAGAAGTGGGCACTCTTAAAAGATGAAATGACTAGAGCAGCAGAAGAAAAAATAGAAAGAATAGTTCAATCCAATAGAAAAGCGTGGATAACACAAGAAATAATAAAAATGATTGACGAAAGGCGTAAATATAAAAACACGAGAGATGAAAATGGTAAATAACACTATAGACGCTTGAAGAATAACATAGATTGGAAGTGCAAATCAGCCAAAGAGGCTTGGCAAAACGGAAGGGAAAAATAGACGCAGTTTATAGGAAAATCAAAGAATCATTTGGCGAGAGAAAAAATATTAGCGAGAACATCAGGAGAGCGGATGGGAAGCAAATTATGGATAAAGAAGAAAAAACAGAAAGGTGGAAGGAATATCTAGAAGAGCTGTATCATGGTGGAAGTCTAGATCAGTCAGTAACAGAAGAAGAAGAAGAGGTGAATGACGAAGAGTTGGGGGACGAAATTTTAAGGTCAGAGTTTGATAGGGCGCTGAAGACCTGAGTTATGGTAATGCGCCAAGAATTGATAACATTCTAGCAAAGTTGATAAGAGCATCTGGCGAACAAGCAGTATCATGGCTGTTCAGGATAGTTTGCGAAATATACGAAACAGGAAGAATACCAGAAGCTTTTAGTAAAAAAATAATTATACCCATACCGAAGAAGATTGGGGTCGATAGATACGAACAGTATGTGGCAATAAGTTTAGCATCTCATGCATGCAAGGAGGATGGAACGACAAATAGAATGCGAGTTAGGAGTATAATCCGTTTGGTTTTAGAAAGATTGTTATAAAATCTTAAATATCCATAAGTTATGGTATAGAATAAAATAAAAATGTATTAAAACCAATAATTAATTACAAATATGTACTGATACCCATATTGTAATTTTGGTATTAAAAGTTATATCATATTTTTTAACACAATTAAATTTTGTTACCATTTTTAGTGCTGTCCAGTCATATGTTACCAGCACTGATTAAAGAAACATACTTCAATCAACACTAATCACAAAACAATTTGAACTGACAATACTTATAATAAGCTTCGTGCCCGCCACAAAGAGTCTCAGAAAAGGCTTAGACAATGCATCTACCTATTACTACATTGAAGAAATAAAGTTCATCTTCTTAACCCCTTCCTCTATCAGCTTATTGTTCACTAAAACAATGTAATCATCATTTGGTATGGTCATATTAATATTTTTCATTTATTACATTTGATAGCTTTACTGTTAATCTTGGTGAACTCACGTAAGCCTAATTTCGTGTTTCATAATTCATCTTAGTATTACCTAAAAATAACTGCTGTAGTAAACTAATTAGAGATTATAGGTAATTTTCACTCTTGTAAAAGTTTCCTTGAAGTGTTTTTTCCTACAATTTAAGTATTTTTGTATACCAAAATTGGTTGAAATTGTCAATATCCTTCAGAATCATTGTGGAAGATACATATATTTTTATGTACAGTATATGGACTGATATGGTATCGAAGACCGGGATTAAGACTGTTGGAGGATCGATACGCTGACCACGCGTCACTCCAAATTCGGAATGTGTCATGCAAGATGATAGTCCGCAGTCGACTCGGTAGGCCCAGGCCCTCAATGGGCTGTAGAGCCATGGAGGAAAGGAAATATGAAATGATAACAAATTAAAATAATTTCAATTTTTTGAACCATATTACATAAAAATTTTATACAAATCATATAATTTGGTTTTAAAAGTTTTAAAATTAATTTTCAAAATGTATTATTATTCACATTACAGCTCATCAGAAATTAGTCTTGTTGGTTTTATAGTTATTTGAGGCTCATCAATTCCAATAGAGTCCCAAAATTTCCTATAGGCCAGATCTGAACTGGAATCAACTTTCACGTCATCACTACTGGTTATTCGCAAGAATTCAAATCTTTGTTTCCCAGGTTTGACAGGTGGCCATATTATATTCCTCTCAGGTACACTAGGATTCCTATAAAGAAAATATTATAATAATAAAATCACACCCGTATTATAATACTTTAAGTATACTTAGTAAATTATGGTACTATAAACAATATAAACATACAGCTCACTTCTTTGAAAACTAGTGATTTTAATTGTTAATTCTAATTTCTTTTTAACTTTTGTAAGTAAAATTAGAGCTATGCATCTTTTCAGAAATTTTCAATTCTTTATTTTCCATTTTATAATTTTAATTTTTCCTTTCATAGATTCAACAGATGCATATGTTTTTTCCTTTTTCATTTATCTTCACTAAAATTGGACATAAATATTGAATCTGGATCATGCTATAATACAAGCTTGTTTAGATATAAAATACTTACCCAGATTTAGCAAAATTTATACAAATATCTAGCATAAGTTTGACCATATTTTTGTCACCTTCAGATACATCGACATGAAAACCAAAAGAATTATTCATTTGCATGAAATAAGCTGTATCATCTCCATGGCTTACTCCTGGAAATAATTAAAGATTATTATGACACAATCTTGTCAGTTATTCATCACACACACACACACATATATATATATATATATCAGGAGATATGAATTATTTATTTCTTTATATATATAAAAAGAAATAAAGAAATAAATAATTCATATCTCCTGACATGGTGTCAGCCAGTTTTATAATTCTAATAAATCACCTTTCTTGCTCTTCTTCCTGTGCTTGTCAATATATGTATATAAAGTGTATGAAATAAGATGACGTCACACACATTGGGTACTTAGATAGTAAGTAAGGATAGAAATGAGGGAGAAAGATAAAAAATTCGCATTAAATCATATGCTCAGCATAGAATTATGGTCATATGTTAAGCATAGGGAGGAATTATGTTCAAAAGTTAAGTGTACAGAGGAACAGAAGAAGAAAGAAAGACTGAAAATATTCAGTACCACCGGAGCTTGATCCCAGATCGTCACAGAACCCTCGACTTAGCTGCGAAATGCTTTTACCGATTCGGCCACAGTGCCAAATTACCGAATATTATCAGTCTTGTTATTAGGTTCTGAGGTGGGATAGGTAGACAAGACGGATAGAAGAGTTTGGAGCATCCATTAAGCATAGATTACAAATTAATGAAATGTTTGAAATGTGACTAAGTCACACACATTGGATAGTTTGAAGGATATATAGGTAGGAAATTCAATTTAAATCAGGGGTGCTCAAACGGTCGATCGCGAGTGCTTTAAAAGTCGATCTCGAGAAAAAATTACCGAGATAGATCTATTTACAGATTTTTTAAGTTGATCCTGAATTAGGAAAGAATAATCCCCAAATCACTGTTTTCTATCGTAATAAACCCCTGCTAGCGGCGAAACGCGCGGTACTTGCTTAAGAAATTCCAGGACGCGCGACGTTTTTAATTCCCTCCGATTTTTTTATAAACTTCGGGTGGAGTTTTTGGCGGCACGCTTACAAAATAAAAACCATTAGTTAGTTAGGTACTTGAGAACATTCGAGACTTCGTCCGCGCCGATATAAATGTTGCGCCTGTGGGAGTCGAGCTAATGACGATTTCCCTTCGTTTTTCTCATTCCATTGCATTATCCATCAACATTTTTGTGTTCGAAAGTTCTAAACATGGAGGAGATTATGGGCATTGCAATAAGAATTGTGAATTCCATCCGTGCCCGTAGCTTGCAACGAAGGCTCTTCAAATTGCAGATGGAAAATAGTGAATCTGCTGAACACACTGATTTAGTTCTTCACACGGACGTCAGGTGCTTGAGAAGGTTTCATGAATTATTGCCCGAAATAATAGCTTTTCTGGACCAAAGAGGTGATGAAACTCAGATGCTAAAAAACGGAAAATGACAGACTGATTTAGCATTTTTGGCAGACATCACAAAGCATTTAAGCACCATTAGCTAGGAGCTTCAAGGAAAATCCATTATTGAGATGATTAGCGCAATAAACGCATTCAAAAGTAAATTGCAACTTATGATAGATCAACTGAGAAGAAACGATCTGAAACATTTTCCGTCTTTGAATGCAAGGATTCCTTAGTTAAATTTTAATATTAATGAGGAAAAATTATTAAATATTTAGGGTGAATTCGAAAGACTATTATGATTTCAGTAAATTGTCAAATATCTATTATTTTATGAGTTATCCTCTTTCGCGTAAAACATAGAGGAATGTGTCACTGAAATTGCAAGTCAATTTAACGTGCATTCATCTTATGTTGAAAATTAGGTAGTGCAGATTATATCAGATATACATCTTAAAGTCACAGTCTTTTATATCTGAAGATAAATATCCGAATCGTCCTTCACTTGACGGCAATGCTTGGGTCAACTTACTTGTGCGAGTCTGCATTTTCTGAAATGAAGATAATTAAGTCAAAATATCGCAATCGACTAACTGACGAAAATATGTCATCATGCTTGAGATTAGCAGTCGGTAATTACGTACCATCTTATGAAAAGTATGCTGAATACATGCAGCGCCACGCTTCATCATCCAAAGTCATTCCTTAGTTAAGTTTAGAAACTAGAGCTCGTTTGTTTTGTAAGAACCAATAAAATCGAAATTTTTAATAAGTACGAGTTATTTCATTGAAATTTTGACTAAAATAATGTATATTCCTGAAATCTAATTTCTGCCGTTCCTACTAATTCTACATGAATTCAAGACCGTGAAATTTTGGAACGTCCCTATATTAATATACTTAAACCTGCGCCACGAAAGTCATTCCTACCTAGACGACAATCCTGCATCACATATACTTGCAGACTCTAAGAGTCGATCGATCGGAGTCTAACAATATTGAGGTAGATCTCCATCACTTCAAGTTTGAGCACCCCTGCTTTTAATCATTTGCACGCCAGCCATCAACTCAGAATGTTGTTTCTTATTTTCTGACAAAGGCGTTGGTTGCCTCCCAAAATTTAACATCATTGTGCCTGATAACTTTACACTTCCTCTAATTACTGTCCTTATTAACTGGCAAGAGAGAAAGAACAGTGTGAATTACCTAAAGTTGAACATGAAAATCAGTAATGTGGATGGTAGATATTCTCAAATTTTCAGAAGTATTCACTACCTTTTTCAGAATAAGGGACTGCATTCAGTGATGGCTAGCCATCCATGCCACACTCATCTAAGGTGATGATCCAGACAAAATGGAATACATTGGTTCTCCAGGTTGAGGATTGGAATCTTACATCAGAAAAAATGTATATGGTATCGATCACCAGGAGGCCAAGACCCTACATGGCTGTAGCACCCCTTATGAAAGTAGAGACAAAGGAACTATACAAAAGCATCCCTTGTAGGTTTCTTACATATTATGGTACCTGCAGATGATTTATATTGCCATAAACTAAGCATCAATATTTCTTAAATATGATGTAGAATGATACATACTACTTATATTATCTAAAGCAATCAACTATATTTCAATTTATAATTGGCCATTAATGTCATATATAATACCAGAGTAATAGTCTCACCTACCTAGATTAGCATCAGTGTTTGACATAAATTCAGCAAAACTATGCCTGCCTCTGTATTGAAAAACATAAAAGTACACTGGAGATTTGGTGACACTTGCTTGTAGCTTGGCTGCTCGCTCAATATCCACAACAAATGTTCGATCTCCAATCATCTGAAGCACACAGCCATTTTTAAATAATATATCTTTAAAGTAAATTGTTTAACTATTGAAATAATTATAAAACTGAGCAAGGTTGTAAGATGATCAAAATAATTGATATAGACAGATTTATTGTATTGCTTTAGACAAAGTCCGGTGGCAATAACAAAGCCAGGTAGAAAGCAAACAGAAAGTGAGCAGCTTATCTGAAATTGAGGTTCAGGGTCGCCTTATTGGATAGTACAAAAGCCTCCTTATTGTGTAATTTGGGCCTGAAAAACAGCATTTAGATCAGCACTGTAGCCTCAAAAAGAAGCATAGCACAATCCAGAACAGCAACATCAGCCATTGTTGTCACAATCTATTTTCTCTCTTTCTCTTTCAAGGCCAATTTGATTATTTTGAAAAACTTTCTTACTTGATTTATTTTCTATATACATAGGTATACTATTACCTGAATCAATTCTGGGATAGTCTCTTTAGAAATGGTTTTCTCCCCCAGGTAATGTTTCAATATCCTCTTGGCCATCGCATTACGCTGTGACTTAGGTGCAGTGTATGTATAGTGGAGAAGGTCAGCAGCATATTCTGGAAAGTTTTCTCTCAATTCTCGCATTGCTGAATCTTTCAATACAAAATCTAAAAAGGAAAATACTGTAAATGATCTAAACAGCAATACATCTTATCAAGATTACACACTCACACACCATACAATGAAATATTTATCTTCATTACTAATAAACTGTGAAAATGAAACAATTTACATTTATAATTTTGTTTTTATACTACAGGGTGGGCAGGGAGACCATATATATTGTCAATGAGCGAGAAGACTTTACATTAGACACAGCTAAGTTAAGCAGATAAGAATTTGTGGGGTATAGATGCTGGCAAGATTGCTGGTGTGATTTAGCAATGTATTCCTTCCCACTCCTGCAGCACCAGATGCAGGACAAGGAGGCTTCATTTTCCTCAGCCATTATCTTACCAACTTTGGACTAATCCACATACTTCCGCGCTATTCCACCAGAATCGCCACTTACCCATGCAGCTGGATCTTGACCTACGCCGGAGGTTCACGTGGAATTCCGTTATAGCAGACGTCGCGTCGCCCATAAGCGTCGCAGATTTTATGGCGCACTTCAAGATGTTACCCGTCTGGAGCAACTGGCGCCTAATGGACGGGATCTCCAGCCATGCCGCACAGGAACCACAAGCAGTCCACCATAACCATGCGTCAAGGTATTGACGGCGGATACACCCTACCGGGAACTACTGAGCCAGTTCCCCGAGCTCCTCCGTCCCGCAGGCGCACCGTGGCAAATTCGGCACACCATCATACATTACACTCGTATACGGACGACGTCAACTTTGAAGGACGGTCCTGCCCGATGGTCGAAGAGTCCTTGAAAATCGCTGCTGCACCTCATCCCCAAGAAGAAAGATGGGGAGTGGGGTCTGTGTGCGCCATCCCTGGCAGATATCCGGCGCGACACATTCAGGATTTCTCTGCGAGTCTGCAAGGTAGCAATATTTTATCCGTCCTGGATCTCGTCAAAGCCTTAACCCAGTTCTCCGTGAATCCAGTAGATATCCCTGAAACGGCCATAACAACCTCTTACAGGATGTTCGAGTTCCCATACATGACATTTGTACTTCGGAACGCCGGGCAAACCTTCCAACTGTTCATAGGCCAGGCATTGTCAGGTCTGCATCTGTGCTATCCATACATTGAGGAAATTTTGGTTCATAGTGTGTCGGAAGCACATCATGCTTGATCTTCCAACGCCTGGCTCAGAACGGCATCGTCTTTAATATGGAAAAGTCCGTTTTGCCTTGTCAGCTGTGACCTTCGTCGGCAACCGCGTCTCCGAAGAAGGCGTTAGAGCTGTCCCGGAGCACATCACCGCCCTACAACACTTTCAAACAGCCGACCGACGCCCGGGGTCTCCGCTATGTCCTGGGAAATTTTTTACCGCAATTCACCAGTCGTGCTGCAGGAAGCCTTGTTTGGTTCTGCGAAGCCCAACGCAAGGAGGAGTCGGCGCTACCTGCAGCCGGAGCCTCGAAGCCGTCTTCTCGAAGCGACTAACACCACGACAGTCGCAATGGCCGGTGTACTACAGGGAGCTCCTGGTGGTCCGGCCCTCTCGGCATGGGATAGTAGCGCAACACGCAGTGATTTTCACAGATCACAAGCCAATTTGCCTCGCGTTTCTCCAGCACAACTAAAAGCTCCCTCCAGTGCAGACGAACCACCTCGCATACGTCGGCACGTTCACGACCTACATCCGCCACATCAGTGTGGCCGAGAACATCGTCGCAGATGCCTTTTCCCGTGTGGATGCCATAACCACGGCCTCTACTCCGGTGGACTTGGTGATTGTCGCCAGCAACAGGCAGACGACACAACGAGATAAGCGCGCTCCACCTACAGCGAAACGGCACTCCAACCTAATCTCGTTCCCTTCCCAGGTCACACCTTGCAGCTCTACTGCGACGTTTCGACCGTCCGCCACCGACCGTTCGTTCCAGCAAAGAGACGACCGAATGTGTTCGACGTTCTCAAGGTTATGTCGCGTTTCGTGTGGCCTGGAGTGCTACGAGACGTGCGTGCCATGCCAAGGCGCCACGTCGTAATCCTTCACGGCACCATGTGACCCGTTCCGCTACATCAATATCGTCGGCCCTCTACCACCGACAGGTACCTGCTAACAATCATCGCCTTTCGCTGGCCACACGTGGTTCCACTGGAGCAGATTACCGCGGTCATCGTGCCTAATGCCATTCTCCACCATTACACCGTCCGATTGGCTGCCCAGAAGTAATCACGAGTGACCAAGGCCGGCTGGACAGAGTGAAACCGGCCGACAAACACCCGCGTCCAACTCCCGCCCCGTCGCAATACAGCAGCAACCGGCATTCCGACTGGGACTGCTGTGGGGCAGATATGCTGCCCATCAAACGCGTGGGAAGATCTCTATAGCGACTTTGCAACACGGCCTTCTCCCACTTCCACCACACCAGAGGCTGAGCAAGGGTACTACTAGCTCCACATGCTCCACTATGCTAATAAATCTGCTTTAGCAACCACGTGGACTCCTCATCTCTGTAGTCATATTTTTGAATAAAAGTTCCTTAAACGTAAATAACTGTGTTAAAATTTCAACTTAAAAGACTTTTATTTTGAATGATTGTTTATAAAATTATTTTACTGATTACTAAATTTACAGTTATCTCAAACTCATTTAGTCTTTCTGAAGTTTATGGCCAAATAATACTGGCATATATTTGCAGCATACCAACTCCATCAAACTGCCTCCTGCTGAGTCTCCAATACTTAGTTCATTACTTGTTCAGATCAGTTCATGTCCTCAAAACCAGACTGCTTTGCCATGCTTTGTGTGGCAGTCCGCTCTCATCAACACAACATTCTGAGCTCTCACCGCTTTCAGTCCCTCAAAGTTATTATAAT
Source organism: Eucriotettix oculatus (assembly GCA_034510155.1). Lineage (NCBI taxonomy): Eukaryota > Metazoa > Arthropoda > Insecta > Orthoptera > Tetrigidae > Eucriotettix > Eucriotettix oculatus. The sequence continues at coordinate 192,497,076 of CM067376.1, read as the reverse complement.
CAGCGAATCAGAACCCTGAATTCCCAGTGCCCAGTGCCTCAAATTATCCAGTTCTTGAAGCTTCTGGGACAAATTTCTAAGACCTGCACATGATCTGTAAAATACAGCTGAGCGCAGCTCCACTGTGACAATGGCAAGGTTGCATCAATTGTATCGTTGATTTCGATCTTTGCCGAGGCCAATGCTCAATTAATCTGTCTGAACATATTGATAAAACACTTAACATTATTAATAAAAGTATTTCTTTCATATGTTCTAATCCACCAAATCACATTAACACAAGCAATAAAACAAAACATACAATAAGATTAATATTTATATTTACAAATGCCTCAATTGCAGGTAATCTACTCAAATAAAATAAAGGTGTATCAAAAGTGTTTATTACAATATATTAAGAAGGCCAGTTAGAAAGTTTCTTACAGAATGTTTCAATTGCAAGTTATCATATTGTAATGAATATAGTTACTTTTCTGTCTTTCAAATTGGCATAATCTTGATAGTTATTGGAGGTGCCAAATGTAATTCCTCTGATGATTAGAATTGTTCTGTTAATTGTTTATTGTTAGATTTTAAAGTTTTTATATATTACCTGCAGCAGGGTAAATTCCTTCTTGTGTTGTAACACTTGTAAGCCATGGTAAGTCACTAACACTGCCTTCAACTAACATTTCCATTGGGTGTTTACTTAAAAATGGGTTCTTTCCACCCTTTTCAACAACTGGTCCAAATGGAGTAAATGGATTGTACCGCCAATTCTGAATGTTCCAATTAATTCATTAATTTGCAGTAAGGGAGATAAAAAGTGATTATCTTAAATTTACCCCTAGAACAACTGTAATACAAGTAATATACATGTTATATAAACTAAATCTTTGGGTAGGAGAGTAGTGAAGTTGAACACAAGAATATGAAGGGGAAACATAATGGTTGCTTATCTGTTATAAAGCAATTTTTATTTAAAATGCTATAAATGCATGCATATCTATAAAAATACATATAATTAATATAGGTAGTAAAGAGGGATAGAGAGGTTAGGTTATCTTTAATTAATAGTATATGTTTCTAGTCTGGGAAGCAGAAACAGTGTGGTGGCCAGCCATTCAGTGTTGAATTTTTGATTGTTTTGACCTTCCTTGAGATAAAGATAAACATTGTTTACTTTGTTAATTGAATTAAACACCAAGTGGCTAGCCACCTTGCTCTTCAAACAAACTCTATAGAAAACCAGGTTCAGGCTCTTGAAAAATTGACAGTTTACTAAAGTACGAGGTCTTTCCCGGTGAATGGCATGTATAAATTCCTCTCGGGTTTCCAACCGGGTCAAAGATTTTAACAGTTACGTTTCGATCAGTTACTCTGCCATCATCTTCAGACTGAAGTGCCAAATTCGGTGAGTGTAAGCATTTATATAGTCTGAGGCAAGCCATAGCTAATTTCTATATGGAAGATTTTGAGGAAAGAGCATTACATGAATCACCTTTCAAACCTAAGTGCTTCTACAGATATGTGGATGACACTTTCGTCATCTGGCCACACGGAAGGAAAAATTAGAGTTTTTTACTGCACCTCAACGGTATCCACCCAAACAATAAATTCACGATGGAGATTGAGAAGGAAGGGATGCTACCTTTTCTCGACATCCTGATACATAGAAGACCGATGGACGCCTGGGACACAGCGTGTACCATAAGCCAACTCATACGAACCTACACGCTAACAGTTTCCACCATCCAGTTCACATCTTACACTCTTACACATAGAGAGAGAATGATATCGGATAAGGACCACTTGGCAGCCGAAATTGATCACCTTCAAAGTACCTTATCAAGAAACGGTTACACCTTTGGTGAAATTTCACGGGCAATACACGGAACCAGGAAGAAGAAAAAAGAGGAGTCGACCGGAAAAAGAGCATATATCCCATATGCCAGAAAATGCACAACCATAGTTAGTCGCATACTGGCCAAGCATGATATAAAAACGGTGTTTCTAACACAAAAAAATCAAAGATATGCTCAGGACTGTAAAAGACGATTAGGCCTAAAGACCCCTGGTATTTATGAAATACCATGTGACTGTGGCAATAAATACATAGGACAAACAATTAGAACCGTAGATGAAAGAATAAAAGAGCATAATATACATCTACGATTTAAAACAACCCAATAAGTCAGCTATTGCAGAACATGCCTTGTTCACAGGCCATAAAATAGCTTTCAATAAGACGCATATTCTGGACAGAGCTAATTGCTATTGGGATAGCATTATTTTGGAGGTAATAAACATCAGGCCCACTAAGAATTTACTGAGCCTGGCTTGGAACCCATTGTTTCACGGGCCCCCAGATGCAGCGGAGACAGGCCACGTGACCGCAGCCACGGGAGATTAGAGCATGACAAAGCAAGAAGGCCAATGGGAGAGGCCCTCACTCCCGCGGCCACATCTAGCCAATCACAGGCGGTCTGTATTTGCACAGATTTGCCTCAGACTATATAAATGCTTACACTCACCGAATTTGACACTTCAGTCTGAAGATTATGGCAGAGCAAGCCATCGAAACGCCACTGTTAAAATCTTTGACTTTGTTGGAAACCCGTGAGGAATTTAAACTTGACAGTTTACTGTTTCCCATCTGCTAACACCTATTATCAGTTTTAAAATTAATATTTTTAAAAATATAGATTGCAGAGGTATAAGTGTACATGTTACAGAGATTTGATTAAAACATATTTCAATTCCTGATCAATTAAATGCTTTAAAATACTGCTAAGTTATTGTACACAGTAGGCTGAAAACCCTATGTTAGTGTTTAAATATTTCAATAACTTGGAACAGAATGCATATATTAATTTATAATAAAAGTTATGATTTCCCAGACTATGTACTGTTTATTATATGTAATTTGGACAAAATAAATTCTAACTATTGAACTAAAGCACTACAGTTTTATGATGTTCTGTATTCAATTTTAGGATTATCAGAATTTTAAAAAAAAATTAAGAAAATTTTATAAAAATGAATTATTAATAATATACTTCTCATTGTTTTAATGAAATGTTTGAAACATGATGAAATCACACATTGGATAGTAAGTAAGGATAAAAATGAGGGAGAAAGTTAGGAAATCACTTTAAGTTATATGCTCGGCATAGAATTTTACTCAGAGAAAGTCACATGTTAAGCGTAGAGAGGAATGGACTAAAACCCGGATTGTTACCAAACCTCTGCTGTAGCAGCAGAGTGCCCTAATGATTAGACTACAGTTGAAGATATACTGAAGATTGTCAGTCTGGTATTAAGGTTATTTTAGTTGGGATGGATAGAGAACAGGGATCTTCGGAGGCTTGGAGGCTTTAATTTCCCCAAATAAAATTGAATTCCAAACATCCAATAATATTGTTATAAATAAGATCTGAATGGAAAAATTATTAATATCATCTTATTTAATGGTAGTCACATTACAAATTTTCACTGGCATGAAAATTCAAAACTTACGTAAAATTCTTTAGTTTGCTGTATAATTTTTACACCAGGTCGTGTTCTTAAACAGTCTACCAATACTTTAGAAGACTTTGTCTCACAACCTACAAGTTCACCAATTTTCTTAGCATTTTCCCTTGAATTTTCAACAATAGTCCAAGGCACTAGTGTTGTACCACTTAATGACATACCTCTGTGGAATAAGCCTGAAAATATAATTCAATATACATTCTCAAAGTATTAAAATATAACAAAATTCATATTACATTCCTAAATGAAATTTTATTATTCAGGAATATTACTGCATCAACATTGGCTTACATTAAACATATTAAATCTTAAATAATTGTCAATGAAAGAGGAAAATTTGGCATGTGTATGCTTGTATACTAGTGCACAAATTGTATAATATAATTATATATTTACAACATGAGGATTAATAAAGGGAAAAGCAAGATGATGGAGTGTAGTATTGGCTGACTTCCTCCCTCCTGGTTTTCCTCCCCCCCCCCCACTCCCCTTGGTAAGGTAATTAAATTAAGACTCCTGCAATCTGAGGCAACCTTGAGCAGTTTGAGAGGTGTATCTATGGGGGTCAAAGACCTTCGGCATACAGTGAGAGTTGTTCGCTGATACCATTGGACCATTTGGCCAACTGTCTCTCAATACTAATCAGGGCAACAAGGTGGGTTTGTTGCATTCTCACAACAATCCAGCCTCCTGTCATCAGAAGGGCACAGGAGTAATACCCACAAGACTGACCTACCTGATGCAGTTTTTTTTTAGGGTTTTCCCTGCTTCAACTTTAAGTGAAACACCAGGTAGGATTCTTACACTATAGCCTGGGGGCCCTAGTCAATGCTGGGCTACCTTGCTCTACCTTCCATATCCTCCCTTTTCAATTCCCTTCCTATGCTAATAAAAGGGAGTTGCCTGCCTCAGGATCACCCTCATGTAGCCTGTTACCAACCAAAAAGAGATTGCAAGTGTATGTGATTTCAGAGAATGAGCGTGAAACGCACCTGTTCAATTGGTATGCTCAAGCAAGATACAAGCATATAATAAAATGCATTCACTCTCAACTAATGAATTCTCCTTTTCCTTCCTGAATACTTTAGTTACATTATGAGTATTCACAAAACTTGATTTTAAGGTAACTGGGGTTGTCATTACCAATTATTTACAACGAAAACATCTTTCACAAGACATTATAAATAAAGTAATAAATGAATATTCATTCATTGTGTCCATGGGAGATCTCGCTGACACAATGGAGTCAGTGTAGCAAATCAATTTAAAGATATTTGACAAGCCTCTCCAGCTATGCAACATTGTTCAGGATTTCACTTGCATAACACCTCACTCAAAATATTTAAAGTGTCTGTATTTTTAAAGTTGTAGAATATATCTCTGTCCATCTTAAACCAGAGATGAATTTGACTAAAGCGTTTTTACTACTGCATGTGGAATATAGAAGTCTTATTTTATCTATAATATATATATATAAAACATCATTTTCATGAAAAAATTATGTAATATAACTTGGACAACATATCACAAACATGGAAAACCATCCATTCATATATCATAGGAGCTTTTTCTAAGTTATTTCAATTTAGAAAAAAAAGTATACAATAATACAGCAATTAAATTCTCTTAACTAATGTCACAGGGCATTAAATATTTTTTGAAAAAAGTTTGTATTACTTTAACAAAAGTACAATAAAGAAATCAAAAAATTTCAAGCAGATTATCACAAATCAATCCTCAATTAGAGGAAAGCTATTTGGACAGTGGCAATAAGTTTGTGAACTATTTATTTCATCACTTCATTTTGTCTGTTAATTGGTTACTTATTTACCTAAATAATTTTGTCTTTCTTCATCTATATTCTAAATTTTTATTCAAATATTTTATTAACAGTACTTTGATTACTTAAAGAATAATAGCTAATATTATTGGTTAAATTATAATAAGTAATCTCCATTTATTACCTTCCTCTTTCTTATATTATTACCTTGGGACCATGGCGATAGGTAGTGGAACTGTACACTAGCTCCACCAGCAGATATTCCTGAGACTGTGATACTGTTAGGGTTGCCACCAAATGATTCAATATTTTCCTTGATCCATCGCAAAGCAAGGCTCTGGTCTTTAAGACCATTATTTCCAGGCACAACTTCATCTTCTGTACTTAAAAATCCTATAAAAGTTGAAAATGCATAATGTATGTTTGGAATTATAGAAAAACAATAGAAATTGTTTGTGGCAAGATTTTAAAGTTACATGCCTTGTTGTTTGGACTAAAATGTGATACTCTGGTCATAATACTTACACGAGGAAACATGTTTCAAATAAAATTGACATAAAGCTTATTCGAACATTATTTTTATCTTTGTGAACACTTTAATTCTTTGGTGTATTCTGCAGATTATGTACTACCCTCAATGCATGCTTGTCAGACAGTATGCACAGCAGCAGGAATTTTGGATTGTATTTGTAACTCAATGTGAAGAAGAACAGCTGCCTTTAATAACAGAAAAGAAATAATGTTTACCTAGAATGCCTAATCTGTAATTAAATGTAACACACACAACATCTCGATCCATAAGATGTTCTGGTCTGTAATAAGATGCCATGCCATTCATATAACCTCCTCCATGTATGAAAACAAATACATCCAGTAGTGGTGATGGATTACTTTTTGTAGGAAGCTGAAATTATAAATGTGAGTCAATTTTAGCTATCTTAAAAAATATTGATTGTTAGAGTAAAAATTCAATAAGAATAGTATATATATATATATATATATATATATATATATATATATACAGGTATATGTTACATAGAGGACATCAGAAGACTTAGATGCAGCTCGGAAAAAATGGTTGGAAAACACTGTCCTAGGCACACTAAAAATGGAGGACGAAATTCATTCATTGTGTAACTATTATCAGCGTTGATGCTGGATTGATTTGAATAGGGGGATAGAAATTTTTTGAGGATACCTCCTTTAGATTTCGAGTATCTTCTGGAAATAGCTAGGCCACATATTTTTCTGAGAGACCCTCCTTAGGCAAAAATAGCAGAGATTGTAACCAAACCATTCGAATTTTTCGAGTGAAATGTGACTGATTTTAAACTCATAAACTTTTAATACCTCCTCAACTGGCCTTTTAGTCACTAGAAATGGTTTATATTTATTTAGGTTACCGAATTCTTCGTATTTTTACGAGCTAACTCGTTCATATCACACGAGAGGCAGTTTGTTAAGCTTTACGGGTGGTACAGGAATATTAAACTGAATATTGCGAAGGCGCATTTCTCATTCAAGGCAGTACTGACCGTGATCAGCGGCTACTTTAGCGGGCTGTATAAAGTCTTAAAAGTCAAAGGAGAAATTCACAGTGTCAAAACACAATTATTGTACAGATTGTACATCGCTTCAAGACGCCAAAGGAGGATCAGATAGTGCGATCGCCTCCGCGCTATATATATATATATATTGTGACGTTTTTGTTGGCGTGGTATGTAGAATCCTACCGGAATTGTATATGGGTGCCACCTACGCTTTACGTAGGACAATTTTATTATGGGAACACATCCGGGTTCAGGACTGAGAGCATGGATCAGGGGAGTGACGTCACCTGTTCCCGAATCATACAGATTATTGAATTAAGTAACACAAATACAAGTGAATGTAAGTATAACCACGGCAACTTTACTTGATCAGTCTTGGAAAACAAAAGTTATCTACATCTAAACTTAAAACTATTTACATATAGGGAGCTCCTTGTTAATGCCGGCTTATCCTTGAAGAGGATTCAATGACATAATTTACAGTTAAAATACAAATTTCGGTAATTAATTTGCCATAGAGTCTGTTTGTTACGCCAGGGAGGAAAGTATCCAATTGAAGAGAATTTCACATGTTACCAGTCGGGTGTCACTCGCTGTAGATGCTGACTGCCTCAAGATCACGATCTGGAAGCTTTACAAACGAAATTGGAATAAAACTATTTACATTTGCTACCTACAAAGTGAGGCACTGTTACACGGTTACAATATATTTAAAATAAACAAATGAGGATTTTTTAAATAAAAGAAACTGTTTAAAAACAAATTACTAAATACATCAAATTTATTGACTTTACAAAAGGACAATATTTTGAAAATAAAGAATTTGAACAAATTATAATTTGTGAAGTTAAACAATCAAAATTGGGCGTTTGGGTTGAATTTAAAACATTGCCACGGCTTTACTCAATCTCATGAGAATCCTTCACATCGGGTGGCTACGATTGGGAGACTTACAACTGATAATTTGAAGTGATAATGTTTTAAAGTGGGGGGAGGCGGGGTTACTTTAAATACAGCTATCCTGTATCTCGATGTTGATGTCTCGAACATTCGGCTAGCTGGTTGAAGCACGGCAATAGCAGTGGATGGTTGAAGCGACGGCGTCAAGTAGTTTTGCCAGAAAATTTCAAAGTTCTAGATTTTCAGACTGGTACATAACACGTGGTGGTAGACTGAATAAACGCTGGAGTCGTAAAAGTTAAAGAGTGAGGTTTTGTCGACGATCTTGTTATTAATAGAGTCGGCGGGAGGATACGAGGCTGAACGGTTGTATCAAGGGCTTACTGCTGGACTAAGAAACCAGCCACTAAATCAAGTGCTGTTTGACAAGAGTAGAATCGCGAATAGTAGAACCGACTTACTGAAATTTCGGTCGACGAATTTGTGTGTTATTTGTGTGTCTGATGAATGACTGGATCTGGAGACTGTAAAACGACCACGCTCTGGATTTATTGATTTTACCCACGGCTCTGAATGATTAAATTGTTCTTAACTGTTAAACTTTGTTATTTCTTCACAAAAATACATGGCGCCCTAACCTTTTCCTTCTTTGAGGAACAAAATATAATCGTCGCAGAGCTGAGCTGCCGTGGAGGAAACGAGCTTTTGTTCTAATATATATTCCGATATTACATGTATGTATAATGATACAAACCTGTGGTGAATAAACATTTACGAATAAACAGTTTTCTTCTCCAACAATAAGTGGTGCTCCTGGTTTAGTAACGAAGGCATACTGCAGACAGCCAACGTCTGGATTAGTAGCGTCCCATGTGCCCTTCCATGGCCCTGCCTTCTCAGGTGCCTGTAAATTTGTCAGATTGCATAAGTAATTATGAATAAAAATAGTATTATGCATAACTAAAACTTTATAATTCCACTTGTTGTTGTTGTGGTTTTGGACTTGTCTGATGCTAACCTATCTTGCGCAAGACGTTTCATTTCCTTATAGCTAGCACAACCAAACTCTCCCTAATCTGCTTGGCTTCCATCTTCTGTTCTTCCCTCTAATGCTAATTTTACAAGATCCTTGTGTCTTAAAACGTGGCCTATTAATCTATCCCTTCTCTTATTCAACGTCCTCCATATTGTTCGCTTTTCCCCTATTCTGTTTAGAACATCCTCGTTTTTGATTCTATCCACCCATCTGATTTTCAGCATTCTCCTTTAGCACCACATTTCAAAGGCTTCTATTCTTTTCTTTTTTCCGCAATTCCTATGGCCCACGTTTCGCAGCCAGATAACACCACACTCCATATGAAAATCCTACTATTTATGTCTACTCCAAGTAGCAGAATTCCTTAACTTCTTTCAAAATATCCCTTCCCAATATAACACCCATTGTTATTCCACTGTTTCCAATACTACACTCAATTACCTTGGTTTTTCTTCTATTAATCCTCGTATGCCATTTATTATTTCAAGGTCTTCTTCTGACTCTCCTAATATCGTCGGAAAAGCGTAAGGTTTTTATTTCTTCTCGTTTCAGTTGGATTCCTGTCCCATATTCCGTTTTAATCTTATTCATTGATTGTTCTATATATAAGTTAAACAGCATACGCGACAGATTGCGTCCTTACTTACTCCTTTCTTGATTACGGCTTTCCTTTCTTGATGTTCCATTCTAATTACTGTGCCTGTGTTCTGTGAAGGTTATGTCTCCTTTCTCGATATTTTATTCCAGTTCTCTTCAAAATTCGATAAATAGTGTGTTCCAGTTCACATTAACAAACGATTTTTCTAAATCTACAAATGCCATAAACGCAGGCCGGTTTTTTCTTATCCTGTTTTCTAAAATTAGTTGCAAAGTCAATATTACTTCTCTTGTCCCTACATTCTTCCTAAAACCAAATTGATCTTCTCCTAACTCGCATTCTATTTGACGTTCCATTCTCCTATATACTCTTTTCGTTAATATTTTTCATGCATTAGATACTAAACTAATTGTCCTGTGCTGTTCACATCTATGAGCCCCAGTTTTCTTCGGTATGGGTATAATTATGTTTTTACAAAAATCTTCTGGTATTATTCCTGTTTCGTAGATTTCGCAAACTATCCCGAACAGCCATGATGCCGATGATCTTATCGACTCTGCTGGAATGTTATTAATTTTGCAATTGCTCAGGTCTGACAGCGCCCTTTCAAACCTTAAAATTTTGACCCTCATGTCTTCATATCCTCTTCTTCTTCTATTACTGACTAATTTAGATTTACACTGTAATACAGACTTTCTAGGTATTACTTCCATATTTCTACCTTTTCTTCTTTATCCAAATTAGCCTCCTGATCTTACAGCTAATATTTTTCCTCTCTCTCTGAATATTCATAAATTTAAGTACTGAATAGTTTCAAAGGTTCACATTAAATTTATGAAGAAAGAGAAGCAATTTACGAAAAAATAAAATAACCTATTCTATTAATATAAAATTATTTTAATTAACTTTGTGCATATACATTTTCACAAATAATACATTTGAATTGCTATAATTGCTTCTTCAATTAGAGTAATCAAAAGCTAATTTTATACACAAACCTGGAATCTTAATTCTCCTATAGGAGGCTTTGCATAGGGAAGTGTATTAAAAGCAGCAAATTTTCGACCTCCCACTGATGTTAGCCATGAGCCTCTGGCTGTTCCCTGAGACACAGTTACCTCTGGTGGAGGCTCTGTACTTACAAAACTTGCCCAACAGTATGACAGTAGTACAAAAATTTGGACTTTACTTGTTATAATCATTGTTGTGCCCTGAAATGCCAGATTAACATTTGATCAACTAGAATTAACCAACTGTTTTAGAATTATTTATTAAGGTATAAAATAAAATCAATTTTTTGAAAAAAAATTTTACTTAAGTAATACATACTGAAATAGTTAATGTACATACTTCACTTACCTGAAAATGCACTACCTCCTACTGAACCTATACAACAAACTTAGCAACAAACGGTTAGTTTCATCAACTTAGACCATAGCTATTTAGTTAACTTTCATCAAATAAATACATATTATAAATTTCTTTTCAGCATGTCTTGGAGTCCAAAAAATGCCCTGGTCTGAACATTCTAGAACTCTTGTGAAAATGGATTTTTAGGAATGGACCACTCTCCTCTGTTTGAATAGAGTACATGGAAATATATCCCACTATGTCACTGGTATACAAAATAATTTATTTTATGAAAAACTTTTATTAAATATTAGCCAATGCATGAAAATGGCCAAGTATAGGCCAAAATCTCCCATGTAGAATTTTCTTTCGATTTATTTCTTTGAATAGATGTAGAATTTTTAAATTTTAATTTATTTCGTTTAATTCATGGCAGTACTACCAAGTGACTCGTTATCCATTTAATACGTCAAACCTCATTTATTTTTTACATGCAATATATTTATTCATAGGTAAATTAGTTTTATTTACATATTTTTCAACAGCAAATTTCGATCTATGCTTCTGATTCACAATCGTTATTCAAGAAAAAATGTCTTCAATGATCACTACGCCAAGTGGTACTTCTTGTATGTAATAAGAAAACGTTCAGATAGATGACGATTCATCGATTAAATTCTCGCCCTTAAACGTCTTAATCTAAAAGACAATCTAAAAATTATGCTTGAAGGATCTTACTTCACAATGATTTTAATAATTATATATTTCAAATGCATTTAATATTTTCTACTTGAATATGCAAATAATTTTGGAATCAAACCGCTTTATTTTAAATCATTTAATATTACTTTTAATGCTCACCGTATGAAATAAATACCCCCTGAATTATTGATAAATTTTTCACAATCTATTGTGAATTTATGTGAAATTTATTTTTGGAGTTGGATGCATTTTACAGATCGGCTATTCAAAATATCTAAAACTCATTTCCCTAACAATGAAAACCACAAAGTATCAGTATCTTCTTCTTCTTCCTGAGCTCTACAGCCTATGGGCCTTGGCCTACAGGGTCGACTGTGGACTGTCATCATACATGACACATTCCGAATTTGGTCAGCGTAGCGATTGTCTATCAGTCTTAACCCTAGTTTTCCTAACCGTGACGGAACAAACATTTAAGTCTATGCAAGGATTCGAACCCAGGATGTGTTATGAGGCAGCGACGCTATCAGTTATCAGCACCGCTTTTCAAAATAAACTGAATTATTTATAAAAATAAATCATTATATTATTTAATTGACTGACAGAATATGTCTAATTTTTATTTAAATTTTTTTATCTCTGCTGGTATTCTATTTTCTGCCGTTACGCTAATTTGTCAGTTTAAATATGAAAACATATTTCAAAATTTATTTCGTATAACCTCAGATAACTTCGGTACTATTATACACCGGTGAACCGTTACCACAGATAACGTACAGGAAGTTATTTGCTGCTTCATGCTTAAAATTCAGCCGTAACTGAGTCCCCAGATTCCGACGACAGGGAATTTGTCTCGAAGGTTGTCATTGTACTGTAAAATACGACGCTAGGTTCACGTTCTACTGCGTGTTGCAAAGGTAACAGGTACTTTGATGATCGCTATCAGAATTCCAAATCATAGTTTTTATTTGGAACATCGCGCTCGTCAGTGTAACAGAGGAAGGAACAGACAAATAATTTTTGCCTATTGGACAGTCAAGATTCAGTTTAGATAAAAATTGTCAGGATATTTACCGTTAGCTCTACACATTATCTTTTATCAGGAATTAAGCGTAGTGGTGCGCGAAAAGGTGTAATACATCAGGTATGACGCGATATAAAAATTTTACAGGACGTTATACGCCATTCATGATTTAGTATTGCGAGGGAATTTGTGTGAGGTGATCGCTTTCAGTTTTTGGTGGATAGTTTTTTTTTACATTATTTGGTCAGTTACAACTGAAACTCACTATATATTGACTGGATAATCATTTGATAATGGTCCAGGTTCAGAAATTTCATCAACCAGAGTAAAGACTGGAAATTCGAAATGCGATTTTAGAAAATCCACACCATATAAAATATTCATGAATAGGTATCCATTCTTCAGTGAACCCCAAAAATTAGACCCTCAAGTATGCGATTTAGTAAATTGAAAGTGTGCTTGTCTTTCTTACAATAGACGGGAAATCAACCACGGTAACTCAGATACTAAGGGCAGATCATGGGTTCGACTCCCGGTTAAGTGTAGCTTTTTCCGCCCTACTCCAATGGGGGAACGAACGGATTGAGACCCACCTGAATATACTTGTTTAGCGAAATGAACAAATGACGAATTGCTGCTTCTGTGTTCATCATCTATGACTTATTTCCAATAAAAAGTCAACGATTGTAATAACTTGAAAGTCAGAAAATTCGACTGAACTGAGAGCATTCAACGGTCGCTGCTGTTACTCTTCAATAGAGTAAGGATAAATATTCGGTTTATATTCATTCATTGATACCCACAATTAGAAGAATATGGCAATCAATTAATCTAACACAAAAAGTAGATACTTTTTACAAACATCTCCTTATTTATCATTTCTCTTGGTCAACGTTCTCCACTAACGAGGAAGTTCTAAACAGAATAGAGGAAGAGCGGTCAATATGGAGAACGTTGACCAAAAGAAGTGATATATTAATAGGCCACATTTTAAGACATGAGGGTCTTGTGGGGTAATAACAGAAGATAGAGGCACAGTATGGAATACTCTAAGCAGATTAGGAAGGATGTGGGATGTGCTAGTTATGCGGTAGGTTAGCATGGAGGGTTACATCAGGCCAGTCTTAGGACTGAATACAACAACAAAACTCTTCAATAGATAATCTTGGTGTATTTGTTTTTAAAGTTATAGATTTAAATCGGTCCCAATTCCACTGTAATTAATTTACAAATGCAGTGCAATCCCGGCTAACCGAACTATACGGTGTGAAGCTATTTCGGTTAACACTGTATCGGCGAAGCCATGTGCATCTGATGCTACAGTATTTTGTATTATACTTTCAGTTTGAATTGATAATATTGGGTTGATCTATTTTTATGCGAATATAGAATATTATCGGAATTGTATAAATAAATAATTTTTATATTTGATAATTAAAGACAATACTATACATATTCACAAATAATTATCAGTGCACCGGCTTTAGAATCAATAATATTTTACAATAAAAATGACAATATTTAATTCCTCAAAAATAGGGATGTGGGCGGGCGTGGAACGGGTGCTGGAGGTAAGTAAATAGGGGTGAACATTGTAACTGATCAAGGAAGAAGTTCTATCAACCGACTGGACCAAGTTTTGACTCCAACTTGTGAAAGAACTCTTCTTTTTGTGTCTTAACTCTATGACTATATTTTTTGCAGTATTTCGACAGAGGTTAATTCACTAAACTCCTCGCTTTTAAGTCTTTAATGGTATATTTTCGTAAACTAAGAGTCTTTATCTGTATATAAGTTAAGTAAAAAGGTTTTAAATCTGCTTCTATTAAGGCCCAGGGAAGAAACTTAATCTGAGACTAGCGTGCGAGGTGGAACGGGATAATACTGTATAAGGCAAAATGTTGAGTTGCTCAAGAGAAAAAGGAAAATCTGGCAGAACAAACTTATAAGAATAAGTTGCAGAATGCTGTACTAAAAAAGATTAGTCTTAATCTTATAAAGTATGAATCTACTTGTATTAAGGCTCGGCGTAAAACCTTAAACTGATACTAGAGTGCGGGGAGGAACAGAGTACTACTGTATAAGACAAAATGTAATGTCTTCGTCAAAATAAAAATGAAAAAGTGGCAGACTGAACTTAAGAGAATGATTTATAGAATGCTGTAACAAAAAGAATAGATTAAGAAAATAAAGGAACGGGAAAAAGGGGAAAATGTTACCAAAGACTCTTCAGTTGCAAAAAAAAATCGTTTTGCGAAAGGAAAAATTGATAAAGCGATCAATCGTACGCTAAATAAGTAATAAATAAAACATAAAAGGTGTTAAGATTTTCCTTAAATTAAATTGCTATAAGGGGGTTGCCTCACGGCCTCTGTAATGTGGCGACCGAGGATGGTAAGGAGGGTGCTTTTCCCCAAATTCGACGAGGGGGGTCAGCAAACAGCTCCTCCCAGAGAGGAGAGGCAATAAATTTGATTGGAGAATATCGAGCCCCGCCACCGACGGAATATGAACTAAGAAAGTGGAGAAAATTATTACAAAATCCCTGCAGAAACGGATTTCAGAGCATATGATCACATTATATTACAGAGAGATTGAAGAGACGATAAATTGGAGGATAGAGAGGAATTGATGGTTAAGGATATGGAGGTTACGATCTAAGACTAAGATTGGAAATTGTTCTGGCCACGGACAATAGCAGCGGCAGTAAAACGTGCTCCAGGCCGGAGCAGCGAGGAAGCAGCACTAGAAGATCCAAACAAGCTGAAACGGTCAATACCTCTGTTTTTAACCTTTTACCGATTTCCTGGTACTGCCAATTTCGAGTAGAATTTATGTTAAGTATTTCTGTTATATGAGAAGGTCCAGTTAAAGCGACCCTTACAGAAAAGCTCGTGGATCTTAATTTTATATTAATTTGTATCATATTTTTTGTATAAATATAGTGTTTAAATAAAAATAATTGCCGACTTATAATTTTAAAACGACAAATTGTACTGTTTATCTAAAATTGATAAATATAGAGTAAATTGGTTTTTTATTATAAATGGAAGTTCATTAATATAATTATAGATCAAAAAATAATAATATCCCCAATCCATTTCACACTAATTGTAAATACAAACCATCCTTTGTAAGTTTGTTTTTAAAAATTCATCAAAAATCTAAATTCATAGTTTTAAGTTATATTGATATTAGATTAAGCAAGAATAGAATAAACTAATGTTTTATACTTTTTCGAAGTCATTTTTCTTTTTGCATTATTTTACCAAAATTGTTAAACTATAAGAGTCCCGTTCAGCCCCGATTTCCCACATATATTTCCATTATGTAGAGCTGTTAGACATTAATCCTAGGGTCGCACTGATAAAAATAAGATTTAAAAATGGAATTTCTAATTCTGAATTGATAGCATGAGAAAATTGGAAAACTGAGACTAAGAGTATATCAGCCTGGATTGTCCAAGTTAGGACCTACGTATAAATTCTCTAAAATATGCCTTATTCCTACACTCAGGTCTTACTCTCCTGTCTGGAAACATCCACCAACGTTCCTTTTTAAAAACTTCTCTCCACTCAAGTATATGATTTACATCGGCGGCGGGGAAAAATTCCTTCCCAATGAAAGCTACGACGTCATGAATCCCATCTACCACCAATAGTTGGGAAAGTAATCGACATTCTCCACAGCCAAGTTGTTGACAAAATTTCATAGATTCAGAATTTCCAAATAGGTGCTAAATGTTTGAATTCTATTACCCTGTCTGAACCTTCTTTCAATCTCGCTCATTCTGATTCCCTTTGATTTCGTACCGCCAACTTCCGTATGCTCTTGTGTTTTATCATTACAAGTTCCTCTTTTGAAAAAGGGTTTGAAGCTCAAACAAGGTCAAAAATATTTTTGTAGGGTTGTGTTCTTTATTAAAGTTAAAATTTCATTACAGTGCAACCTTGCGCGTAATCTTCAACTCTATTTTGTAAATGGCAACCGATTCAGGGTTTGCAGATGACTTTTCTCTCTACATTGCCGAATGCCGTTATCAGTTTCTGAACATATTATGGTGCACTATCTTTTATTTAATAATCTTGTAGTAAGACATAGACCAACACAAAGCAAAGAGTTGTAACCTTTGGGACAGAGAATGAAGATGGAAAATTCCGCAACTTTTTCTGGCCCTGGCTCTGAACGGAGGGGATGATAAGTCCAGCTACGTTCACGTAGGCTGACTAAAGAAAAATTTTAAAAAGTAGAGAGGAAGGGATAAACAGCCAATAAAAGTTTTGTGAAAATTATAGTCGTCGCAGAGATTTTCTGGGACGGACACTTCTGGAAAAGACAGTGAATGAGATGGTTGTATCAGCACCCCAGAGTTCCTGATCGTTCCGGCTTTTTGGTGATTGTTGGCTTTGTATTATCGCGTACGCGTTGTTTGTAATCAAAACCACCACCGTTTCTCCTGGTAAAAAGATGTCTCATTTGTTTAGCCCACGCAAACGGTAAATTTGGGTTCATTCAGACCAATGGAATCAACATTTCAATTGTAATTTGTTTAACGTTTTTTATATAATAAACCCACGTTTTAATGTACATGATTTATTTTATTTACTTCATTCCTGCGGAAAGAACCATCGTAGGTGGCGCCCAAAATCCTGAGCATGTGTCATTAGCTTAAACAACGTGGTACACCAGGAAGCATTACCACAATTTCTAACCACCCAAAGCTTGTAAAAAAATCTTTTCCTCCCTCACCTAACTACATACTGCATAAATTTCAGTTTTTCATTGCATAAATAGGCCGGTTATTGGCATGCCTTGCTATCGTAATTGGGTGAACAAAAATCGGAATCCTCCAGTGATTTTTCAATTGTCTTCCTCTTCTGTTCTTACCCCACACACTTCCCTCTAATGTTAATTTTACAAGATCCTCATATCTTAAAAGGTGGCCTGTTAACCAATCCCTTCTCTTGGTCAAAGTTCTCCATATTTTTCTCTCTACCCCTATTCTCACCACATCCCTCCTAATGTGCTTAGCGTATTCCACCCTCTCTTCCTCTACCGTTCTTACCGTACACACTTCCCTCTAATGCTAATTTTGCAAGACCCTTATATCTTAAAACGTGGCCTATTAATCCTCCATATTGTTTGCTCTTTCTCGATTCTGCTTTGAACTTCCTCTTTAGTGATTCCATTTACCATCTGATTTTCAGCATTCTCCTATAGCACTACATTTCAAATGTTTCTATTCTTTTCCTTTCTGCAACTCCTACCGTCCAGGTATCGCATCTATATATCCTCACACTCCATACGAACATTTTTAACAATGATTTCCTAATATTCGCACTCACATTACCCGTAAGTAAATTCCTCTTTTTTGCGAAAGCTCTCCTTACCTGAGCTGTCCTACTCTTTATGTCTACTATACTTCTACCATCCCTTGTTATTAAGCTTCCCAAATAGCCAAATTCCTTAACTTCCTTCAAAATATACCTTCCCAAGCTAACACCCTTTGTTATTTCGCTGTTTCCCCATATCACACTTCATTACATTGGTTTTCCCTCTATTAATACTCATATTGAACTCTTTTTTTCAGGACCACGTTCATGCCATTTACTATGGAATCCAAGTCTAAGCTCATTTATCGGAAAAGCACAGCATCCTTCGGCTTAGTCACCATAACTATTATTACCCTGCAGTTTTTATTACTTTTTGGACTGCTAGTTTGGTATGAGTTCCGGATCATACGGGTTTCAGTTGATCCGAGTTCGGTTAACCGAGATTGTTCTGCACAATAATATTTAAATCAAACCATGTTACTGAAATACTGGAAACGCAAAATATGATCTACAGTAATGTCGACCAAGATCCGTGATAGGACATCTATATTCCATCTTCTATGTGTAGCAATATTCCTTCCTATTTCAGATTTTAATTATGTATCTGAAACAAAATTAAAACGACTATCAGCCATAGAAAAACCGGTTCTAAAGCTGTCCCTACACGTGCGAGCGAGACCTTCCTTTTACCGACCTTGAATTCTGTTTACAACTGCAATGATCTCATTTACAATTTTGTAGCTGAAGTATCCACAAAAATACCTTCAAGGCGCCGAAACCGCCCGATTAACTTAAAATTTTTAAAAATTCGATACGTTCACTTTAATTTAATGTGCCTGGTCTTGGCCTTCAAATTTACGAGTGTAATACAGATTTATCTACATAAGTCGCTGAGTTGGCAACCGACGATCGGAATAGCGTGGAGGTCGGCGACCTTTACATCTAGACTCAAACTCGTCGGACTGTCTAGGATTATTGGCACGCCCATTTCGTCGAAAGATATTTCGTATGCTGTCCAGATTATCTTCATAGATTCGCTAAATTGCGATAGTTTTGCAAATATTACTCAAAAGGAATTGTGCGGCATGGAGCAAAATAGCTACAACTTTGACAATTAAAGTGGGATGAGCGGCCTACATTTATTTAATTATTAAAGGTTATAAAAATGATATATTTGAACTAGTACATATGTATTTAATCAAGTAAGAATCAGTTCAACTAAGAATCCTTAAAACACAGTGGTGCAATTAACAACAAATTTAAATATTAACAGTCAAACATTGAATTAGAGCATTGATGAAAAATTTTCTGTTTCAACTTTTGTCTATTATTTATGCTTATTAGTTTTACTATATATATGCTATTCATAATCATATTAAAAATGAAGGTACTCGCAGATAATTAGTTGAATAAACAGTTCTACTCTAAAACCGGGAAATATTTTGAAAAAGTATTAAAATTCTACAACTATCGTATCGTCATCAGGTCTTGGTGGAAGTAATAGGTAGTAACATCTAACTTCCTACAAAAGCAAACAAAGTCAGGGTACACGATGAACTTTACAAGATCATATTGCTTTCTGTTGGTCGAAAAGTTGTGCGTTTCGAACATTTCTCTGTTGGAAATCCAAAAAGTGTTAATTAAAGAATAAACAATGATGTACAGAATATTAGCATTTAGATTCTTCATTGTTTGTATGTGCTAATTTCTATTAATTTCATAATCACTATGAAGTATAATAAGGATTATGAAGTTATTTTAACAATCTTGGAAGTGGAGAACGGGCGCCTTTACGAGACGGTAATGTGAACAACTACTTGCCTGTCTGCGCCGCCAAGGCTACTAAAACGAGGCTTCAGTTGTTCGAACGTTTATAGAACAGCTTGCTTGGAAGTGGTGGGAGAAGACAAAGGCAGTGTTCTATATGAACCTTATTTTTCATATTTCCATCCACCTTAAAGTCTCATTTAGACCTACCAGGTAGTTGACAATTTTCAGACTTATGAATTGTTGTTAATACTACCATATAATAAATAAAAACACACACATATATATATATATATATATATAATAGTTGAGACAAATATCTGGTTCACGAATGATGGAAGAAGAGTCTACACGTGGGAGAAACCAGGGGGCACAGGCAGGTATAAATTGGACTATTTAATGGCGAGACAGAGATATAGGAATCAGGCGGTAGACTGCAAAACGCACCCAGGAGCAGATGTAAACTCCGACTGTAACCTGTTGATTATGAAATGCAAGCTGAAAATGAAGAAACTCAAGAATGGAATTAAAACCAAAAGATGGCAATTAAAAAAACTGAAACAACAGGAGGTGCTTCAGAATTTCGAAGCAGATATCAAGAGTAGATAAATAAAGACAGAAGGTAGAAACAGTAAAGAAGATAAATGGGCACTTTTGAAGAAAGAAATGACTAAAGCAGCAGACAAAAAAAATGGGAATAATAGCTCAGACCAATACTAAAGCATGGATAACCAAGAAATAATAAAAATGATTGATGAAAGGCGTAAATATAAAAACGCGAGAAGTGAAAATGGTAAAGAGCAGTACAGACCCTTGAAGAATGAGATAGATAGGAAGTGCAAATCAACCAAAGGGGCTTAGATCCAAGAGAAGTGCAAACCGGTCGAAGATTTCATGGTGAAAGGGAAAATAGACACAGCTTATAGGATAATCAAAGAAACATTCGGAGAGAGGAAAACTATATGGAAGAGCATCAGGAGGGCCGAAGGGAAGCCAATCCTGAATAAAGATAAGAGGCAGAATGGAAGAAATATCTAGAAAGGCTGTATCATGGTGGAAATCTAAATTAGTTAGTAATAGAAGAAGAGGAGCTGTATGGTAAAGTATTGGGGGATAAAATTTTAAGGTCGGAGTTCAATAGTGCGCAAATGTACAGCGCCAGGAATTGATAATAAGCAATATTATGGCTGAGAACGTAGATTTTCCGGACGAAGGTGCTGGATGAAGAGTTCTCGGGATTCCAGTCGGGTGATGTCGTTGGTGAAGAAGATGGCGGAGTCAGCCATAGAAACGTTGTGGACTACAAACGACATCACCCGACTGGAATCCCGGGAACTCTTCATCCAATATTATGGCTGTTAAGGATACTTTGCAAAATCTACGAAACAGGAAAAATACCTGAAGATTTGAGTAAAAACATAATTATACCCATATTGAAGAAGATTGGGACTGACAGATACGAACAACACAGTACAATTATTTTGGGTTCTCATACATGAAAAATATTAACAAAAAAAAAATTCGAACCCTAGATGAGGGCACTGCGGGGCTTACCTGATCATGTCGGGGATGCCTCGCACTCTCTCTGGGTACTTTTTATCAAAGTTCTCATATGCCGAGACACCTTCACCTATTTTAGGACGTATATGTACCGGGGTCAAAGACCTTGGGTCAGTCGGCCAACTGCCTCCTGAAACTGGTGGAAACACGGAGAAGGGAATGCTGCGTCCCCAGAGCAGACTCGTCTCCTGTCATTCGGAAGGGCGTGAGAATAGTACCCAATGCCCGACCTACCTGATGCAGGTTTTCTAGGGTTTTCCCTGCATCTCTTTAGGTGAAACACCGGGTAGGATCCTTAAACCATAGCCCGGAGGCCCTAGTTAACCCTTGGCTACCTTGCTCTACCTTCCACATTCCCCCTTTTCAAGTCCCTTCCTATGCTATTAAAGGGGAGTTGCCTGTTTCAGGATCACCCTCATGTAGCCTGTATACCCACACACAAATAGAATGCGAGTTAGGACAAGATCGGTTTGGATTTAGGAAGAATGTAGGGACAAAGGAAGGACGTTGACAAAGAGAAGGGATAGATTAATAGGCTACCTTCTAAGACATGAGGGTCTTGTTAAATTAGCATTAGAGGAAATATGTGTGGTAAGAACAGAAGAGGGAGGCCAATAATGGAATACGCTAAGAAGATTAGGGAGGATGTGGGATTTGGTAGTTAGGCGGAAATGAAAATGCTTCGTGATAATAGGTTAGTATACAGGGTTGCATCAGACTTGTCTTAAGACAGAATATTACAACAACAACAACAAATAATAAAGAGCACCAACCTTGCCGCCTTCCATGAAGTATTTATTTAAATAAAAGGCAACTGAAACACCGAGCTCCAGAACATCATTCTTCTACAAACTTTGTGGGATGCTGTCTCAAGTCTTATGAAGTCGATTGCTGTGTTGGCCCTCTACCAGTCTGGTTAGGTGATGGTTAGACTGAAAAGTAGATGGAAACAGCGGACTAGAACACCACGGTAATTTATAGGATGCGCTGTAAGGCGTTCCCTTGGAAACTCTTGTGAGGTTATCAGTGATTGACTAGTGCAAACAGCTTAACCTGTTTTTACAATAAATATTTATTTTTGAACAATAAGAAGTAGTCAATTGAGCTTCAGCTGCTGTTCTCGGGCTTGCATCCTGGTTTTGTTAGCCCATCCCTCTTTTTGGGGGCGTTGGCATTCTGGGAGGGATGAGACAACCAATCTGGCGGTTCCGAACGAAGGAGAAATCCCCTTCAAAATAGTCGCAGAGTACGTGCCGTTCCCCTGCGCATGCTGGAAGTGTTAGTGACAGAATGCACTTCCCACAGCGATCACGATATGAAAGCCCGGGGTCAGCTTTGACTCCGTACAAGCTCATATTACTATTGAAACATTCATTCAATTAATTTTCCACTACACTACACCGCCACCCGTGTTTAAAGTGAACTTTACTCTTATTATATGGATTAGTATTGCTTCTAAGTCTATGAGGTTGTTTTTAGATCTTCCTTCTCTACCTTGAGAGAATCTGGCAAACTATTGTCTGTTGGTATAATTGAAATGCTTTGTGCAGTTGTAATAACATTAGTTACATTTGTATCTGAAATATCTGAATTTCTATTAATTACTTTATTAATGTCCGAAATCTTTGAAGTATTAACATAACAATGGTCTACTATATCTTGCCAACAATTTATAGAATAAAATTTATTCAAAGTCCGGAACAAGATTAAACGAAAACGTCTACTGCATCAACATAAACAGCAATACATACAAATGCATATTGCTAGTACTGCCAAAATTGAATTGTTAATGGTTAAATGAGCATTTAACTTATAATAATTTAATTGTTCATGTTTATGAATTAATTTTTTACTTTTTCGACTTGCTACACACAAATCATCTGATGAAGTCATTACATCAATTACAGGTAAATCCAATTGCAATTTACAAAACTCTTTTTGTTTCTCCAACTTTAAGCAATAATAATATTTTATTGGAATCTCTGGTGAAAAATCTCTTGTTAAATTACTTATTACAACGTTACAGTACACAACGTTTCTCTAGATGTAAAAGCTATACAATTTATTGCTAAGGTTAATCTACCTTTATCTTTAAATTCAACTTGTTTAGTTCTACCATTGCATAATACAGTTAACTTTTCTACTTCTGGTGACACGAATAACCATTAATTACCAGCTTACAAAGGAATCTAGAGTGTTTTTCTTAACCTAGTTACTCTAATGCCGTTGATGGATGCGAAAGACTGGATTCACAGTCTTCAATAGGTACAAATGTGTGAATAGGTACATTTCCTTAGCATATATATTGAATTTCATTAGCCTTGAAACATTTACTCAATTCAAACATAGTCATCTTACCATATTGCTTTCTAATGGCATCACTAAAAAATAAATTCCTTACTGGAATTTCTAAATGTGTATTTGTATCTTCATAAACTGGAAAGGGTATACGTTTATAAAGATGGTAGACAGTTGGAGATAGGAAAGGAATTTCTGACACATAGACCAAGAAGTCTTTATAGAAATAAAAATGAGGAACGATATTTTGGCATAGCACAATAAGTGGAAAATTCGGATAGTCCAGTCCTCTTGGTAGAGCTTGATTATTTAATAAATATTTTATTTTTTCTATCGTCATTAACTGGGGTTGGAGTTGACTCAACTGGGCATGGGTGAATGCTTCTAACATTAATTCAAACACATGCTGGTATTCGTCTATTCCCAGGTGAATAAATCTCTAATACGTATTTAAACTTTGTATAACCAAGGTAAGGGAGTGTAGTATGGGAAACAGTGGAATAACATCGGGTGTTAGAGTGCGAAGGGATATTTTGAAGGAAGTTAAGGATTTTTTCCACTTGAGCAGTATAATAACTAGGGATGGCAGAAGTATAGTAGACTTAAAGAGTAGGATAGCACCGACAAGGAGGGATTATAATAAAAAAAGAGGAATTATTAAGAAATCATTGCTACAAATTTTCGTATGGAATGTGGCGTTATATGGGCGCGAAAAGGGGACAGTAGGAGTTGCAGAAAAGGAAAGAGTAAAGCCTTTCAAATGTGGTGCTATAGGACAATGCTGAAAATTAGATGGGTGGATAGAATCACAAACGAGGAAGTGAAGAGAGAACAATTTGGAGGGTTTTGCCCAAGAGAAGGGGTAGATTAATAGACTACGTTCTGAAAAATGAGGGTGTTGTGAAATTCGCATTGGAGGGAAGTGTGTGGGGTAAGAACAGAAGAGGGAGTCAAGAAGGAATACGCTAAGCCAGTGATGAGCAAACTCTTTTAAGAGGGAGGCGCAGGAAAGGAAAAAAAGGTTTGGGCGGGCCAATGTAATTTAGAGTTGATGTGTCGTGAAACGTTATGTAGCATAACTGTCTATCTATTGGGATTTAAGAAATATTTAAGGCTTTATTCTAGCAAATATTTATTTTAAAAACACAATAATTAATTTACGAAAAATTGAAAAATCCTAGCTAGCTAAATACACGCAACGTTTACCGTGGGGTAAATAGGCTATCACAGTATTCTGCTCAAATTGATCGTTCCTGAACAATCTTACCGCTACCACGTAGATGCTCGCGCACTCAGGCTGCTACAGCACTAGACGTCATCTTTCTTCATCATCAACCGCAGAATGTCTGTTGCGTATATGGTCCTTTCAGATCCCCGGGTGAGTACGGATAGTATTGAATAAGCAGTATACACGTTAGATTAGCACCTTATTAGTTTTTTTTTTTTTTTTTTTTTTTGGGTAACAGGCTACATGAGGGTGATCCTGAAACAGGCAACTCCCCTTTAATAGCATAGGAAGGGAATTGAAAAGGGGGGATGCGGAAGGTAGAGCAAGGTAGCCCAGGGTTAACTAGGGCCCCCGGGCTATGGTTTAAGGATCCTACCCGGTGTTTCACCTAAAGAGATGCAGGGAAAACCCTAGAAAACCTGCATCAGGTAGGTCGGGCATTGGGTACTATTCTCACGCCCTTCCGAATGACGGGAGACGAGTTTGCTGTGGGGACGCAGCATTCCCTTCTCCGTGTCTCCACCAGTTTCAGGAGGCAATTGGCCGACTGATCCAATGGGATCAGCGGACAACTCTTGCCATATGCCCAAGGTCTTTGACCCCAGTACATATACCTCCTAAAATAGGTGAAGGTGTCTCGGCATATGAGAACTTTGATAAAAAATACCCAGAGAGAGTGCAGGAGGCATCCCCGACATGATCAGGTAAGCCCCGCAGTCACTCTGGGCTGAAGCGTCTACGAGAACCTCCCGCAGCGCCTATGTATCTTCACCTTATTAGTATAACATGACATGACTTGTATGGATGCATTCTGAGTAACGACTGCTCGCACATTCGAATTGTCAACGGGTCCTCCCCCAGT